>VDFB02047230.1:388584397-388612317 GCA_007258455.2 Sequoia sempervirens
GAGAGAATTAGGAGGGGGAAGGGAGAGGGGAAGAGGGGAAGAAGGGTAGAGAGAGGGAGAGAGAATTAGGAGGGGAATAATGGGAGAGAGAGAGGGGGGGGAAAGAGATAATATTTAAATATTTTACATGTTAGTAATATTAATTAGTTATATAATATTTTGTATATTAGTAATATATATATATATGCATTAACTAAAATATAGAAATAATATTCAAATATTATACATAATAATATAATATATTATATATTAAATTATAAACTATATTGTATATTCTAAACTAGATATATTAAAATAAACTATAAAATATTTATTGCATTTTCTAAATCATATATTATAAAGTGTATAACATTTTTTAAAATCATATATAAACCAAACCAGATGTCCAATTCAAAACGGATATCCAATTTGAAATAGATATCCGATTTGAAACAAATATCTGATATTTTTGACACATAATTTATTGCCTAGGTATTAGCCTCGGGCTTTCTTTGGTATTTGGATTGGACATGCCAATCCTAAGAAGTCAACGAAAATAATGTGTTTGACAACTTACCTTGTTTTTCTAGACTTTTTCCATGTGGCTGACGACTTTATTTTTAGCCAAAATTGATGAAACGAAAAGGGTTTGTAGAGGAGACTCTCATCTTTTCACCAATATAAATTATTCTTTACTTTGAATTTAATAAATAATTATTATTCATTTTCTACTAGAATTATGACTAAAGTCCTGATTGATAGGTTGATTGAAAAACATCTATAACTTTCAAACGGTATCATATTTTTTGAATCCAAAACATGCATCACATTCTATTCTTCACATACTATAGGATTAAAAAAGAATTGAATTTCATGAAGTTTTGACCAAGTTAAGGTGGTCGGACATACAAGTTTTAATATTTTTTAAAAGTTGTAATAAAAAATTCATAATTAATTATTTATGTGGAAAAAAATTACAAAAGAAAATGCGTCACATCTGGACATGAGTCCTCTACTTATCTCTAAAATCTTATAAAAAAATATTATCATTTTATTGTCGTTAGGGTGGTCAGATAGACACCTACTTCTTATTTTTTCCCTGAAGTTTAAGTACTACTGCATTGAAATTTCAAATTTTCACCAAATAGAATTTTAAAAAAATAAAATAAACTTAGCAATTTAGAAACTACATTCAATTTTCCACAGATTCTATTCTTACATATTTTTGAAATAATATAGATAACTTATTCAAATTTTTATGTCAAGTTTCCTAACTCTGATTTTTCTAAATTTCCATTGGCACTTAAGGGCCTGTTTTTTCCATGATGATCCTGCACATACCCTAAATTAATAAATAACCATATGAAGTTTCTTTATTTCTCACAACACTATAAAGTGTAAATCTACCCCCCATATCCTAAAAGATATAATCGCTTATAAAAGGTGGGGAAAATGATCCTTCCACTTTAGAGATCACACACCCATGCAACCCCAAAAGCTTATGAGTTAATTTTTTTTCTCCCAAAAAGCTTATAGTAAAAGGATCCCAGTCAAAGAGCTTATTGCCCCTTTTTTAAAATTTCTTGGAAAAGGTCCACTATCTTACAAACACTACAACTTTAAGTGGAAGAAATTAAGAAAATAAACATTATTTCTAAAGTCGTGATGTACTTCAATAAAAATAAGTTTATAACATGAGCCAAAAGATGTTGAGAATTTTGAACAAGAAACTATATCGAAGTATGTGGGAAAATGCAAATAGATTTTGTTTGGGAATTGTGACAACAAATATGAAAAATAGTTTTCCTATGATATGCAACTATTTTTATTTTGATTTTTTTTTGGTTTTTCTAATTTTTCTTATTGGAAATTCATATTTTTGTTCAAGTTTTTTGGTTTTTCCATTTGCAAATTTGAAGAAAATAATTTGGTGGCCAATGAAAAAAGAGCAAGGAACTTTTTATTATGGTTTCCTAATGTTTTATTTCTAGGGATCTCTAGTGGGAACCTACGGAGGCATGCACATTGGGAGATGGTGACCACCTATTCTACACTATCATTACCAATGATGTCTATGTGGTCTGTGCATATATGGGAAACAACCTGTGGACATAAATTTCCTCGAGTTCCCTTCAAATTGTTTTTATTTTGCTACGTTCGGCTTGCGCCCCATACATTTGAACATCATCAAGCCCCATTTTAAAGAGCTTTGCTCGTTTCCACCACGTATCTACAGGCACTTTTCATAGGGATTTCTTCCTTTTCTCTTTTTTTGATTTCCGCCATGCTTCCACATGTCAAGACTATGTGCATTTGAGGACTGCTTCCCTTCACTTTTCAACTAGGCCCCGTCTGCCTACCATGTAGGATCAATCCACGTACACTTTTTGGCAGACCCCATAGTCAGTGCCGATAGCAACGACTTCACCACGTGTCTTCTCTGTGGGGATTTCATCAAGAGGAAGGAAAGAGCGAGCAACGAGCCCTGCCATATCGCCACAAGTCCTAATTGCCTTCATGGGTAAGCGACACATGTCTGCAGGAAGTTCTACTGGGACCATCGCCATCATTTGCAGGGGATACATCCGGTTCGAGGGTAACCATGTTCCATGGATCAAATATTTTCTATTGCAATGGCCTAGGGAAATCATTTCTTTGGGCATCATTGCTCGTAATGAAGAATCTTTTCTATTACTAGCTTGTTAAGCAGTGGGATTATTTTCTATATATACTCCTTCCTTCCGAAAATGAATTCATAAGATATAGGAGAATTGGTGAAAGACACCAGGCCTTTTGTACTATTTTTAGATTATTATATAAGACTCTAAGACTGTGTCATTATTCAATCTTTTTGTTTTCTTAGCTATTTGACAAAGCATTATACTGTAACATTATTGTATTGAATAGGTTTATTTGCAAAACTTCTATGATTTCAATACGAGTTTACTGATTTAGACCATGTATTTTGACTCTTCTTTTCAATAAATGTGTATGGAGTTATTTTATGTTATTGGATAAATTATTTAGGTTTTCATCTTAATTTCTATTATTTTGGGACTTAGCAGATTGTTGAATGGGCCCTTAAATCACAACCAAAAGATAGATTTACCGTGCCTACATCTACATCTTCACACATCACCTTAGTTAGATTTTTATTTTTATATCTAATTCATTTTCCCATTCCAAAACCCCAAATACAAAAGAAGCCAACTTCTTTAAAAACTTGGAGGTCACTCAGTTTAGTGCAATTGGTCCCCCCATTAACTAAGTTCCCATAAGGCTTTTACCTTGTCAATTTTTGGCATCAACAATTTTTTTTTTCTAGAACGCCCAGTGGGACCACTTAAATGTACCTAAACCTAGAGTGGGTGTATGAGCCATCAACCTATTACTAAATCCCAAACATCTAATAACCTTGGTTTGTTAGTGCCGCCACTAGGAATAATACAAACTAGAACCCATTTAGTGAATGTTCCAATCCATCCACTAACCATGATGCCAATTGGAAACAAAATTTATGTGGCATGGGATGCCGGAAGTCCCCTCATAGCACTAGTAGTACCCACCATTTGGGCCCCTATCTCAGCCTATGCTTTGAAACTTGTACCAAAATTCAGTAGAGATGGCTCAAAAACACCATTCGAACACCTACAAGATGTGGCAGGAATGTATTTGGAGGATATCATCACCGCCCAAAATGTTTCTCTAAGGCTGCTTGTAGCCTCTTTCAAGGGCAAGGCATTTGATTGGTACCACACTCTACAAGATAACACTATCAGTACCTGGGATTAGCTCAGAGATTCATTCTATGAGAGATTCTCGAATGCTGGAGATCGGTCTTCACTATATCATCAATTGGAAACCATAAAGTGGACCCCACATGAAGCCATGACTGACTTCAACGCCTAGTTCCATACAACTTGGTAGAGGATCTAGACTACTATCTGCCTGCTAGCTAAAGTGGCATTCATGTTCTACTTGAAATCTATCAATGATGATCCAGTCTCTTGGTAGGACCACTCTACTATCTATGGATATAGTGTTGGTGTCAAGGCAAAGAACAACCTGATAGATGCTGAGAAGTTTCTGCCTTGACCCATTATGCCTATATTTCACAAAATATTAGTTCATGCCTAGGAAGTAGCATACTAGTGTGCCTACTCCTCCCAACCTATGTACACATATCTAAGTGTGCCACAAAATGCTGCTTCTACATCTGACTCTTCAAGGGATGAGATGGGTGGCGTCAAGGAGATGTTGCAGACCATCACCAATGAAATAACTACCATCAAGTGGAACCAGTCCACGCCCCCAAACCCAACCTACCAAAATTATTAAGGTTGAAGATCTTCCTACCAAAAAAACCAATTCCAGGGAGGTTTGCAAACAAGTTCGCAAGCTCAAACAACTAATCAAATAATAATAGTACCTACTCCACTACAAGGTGCTCACCCAAGCTTGAGTAGATAGCTGACAGTAGGGCAGAACAATTTAGTCGATGACATCAACCCTTTGTGCTTCCCTTGTGGCAGTGCACATATGCCATGAAATTGCCCACGCAGAAACCTACAACAAAAGGTGGTAAAATAGCGTAGCCAAGGCACAACATCAAACCCTTGAGGTTATTATATGCCTCTCTACATATGAAAAATGCATTACTCACCACACAAATGGAAGGGATGTCCCTGGAGCAAGAGACAGATATAGCTCCTAATCACACACTCTTCTTATGAATGGAATAAGAGGAGGCAGTGTTTTCCAATGATGCATCCACATCAAAAGCCCCGCAAGTGTAGTCCAATTGCAACACTCGCTCTAAGAGGTGATTTACAGGTGAACCCACTACTGAATTTGACTCCATTTTCTAACAAACATTCGTCGGTCCTTTGACAAACATTTGTTGGGAAATCGACGAATTGATGAAAAAGAATTCGTCACTATTTTTTTGTTGAAATTATGATGATGAATTAAACATAGAAATAATAGCACATATTCATCAGTCATTGACATCTCAAAATGACTCAGATGTGCATCAGAATATTGATGAAAACTTCATTTATCCACCAACAAATTACAACCAAAATGCAATTGCAATGGCTCTTCTGAAGTGTCAAAACAACACCAGAAGTTAGTTGCCATTTCAATGAAATGGGAAAGGAGTTACAACGAAGCCTTCATCGTAGCTATAACAACTTTGTCAGACCTTTTCGGTGATTCGTTGGTGGCCTTCATCGAAATTGTGACGAAAGAATACAATTAAAAAAAAAAAAATTGTTGAAATGTACCATCGCGGAGACTCTTGGTGATGACCACTGAAGCCAACCCATCGGTGAGAGATCAATCATTGACACAGGATAGAAAACCCACTTTGATAGTCCATGTCTTGCCAATGACTTCTGTCGGCAAGACAGATCCAATGTCACACCGACCTGACCTCTTCAGGATTTTTGAACACTGCTGGTTATCAGCAAGACATTCTAATGGTCTCACCGATTAAACAAGTGTCTAAGAGAAAGTAAACAAATGGAACCTATTAATTTTCTTATTTTTGGGTTCTTTAAATCATAGAATAGATACCATCTTCTTGTGTATAATGTACTTACATTTAGATTTGAATATGAGACCAATTGTCATTTCACATTCCATTTTACTTGCATAGAGTATTCTATAAGCAATATATTGATAATGCTAAATGATTTATGGTGTTTTACAACTCTACCTATCATCACAGTTCTATTGCTCCCCCTAGAGAATCCTGCAAAGAGAAGTTTACAATACCAAGTCAAATAATATGAAAAAGACTTACTTCCATACAAATTAAATGATTATTCTCACAATGGCAATTGTCTAATTACAACAACAATTCCATGAAAGGTTATCCATGCTTCATAAGAGATGACTGATCATACATATAGATTGCAAGATACATAGAAAAATCATTACACTTGATAGCAACCAAGGGCTAACAAGGGAAGGAGTTGAGAAACGTCTAGATTGAAGAGAAAATGTGTAGGGAAAATGCTAAGCAGTGTCAAGAAAACAGAGCTTCTAGAACATATTCTTGACCTAATCAAGCTCTTGAACAACTTAAACAAAATTAAAATACTAACACATACATGAGACATGTGATGAACTTCCAATATCTGCTATCTTTTTCATTAATGCAAAGGAAGGTAAAGGACAAATAATTATAATTGTAACACTATTCATAGTCCAGTAAATTATGTTTGTAATTTGTGTTCAATGGACCTTAGTTTTATCATTATATTGACCATCTAATACCATATTTTAATCTAGGGTTCAACTATCTCAGATCTAAAGAAGCACCTTCAATTAACCATTTAAAGTACAATAAAATAAGGTAAGACTTTTACTTGAGAAATATTGGGTACACTTGTAGGATTAAAGTTCTCACAATCATTAGGATTTATTGGCACATAGACACAACCTGCAACATATGAAGTGATGGATGACTACAAGTTAGTGAAATGGTCCTTAATATGTGACTGGTTTGCAAATTTATTGGTAGAAAATAAGGTTACAAATAGATCTACATCAAAATTATGAGGAAAATCTATTGTAATCATCAAAATAGATGAAAAGTGCAAAGGAAAGAGCCGAGATACATCTCTAGAGCCTAAAAAAAACACATGCAAGAAACATAAAAAAAAATAACAAACCACTTTTTTGATGAATACAAAATGGTGCCTTCAACAAGTGATTCATATGCTTTCACACTTGATAGGGCATTAAAAATATTTTAATCCTCCTCTGTGAAATTAAATACTTACAAAATAAACCCAGAAACCAATATTATATACCTCCATGTCTAGTTGAGGGTAGGTATAAGAGAAAAAAAATTCCTCAATGCAATGCCGAAAAATATCAATGTGTGTGTAGGTTTTGTATTACTGAAAATATCATTTCACTGCCTAAGGAAAAATACCAAAGTGATGTTTTAAATTTAAATCTTTACATAGGCTCCCTTATTGCTACACATGCATATACAAGCGTTATTCAAGCTCTAAACTATTCAAATACTACTTAGGATTTAATTAGCTATAATATGGAAAGTTGTTGTTTAGACATAATCCATCATCTTTTACATATCTTTATTTACTCCTAGCGCTTCAAATAAATTTATGTAAATGAGACAAAAATGTGAATCTTTTATTACAAAGAAAATTCTTAAAAGGAGGGGGGAGAGAGCAAAGGGTAGGGGGAAAGAGAATGCTTGAATGTATAGAAAAGTATAACATTTTGATCATTATAACAATGAAATGAATCTTAAGTTTGAAGCATTAATATCATTTACAACATTTATGATCAAGAATGAATGTAAGTAGAGAAACTTTTGCATACCTTCAGAGGGTACAAAATTTCATGGTTAAGTGGAAGCCTCCCATCAACAACAAGATCCAAATATTTGTGTATTTATCTCAATCAAGCCTATAAACCCTTCAAAGTTGTTAGTTTTTCCACTAACTTGTTATGCACAAAAGTCAAATTTTAGAGTTATGTCACCACTAAAAATAGAAGAAACAGAGCTTTGAAACCAAATCCACACACAACACAATGTGGTATTCATACAAATCCATACAATCAAACTAAACTTAGAAAATTGGAATGGAAACAACTTCAAATTATGATGCAGAGTATGGATTCAAGGTATAAACAATCATTTTTCTGCCAGCATAGTGAAAAGTTAGCACTTTCTTTCATCTTTGCATATTTCTTTGATGCTTGAAACGATGTATTTCTTATATTGAAAAGTGCATTACCTTATTGAGCTTCTTTTTATTTCGAGAATAGTTTAATATTCTCTACTTAATAGGGCCAACCACGTGATAGTGGAAGCTCATTTGGCCCCTCCCCCCTCTCACATCACTCTCAATTCCCCATACCCAATCATATAACATTAATCATTCATTGATCCATTAATAACATATAACATTCATTCATTCATCCATTAATGAAAATATAACATTCATTCATTAACATGTAACATTCATTAATTAACATATTCACATTGATTCATTAACATATAATATTCATTCTTTCAATTTTTACATATTATCAAAAATATAGTTGTCATGATATGATTACAATCAATTTTTTTTGTTTCTTTTTTAAAGCTAAAAAAAATTTGAAGTGGAGTATCATTTTCTAAATCATCTGTTCCCCCTTTAGTTGTTCTGCCCTCTGCTCGTGATCTTAATGTACGCCTTGTCGTCTGCTCACAACATGGATGCCATTGCAAGGGGTGGTCCTTTGCAATAACAAAGAAATGTTAAACTGATATGTTTTATTATTATTGTTACAAGTATTTCATTAATTAAAAGAATATTAGAGTGGTTCTCTTTACCTGATGGGTCCACATCATGTTCCTGAACTTCTATTATAGACTCATGCTCAACATGTTGAACACCCTCTAAATCCTGATCTACACTTGAAACATGGAAGGTTACATTAATTAATACATCAATTGAAATTAAATATGTTTAAAAGAACATGAGAGTGGTCCTCTTTACTTGATGGGGCCACATCATGTTCCTGATCTTCTCTAGCTTGATCATGCTCAACACGTTGATCACGCTCTACATGCTCTAAAGTTGAAACACGAAAGGTTACATTAATTAATACACCAATTGCAATTAAATATGTTTAAAAGAACTTTAGAGTGGTCCTCTTTGCCTGATCGGGCCACATCATGTTCCTGATCTTCTCTAGCCTGATCATGCTCTAAAGTACCGGGATGCACACCTTGACCTTCATCTGCAGGTTGTACTCCACCCTCACCAAGCTGCATTCCAATGTCATGTGTAGTATTATCATTTCTTGAATGTTTAAAAAAAATAGGCATGTAATTACTTTATGGTGTAAATTAATATTGAATAGATTGCACAAGTATTCAATTTTAAATAAACTTTATTGAGTTTATTTACCTGCGTGTCAGATGCAGTGGAAGATTGTGTTTGCCCAGTCAAGACTCTTAAGCATTCAACCACTGCTCCATAACCTTGCTGGAAGGAAATCTCTAGGTCATCTTCTGTGGGAACTCTGTTGAATTCAGAGCCCTACATTTTTGCATAAGATCATGAATTTTGCTTCTATGGTGTGATAAAACCAAAATTGTTTTGAATTTATTATTTGGATACAATATTTCATTTATTGATACTTACAATTCGTGTGGCTAATTTCATATAACCACCAGAGCCAAGTTTGTGATGCCTATGTTTTTCTAGTCTTTCCTTTGTTACCTTCAATGTGTCGGGGAGCCTATGAAAAGTTTGAAATATGTTAGATTATGTAAAAAGGAGTAATCAGTATATAATTACATTTTTGATAGTATCACATACCTTCCTTAGCCTGATGGTGTCTTTCCTTTTTTCTTTTCAGCCTTCTCATTTCCATCTGACACCAGGTCCTTCCACTCCCTCTTTAAAATCATGGGGGGACACTTGTACTTTTTATTCTTCTCTAAATGTGACCTATATTGGTCACTCACATACTTTAGATAGGTACCAGCTTTCTTAAGGACCTTGGTTCGGTTGAATTTTTTTATCACCGAAGAGCACAACTAAATGGTTAATGGGCTCATCTTCTAAATCTTGATTATGGGCATTCCATTGTGTACGTATGGTGGGACCAAAGAGCTCCAATGTAATATCACTTAGATGTTTATAAAAAATATTATTTCCTGCAAAATGATCATGGGATCAATAGTGTAAAAAGAGCGATCAATAAGTAAATTTCAATTGGATTATATATAATAATAATTGAAACATTTTAAAGTACCTGCCCAGACATTCTCTATCTTTATGGCAACGAAATCCTTGGTCACCATGAATGTGATTGGAAATGTTCCTATACTAGTAATTCGGGAAGATCCAGGAAATTATGTTAAAATATCACTAGTACTAGTGGCCTCTACATCCCTAGGTACATGTCTTGACGCATGCTCTAGCATGTGTTCGCTATTAGAGGGTGCACTAACGGATGCTTGCATGGTATGTGTTGCCAACATTTCAGACGATAATATAGGCACAGATGATGGGGTCAGATGATGTGATGTATGTGCAGGAAGATCAAGATGGACACTTGTACCAACCCCTACTCCTCAGGTAGCACTTGCAGTACCCTGATCATGGCCAGGAGCATCATGAGGACACAAAAAATCCTATAAAAACAACACATATTTTAGTTCATGACATAAAAGAGTACAAAATATTAAACCATGAAAGAACTTATGTTATAATTAAAGACCTCATGACAACTTACTTTCTAGTTTTGTGATCTCTCAGTCAATATTTTAACCCTCTCTCCTATCTCTTCTATTTGAGGCACTATGAATAACAACTTAAGGATTTCTTCATTGCATTTTTTTTGGGTCTTCCTTATCATATCGAGAGGGTTTTTTGAATAAATGATGTCATCGTCACATAATATTGACTGCACCTCCCTATGGATGCTCTCGTCTATTGTTGATGCCTTTCCTTGATTAGTAGACTACAACAAGAATATTAAAAACATTATCGAAATTAACCCAATAAACTTATGAAAACAACATAATAATAAAATATTTTGCTCGTATCTAATTTGTACAATTACAATGAGGTAAACCTATTGGGTAGAAATGCCTAAAGATACATCACAATCTATGCTCTGGGCTGAAGCCTTCTCTGTATGATCAATGTCTCACTATGACAAAAATTAAATATAAAAGAACATTACCGAAATGAAACCAATAGACTTACGAAAAAAAACATAAGAATAAAATGGTATATTGGAGTCATTAATTAGAGGTTGGGTAAAATGGTACATAGTACATACCACCCCCATAGTAACTGTGTTTGTAACTAAGCGATTCAAATTGTAATCGATTAGCAACTCTTCCCCTGCAGTTATAGATTTTATTGCACATACGAGTACACGGTTTCCCTCACGCGCCTCAAATATGCAATTGTGTTGCTTATTTGTTGACCCAGGTCTGTACTATTTATAAAACCTACAATATTCCCTGATGCTTTTTGCCTTCCATCAATGTACATAGCCACTCCTTTATTTTGATCCTTATTTTTTAGTTGTATAAAATTTACTGATAGTGCATACCTACGCATAATTCGTATATATCAAACCAGTTGCATCCAATCTTTCTAACTATAACAGGGTTCAACATACTCTAGATATATCGAACCTTTATTCCGTCCATGCAAAATAGGCCCAAACCATGTAATGATGATGGTGCTATGTGATATATCCAATCGTTGACACAAAAATAAGTGTTTATTGGAGGAAGTTCCTTGGGTACCCATTTTTTCCATAGATGCTTGTACCTCAAGGGCACCTTGACATCACCTATTCTCTCATCATCATAAGAACATGACCCCCCTTCATCACGAAAAAATTCCATGCATTTTCAAAATTTTCTTCTAATCTTTTGACTTCTAGTTGATCTCCCTCTTTTAGACATACTACATGTCTCACTTTCCTCTTCTCTTCCTGAATTGCCCTCCCTCGAGGAAGACAGATCTGACAAATACCTATTTGTTGGTACCTGCACTCATAAGGATGTTGGATGAAGTTCTTTCATGGTGATGTGATCATAAGGTGACATTATGATTAATCTATCATTTCATCACTAGAATTTCACAGGTTATAAGGTAATCAAGTCTTGATAGATTACAAGTTATTGTTACTACCATCCAAATGTATCCATCACAAATCAAATCTACTTAACTTTTTAACTCCCAAAATTTGTAACAAGTGTTAAATGTGACTATGGTCCACCAATTACACAATCAAGGCCTCAAATATATTCTCTAACTGTAGTCAAAGGACTTTTTCTCTTCGTTCATGTAAATAAACTTGAAGGGAAACACCATCAAGTGGTTTATTGGACACCTAAATGACTAAAAATAGTAGCAAATTTACATTTAATTTCCATATGTCTAAGTGGTTAATGGGGAGGTAGTGTGTACTAGGCTTGGTTAAGTCATCATAAGTTTATGCTTTGGCAATAATTTTTTTTTAAGTCATCTTAAATATTCCCATGTCTAATTGCTAGGAGACTTTTGGTATGTTTTAAGGTAGGATGATTTATGAAAGATCCCAAAGAGCCTTTCTCCATGGTATCCAGGTACACATAGCAATGGTCTTCACTTATACGGTTGGACATGATTTAAAGAACTTAGCTAGGAATTATTCATTTAACCTAAGGTTTTCTCATAATGCCATCATTGGAAAAGTATGATCAAATTCTTCTATTATGAAGAATTGGTCTATGTGCCTCTAGTAATCACTATAAATTTTTGTAAGGATAAAATGACTAATTGCATCAGGTAGGAGAGAATCAACTTTGAGTTCTTCAAAGATTATGTTCCTCTATTCATATTTTTAAGGGTTGTGTGTGGGGGAGGTTATCACTACCAAGAAGGGAGGAGACCTTTCCGTGTGATGGAACTTCAAAAATTTTCTCTTTGTTTTCCATTTTTATCTTTCCTTATGTCTCTAGTCATCTATGGTGTTCGGGAAAAGCCTAAGGTTGGGGTTTTACCTTTGTCTTCATGTAAAACCCTAGAGATTATCTTACGCCTTGGGTGGGATCTTTTGGTTTGTTACTTTTTGGAATATCACAAGGTGGTCTAATTGGCTAGTGACACATGTACTTTTTGGCCCGATGCTTGTTTTCTCCTTTTTCTATAAGAAGGATTTCAAGGCCAAAAGTACGGGTTAGCAAGTTAGATATTTTTGGTTGAGTCTAGATGAAGTTGTAGAGCAAATTGTAAAGTCTGATGGTTTTAGAAAAAATGCAATTTAGGTTTTGAGTCATTCTATAGTAGGTTTTGAATTCATGGGGATTTGATGTTTTACGATAGTATTGGCATTTAAATTGATATGATTAATTTGAACTCATGTCTCTCCATTGTACAAGCATATCTAAATTTTGAATAAAATGATCAAGGGTTATTTCGTTCATCTCACTATTGTGGTGTGTATGATTCTTGTTTTAGCTTTAATTCAAGGAATTAATAAAAATGCTTGAATGGGATTGTAGGTGGATATGTTTTGTATAAGGATTTGATAAGTAGTATTGGGTTAGAATACATATAATTGATGAGAATGTAAAGTAATGTTATCAAGGATCTTATATGTTATGTATTAAATCTTTTATAAACCCTTAGATGCTTATAAATTTGACTCCTCCAATGGATATATGGCACTGATCTTAGAAGTTGTACTTATTCGTATGGTTCAGTATTTGTTTTCTTTTACCTAGAGCTTGCTACAAATTGCAAATCAATGAGTATCTTATACTGTAAAATGTTGTTGTAGTTATCTCATGCTCCAAATAGTTGATATTATTGATAAACAACCAATTCTATTCTGTATTATCTTATTATGTTGAGTTATTAAATGAGATTATTTGTTGTTGTTAATGTTGTTTATGATGATGGTGTAGGGGTTGTAAATGCATTAAGGGATCGCCCTCTAGGGTCTTGCAAAGCCCAAAGTGTAGGAGGTCTTTAAAATCCTCATTAGTTGGTCCAACTCCTTCGAGCCGTCCTTTATTGGAATTGGCAATTCCATAGGTAGATTAGAAGATCAACCTACTTACCATAAAAAAAACCAACACCTTGCATATGTTTGTGGTGGAGGTATTAAAGAAGAGTTGTATGCCTCTATTTCCATTCATTAGATCTACCTTAGCCTAGCATATACTTGGGCTAAGTCTACAATTGCTTTAGACTCATACGATGAAGGCTATGTGTGATGAAATCCTAGACCTCAACCAAGATGTGGGTAGATTATGGAAGTTTTGCCAAGACCTGAGGTTGGTTGATAAAAATGTGAAAGACTAAGCTATTTTATTGTTTTTGTCTTATCTTAGACCATTTTACGAGAATGGGGGTGCCAATGTATGAGATCTTTGGAAACTAGGCATGAAAATTGCAAGTTAAAGAGAATGGGGGTGCCAAACTTATAGTACTCATTGCCCCTTGGTCATCAATTTTCCCTGAGTGCCCTCAAGCTCATCCTCGGCACTAGTATTGACCTTGTTTTCACTCCAAAATCTTCCTCAGTGTTAATATTGACCTTGTTTTCACTACTTTTCATCGGTGCTGGTATTGACCTTGTTTTAAATCCAAGCTCTTCTTCAGATCTCGCATTGACCTTGTTTTCACTACTCCAAACTCTTCCTCAGTGCCGGTATTGACCTTTCACTTCTCCAATTTGACGAGCTACAACATGGTTTCATTAGGTTTTACAGTATGTTAATTAAATTGAAAATTTTGGTGCCATTTAGCTAGGTTTTAATATTCTACAATATAGTTAAGTATATATTAGCTATATTTTACATAATAAATAATATAATTATTCAACTTATTATAATTATATATTATATTCTTTAACAAAATTATTAAATACGTATAAAATTATTATAATTAATAATTAATAATAAGTATTTTTTTATATAATATAAAATATAATTAATATAATATGTGTGTGGGAAATGTTAGTATAAAAATAAGATAACAAAAGCACACCAATGCAACATTAAACTAAAGAAAACTAAATAAAATGAAATCAAAGAAATCAAACAAAGCTTCTTTAGAATCATTCCATTGTCCTCTATCTCTAGTGATTTGCTTGAAGCTGCTGCTCTTAGGTTGTATAAGCAAAGCTTCGCAGAATGGCAACCTGCAGAACGAGTATGCAAAGAGAGAGTACTTCTCTATCCTATATGCTAGTGGACTGAAATGTTGATATACAGATATGCACAGGGGTTGTAGATTATGCACAAGGGCTATGGATTATGAATGCTATTGAAGCTATGATATGAGGATGATAGCCATGATATGGAATGCTAATATGCTAAGCTATGATATGCTAAAATCTAGAGGCTATGAATGCTAAAAGGATATGATATTGAAAATTGGCTATAGTTTTCCTATATGCAAGCTTCTCTTTTTTTCAAAGACCCGACAGTCCTTTTTATAGATTTTTACAGGCAAGAGCCTGGCTGGAAAAGATCAATGGCTATGAAATTGTCTGGTAAATTTGAATGGTAAGAGATGGAGAGGTTGAGAAGAAGATGGAAGATGTTGGGAGGTTGGAGAGAAGAATAGAGGTTTGTCTTCAACCCACGGGAACAACTTTGCTCAGGAACAGAGAAATTTTTTAATTTTATGTTTTGAAGTTATTTCACGGTTGTTATAGATAATCGAAATTAAATAAATAAATTTATTTAATTTTATATGAGTTTGAGGATTTAAAATATTTTTGAAATATTTGATGTGAATGGACATTAGAAGATTTAATTAAATATTTGGAATATTTAATTTGTTAATGGACTTTAGAAGAATTTCAGAAGAGAAGAATATTTAATCTTTATTTGAATAAAATATTCAAGCCAAGATTATCTGATAATTAATATAAATAAATCATAATGTCTATTTAATTAATTAAGAAATGGATAAGAAAAGTGATTAAATAAAATTATTTATTTAATCGAAATGAAAGAATGAACAATATAAATAAATTATTTAGATTTATTTATACATAGATTGAATGCAGAGATTTAAATATTAAAAATATTTAATTAATTACCAAACTATTGAGATGTGACCATTTTTAGGTGTATACATTTTGCCCCTCTTTGAAGTGATGTGTTTTACACATTGCTTCAAAGAATTTTGAAATTTTCCCAGGATGCTGATTATCGAATGTTGATAGGTATATGCCCCCTCAGACGATGAATCGATAAGATTTTGATTTTTGTGAATTTTTTTTGAATTTTTAGATTTTTTGGAATTTTTCAATTTTTATGATTTTTAAGATGTCGATTCATCATTCGAAAATGATGATGTGAAGAAATTGACGTGAAAATATGTGAGATGAAAAATTGATGACCTAGATTGCTCCTGTAATGATAGAATGTGATAAAATGCCCCAATTTTTCCTTTAAATAGGTTAAAAATGTTATTTTCCATGTCATTTTCCCATTTTAACCTAATAAAAATTGTAATTTTTGAGCTCTGGAGTGAGAAAGATGGCACTTCCTACCCACTAGCATCATTTCAAGTGCATCCGATGACATCAGCGGCTGACACACTATGGAACCGCGGTATGTACCCCATTAAACTTTTAGTGTTTGAAAATTTTTTGTTTAGAGCACGTTTTCCAACATTTATGTTCCTTTATGCATAAGTTTAGTGCCCTTCAGTGTTTTTGTAGTGCCCATTAAGTTTTCCATAGCGCCCATCATTTTGTAGAGCCTTTTAAGGTTTTTGTAGTGCCCATGATGATTTCTGTAGCACCCTTCATTTCTTAGTTCCCATTATGATTTATGTAGTGCCCATGATGATTTCTGCAGTGCCCATGATTTGATGTTGTTTTTTGTGATAAATTTGTTCCCAAGGTTGTTGAAAAACAAATAATAGCTGATAAATTTGCTTTCAAGTTAATGAAAAACAAATAGTTCTTTGATAAGTTTGTTTCTAAAGTTGTTAAAAACAAATAGGATAGTGGTAAATTTGTTCTCCATGATGATGAAAAACATATAGGTTGATATGTTTGATTGATTTGTCGTGATGATTCGATATTGATTTTTCTTTGACTTGATGATTCTTCCTATTCAACAGGAGAGATTGGGTGTCTTGCAATTACGAGAGTGATTCCCAAAGACATGGAGATTGATTTCACAGCTTGTACAGGTAGATAGAGATGTGATCGAGGCATGCAAACTGACCTTGTTACTTGAACGTAATCTATTCTAACCATGCAGATTTATCCATGCAATATTGTCATTCTGAGAGATTATTTGTGCTTTTTGTGTCATCATAGAGCTTTGAAATGTTGAAAGATAATACAAGCATCAAAGGGTATGTTAGCACTAGTGATGACCTGAGTATTGCTTTCATGAATTTTGATATAGCAAGATAATACAAGCATCTAGGTATAATTGAACCAAGATGACCTAAGTATTGCTTGCATAAACAGACAAGAGTTAACCCGTTTCCCATGCAAATTCTGAAATGTTATCAATGATACTTAGTAGAGCATGTCTCGTGACCAATTTGCATAGTACTTATGATTTCCTCACAAACAGTAGACAAAGAAAAATCATACTCCTTCCTTGCTTTTCTAGTTCAGTACATCATCGAATTGCTCTAGAGATATGATAGAAAATCAACCAACAATTCAAATTTTTCCTAAAGTATTCCAAACATTATTCATATTAAGATCATCCAACTTGATTATCAACATTGATGTTTTTGTTTTGATTAACATTGTTTTGACCATGTTGTTTGATGTCATTGACATTGAATGATCGTTTTGGTGTTGTGGTTGATTTGATGTGTCAATGTATGTTGTGTTTTGGAAAACCATCATTTGTCCATTTGTGATGTTCTAAAAGCTCGTTTCCCCTCTCTTGTTTAGTCTTTGTTTCTGCCCCTAGTGTAAACACAACCTAAATATTATGGATATGTACAAATTTCATCAAGCCATGATGAAACACAAGGATTCTTGTTGTATGATATGGATATAATAGATATGTACAGATGATAAATATGGATAGATGATATCGTAAAGCGAATATAAGACATAAGCTAATAGATAGAGGAGCCCATTTTGATCACAAGTAGTGCCTATTTGCCAGGTTTTCACCACTTGTTTTTATTGCACTTTTTTCAAGACTTTTTCTTATTTTTATGTATTTTTTCAGGATTTTTCTGATTTTTATGTATTTTTTAGGACTTTTTTCATATTTTTATGTATTTTTTCAAGACTTTTTTAGATTTTTAATGATTCAGACATAGAACTTCTTCAAATGAATTTTTTTGATAGGTTCGTCAAATAGGTCCCCTTCTAACATAGATAATTGATATGCTCCAGAATCGTATGCTGCAATGATGATAAATGGACCAAGCCAATTTGGTTCAAATTTTCCTTTCTTTTCTTTGTCTTGCTGATTGCATGGATTCTCTTTCAAGACTAAGTCACCTACTTGAAATGTCTGTGGTTTGACTATGTGGTTGTAGCTATGAGACATAACTTGTTGATAACCCTTCAAATGATCAGTTCCATATTGACGTCTTTCATCTAATAGTTCTAGCTCTTGCAAATGAGATACTTGGTAGTCTTCATCATTTATCAATCCTTTTAGTGAGACCCTAAGTGAAGGTATTTCAACCTCTAATGGTAAGATTGCTTCTGCTCCATAGACCAAGGAATATGGGGTAGCTCCTGTTGGTGTGTGAATGTTGATTCTGTATGCCCACAAAGCTGGATTTAACTAGACATGCCAATCACGACCAGCGTCATTTACCGTCTTCTTCAAGATCTTCAAAATTGTTTTGTTTGAAGCTTCTACTTGACCATTTCCTTGTGGATAATAAGGTGTAGAGAACCTGTGTTGGATGTGAAATCTTTCACAAAGTTCATCAACATCCTGATTCTTGAAAGGCCTCCCATTATCAGTGATGATAGAATTAGGAATTCCATATTGACAGATAATGTAATTTAGGATAAATGAAGAGATTTGTTTACCATTCACAGTCGTCAAAGGAACAACTTTGATCCATTTTGTAAAATACTTTGTACCTGTGATGATGAATTTATGCCCATTTGATGATGAAGGATGAATTTTTCCAACAAGATCTAGTCCCCACTGAGAAAAAGGCCATGTAGGAGTGAAAGGTTACAGTTCCTATGCAGGTGCATGAATAAGATTCCCATGGATCTGGCATTTAGAACACTTCTTGACAAAAGTAAAAGATTCTCTTTCCATGGTAGGCCAATAATATCCCATTCTAACAAGTTTCTTGGCTAAGGTTAAACCACTTGAATGAGTTCCACAAATACAACCATGAACCTCTTGTAAGGATTTTTCAGATTCATCACGTTCAAGACATCAAAGGAGTGTACCATCAAGACCATGTTGGTAAAGGATATCGGTGATCAAGGTATAACGGGACGATTGGCGTATGAAATTCCTTTTTTGGTTTCAGGATAAGTCTGGAGGTAAGATGTTATTTTTCAGGTAGGTATAAATCTTACCATATAAAGGTGAATTAGAACTGGTTAAATGGCATATGAATTGAGTCTTAGGATTATCATAGGCGGGAGAAAATAATTGTTCCACCAAAAATTCATACCTTTTTTTATTTTCTGATAATTGTAACAAGGAAGAAATTGTAGCCATTGCATTTGCAACTTTATTATCAATCCTTGGAATTTGTGAAAACTTGATTTCCACAAAATACTTTTTAAAATCATCCACCATGTTCTTGTAAGGTAGTAGGTTATCATCTTTAGTTTGATAATCATCATTGATTTGATTAATCACAAGTTGTGAATCATCGTAGACTTGCAACTCTGTAATCTGCCAGTCCAATGCTATCTTCATTCCTATGAGCAATGCTTCATATTCAGCTATGTTATTTGTGCAGGGAAACATCAACCAATATGATTTTGGAATGGTATTCCCTTCAGGTGTGACAAAAATAATCCTTTCCCCTGAGCCATGTTGCGTGTAAGATCCATCAAAGTACAATGTCCATGATTTCTTAATTGTTGCTATGAAGATGTCTACATTAGGAAATTCAATGTGCATTGGGTTTTCTTCTTGTAAAGGTGCTTCAGCTAACTGATCTACGATGACCTATCCTTTTATAGATCTTCAATCTACATAGTGAATGTCAAACTCACTTAAGATCATTACCCATTTTGCAAGTCTTCCTATTAAGGTAGCTTTGCTTAAGAGGTATTTTAGTGGATCAATTTTGGTTATTAGGTTAACTGTATGAGCCAACATATAGTGTCACAACTTTTGGGAAGCAAACACTACTGCTAGGAAAGCTTTTTCAATGAAAATGTAGTTTAATTCATGACTTGTTAAAGTTATGTTGATATAGTATATGGACCTTTCTTTGCCTGTAGAATCCTCTTGTGCTAGTAACACTCCCAAAGATACTTCTGTTGCTAAAATATAGAGTATGAGCATCTTTCCTAAAACTAGTGGAATTAGGACTGGTGGATTCATGAGATAGTGCTTGATCTGATTAAATGTGTAAATGGTAAGCTTTTGTCTGCCAATTGAGCTATAAACCTCCTGATGGATTGTAGTCATCCTTGTAGTGATCAAAGCTGACCGATATTTCATGGTGGTGGGATGTCCATTATAGCTTGTACTTTTTCTGGATCAACCTCTATGCCCTTTTCTAAAATAATGTATCCCAGGAGTTTTCCAAATTTAACGTCGAAGACACATTTCTTTGGATTGAGTCAAACATTGAACTTCCCCATTATGATAAAGATCTTTGACAAGATTTCTAGATGTCCTTCTCTTGTGTTAGATTTGGCCAATAAGTCATCCACATAGTCTTCCATGAAGGTGTGCATCATGTCATGGAAAATGGTGGTCATTGCTCTTTGATAAGTCGCTCCTGCATTTTTAAGCCCAAATGGCATGACATTCCAACAATAGGTACCCCAAGGACATGTGAACGTTATTTTATCTTGATCCTCTAGTGCAATCTTTATCTGGTTGTATCCTGAAAATCCATCCATTAATGAATACATTGCATGGCCAGCAGTTAAATCAACAATCATATCAATATTTGGCAAAGGAAAGTCATCTTTGGGACATGCTTTGTTCAAATCTCTGAAATCTGTACAAATTCTAATCCTTCCATCCATCTTTGAAATAGGTACAATATTGGAGATCCATTCTACATATTCAATAGTCTGAATGAATCCAACATCTAAAAGCTTCTTTAACTCTTCTTTAACCAATAATGCAACATGTGGATGCATTTTTCTTAGTGTTTGTTTCACAAGTTTTTCCTCTGTGTTTATAGATAGATGATGCATTATCAGATGAGGATCTAATCCTGGCATATTGGCATATGACCAAGTGAAGTTGATTTGATTCTCCTTCAAGAAATTTGTGAATTTTAGTACTTCTTCCACTATTAATGATGCTACAAGTTGCAAGATTTTTGGCTGCTCTTTTATACCTATGTTGATTGATTATGTTGGCTCAATCAAAATAGAAGATCTTTCTTGATAATGTTTGGGAAGAGTGTCAAGTTTCTCATCCTTCAGTGCCTCAAAAAGGTTTTCATTGTCAGATTCACACTTTATTTTTCTCTTGTTGTGATCTACCACTGCCATTTTTCAGATTTCACTGATAGATCTATCTTTTATTTCATTTATTTTGTAGCTAAGAGTCTTGACACCCTCCCTATCAAAATCTTGAGTATGAGATTCTTCGATGGAACACTTGTTTTCTCAATTAGATGAACAAAGGAAATTTACAATATCCTCATCATCATGGAATGTAGGGATATGGATAGGTGCATCGTTGTCCCAATCAATAAGTTTTGGATAAACTAAAGGTATGGGATCATTAGGTTGGGTAAGATCTTGAGCTGTCAAAGTTATGATATGGTTGTCATTTTCATGATGGACAAGGTCTATGATGGTATTCTCCTATCGATTATCAATCTCGTTAAAATTTGAATTGTCCTCACTTGAGTTATCGTGATATCGTGGTTCAAATTCAAGTAATTGTGTTCCCAAGCTTTCTCTTTGTATGAGAATAGGTGCGTATTTGTGTATGGTATCAACTTGTTTGTCTCTCCAAAATTCATCATTATAGATTTTGTCCCATTCATATTCAATGGAATTAGTGTCTGAACTATTCTACAATTGGAAAACTGATCCATAAATTTTTTGTAGAATGACATTATCATGGGGTTTATCTGAAATTAATTCTCCTTCATGAGTTTGGTGTGCTTGTTGTGAAGTTGAATCTTCTTTATCCTTACCATATCCTAGTCCTATTTTATCTTTTGGATGTATTGAAATAGGTTGAATTGGCTCAATGATTCCTTCTTTTCTTTTTCCCATAGGACCATTTCCTTCACAGCCCATTCTTTGCATGATAGTATACCCTTTGCCATATTGTTCGGTAGGTAAATTGATGTGCAAGAGAGATTCATCTTCATCTTTATATAACCAGCTTAGGATGTCCCTATCTTCAGCTTCTTCCTCGGTGGTGTTAGCTTTAATGAATTGTCCATCAAACTTTGTGATTGGCATAGAAGCTTGGGACGTAGAGGCTGTTGTGATCTTTTGATTTGATAGGGTTGGCTGACCATGTGACTTTGGAGAAGGAGGTAAACTAGAAAGGCATAGCGAATATTCGCCTACTCCTTTGTCTTTTAATTGTAGCTTGGTGTCAAGATTCTTTGTCAATTCTTGCAATTGGTCTTGTAGATTAGAAGAAGAAGCAGTAAGAGCCTCCCTATTGTGTGGTACAAAAACTTCTTGAGTTGCTCAGAGATTTGAACAAGTTTGGGTGCTATTGTAATCAACTTGTATAGTTATTTCTTGTCCATCATATGAAAACTTGAGGCATTGATGATACATTGATGGTACTGCCTGCATATCATGAATCCATGGGTGACCCAAAAGTATGTTATAGGAAAGATCACGATCTAGAACCTGACAAAATGTATTTTTCACTATAGGTCCCACTCTGATAGGTAGCATTATTAGTCCTTTAGAAGCTCTTTCTTTATCATCATATGCCTTGATAGTTATTTTTCTTCGTGGATCAATGGAATTTTCTAATATTCCTAAGGCATGTATTAGCTTTAGGGTACAAATGTTTAAATCGGCTCCTCCATCTATCAAGACACATCTAATTCGGTGTTTATGGATCATGACTTCAAGATAAAGAGATGAATTATGTGGATGTGTCATAGAGGCATCATCTTTTTTAGAGAATGAAAGACAAGTGTGGGAAGACAAATGTCCCACCATGGCTTGAAATTTTTCTACATCCAGATCAGTATCAATAGTTGTTTTTATAAGGTCTTCTTCTAAAATATTCTTGTGTACGGGATATATTTTGAGAAGTTCAAGGATAAAGATTTGAGCTGATGTTTTTCTCAATTGATCAACTAGATTATAATGGCTTGGAGGAGGAATATCTGCCTTATATGAACTTCCTTTTAAGACAACTTTTTCTTGTCCTCTCATAGTCACATTAACCTGTTGATATTCTTGTTTTTTCCTTGATTTTGATAACATTAACCCCCTGATCATCTGCATAGATGTGGCAGATTATGTTTTCTTCAACATATTTATGATTTTTGCTTTGGTATCTGATGTTTCCCCCTTTTGATAGTTTGGTAAAGGATCTTTAAATGCTTGATGATCGTCATTGGTATGATGTCCTTCAATTGTGATGGTGCCATTGTCAATTAGATCTTGTACTAGATTTCACAAGGCTTGACATATATTTGTTCTATGGCCTTTACATCGATGAAGCTCCTTGAGAGCAGACTCAAGAGATTGAATCAAAGTGGTAAAATTCCATCGATTTGAAAAGAATGAAGGTTTGGATGGATTTGATGTTTGGGTATTGCCAAGATTGTTATTGAAATTACCATGATTATCCTTGGTGTTTTGATTGATCATGCCTTCTTGGTTGGAGTTTTGTACTGGTTGATTGTTGTTTCCTTGTTGATTGGTATTTCCTTGTTGGTTGTTTCATGGAGCACTTGATAGGTTGAAGAGAGATGGTCTTGTTCGTAGATTGTTTGCATCCACTATACCATCATTAAAAAAATATTTATTTCTATTCCAAAACCTTTTTTTATCATTACTCTTATGGTTGGATGAACTTGGATTATCAAGTTTTATCACTCCTCTTTTGACCAAGGCCCCTTCAATGGTGATTGTGTTTTCAATAAAATTTTCAAAGTTAGGAGGACAATGAAGATTAAGCCTGTAGCTTAATTCTTGATCTAGGCTATTGATGAAGATATCCATCTTTTCCTTTTCAGGAACAAGATGGGAATATCGTGCAAACAATCTTCTCCATCTTTGCAAAAATGTAGTGAAAGATTCTCCTACTTTTTGTTTCACTTTACAAAGATCAAGCATTGCTATCTGGTGTTGGATGTTGTAGGCATATTGTGATATAAACTAATTTATTAACTCCTCAAAAGTTTTTATGGGGGGAGTGATCTTGGAAATCCACTCCATGGATTGTCCACCCAAACTTTGTGGAAACAATCACATTAAGTAGGTATCTTCATAGGCGAATTCTAGACTCATATTTTAGAAATCCTTCACATGTTCAATCGGGTCAGTTTTCCCATTGTACCTATCAAATTTAGGGATTTCGCAATGTTCTGGAAAAGGGATCATTTGAAGACTCCTATCAAATGGATAAGGAAATATGTCTTCCAAAACATACTTCTTTGTTGCACCCCCTTGCATTTCCTTTATTTTCGCTTGTAATTCTTTTATCTGTTGAGTAAGGGCACTAAAATCATTAGGAGGAGTTTCAAGATTCTCTTTAATCCCTTCTATATCAAAATCAAAAGGTAACTTAGCTCCTTGATTAGCTAATGCAAGAAAATTTCTTTCTTTGTTTCATTCTAAAATCCTTTCCATAAGAGTATGGAATTCGGGATCTTGCTCTGCTTTTTGAAGCTATTCTTTTGTTAATTCTTCAGTATGAAATGGATTCTCTTCCTTCTCACTATTATCACCCATTTTTCTTGTGGTACTTTCTCTTTCATCTTTCTCTATGTGCTTTCGAGATCTCGTAACAACAGGCATAAGCTTGGCCCCAAATTCTGTTCACTTTTGATCAAAAGAATGAAATAGTGCAATGTTTGATGGTTATGAAAGTCAGGATAGAATGAAGATTCTATGACTTAAAAGATTTCTAGTCTTTAGCTCATGTTTTCCCTGATTGAAAGGATGAAAATCCTGTTGGTAGGAATTTTAAGCAAAAGATCAAGAAGTGAAAATTATTTTTCACTTTATGAAGTTTGATCGTAGCTTCGTAAAAAGATGGATTTGTGATAAATGCCTAATGTGATTGAGTTCTCAATTGCAGAAATTGATTCGAACGAGTAGAATATTCAATTGTAGGTTGGGGAATATAAGAAGAATGAATATGTTGACTATGGTTGTGCATTTGAGAAAGGGCTCTTCTTTGAAAGAAAGCTCATGAGTATAATGGCTCTACAACATAATCATCAGTGAAACCTCTAACACAGTCATGATATCGATGGATAAAGGTTCTATGTTTAAGTTAAACTTTTCGACTTTGTTACAAGAATCATTTTTTCTTTAATAGTTTCCTGTAGCTAAGTGGTTTCTTTGGCTTTTTGATTCGTTTGAGAATGGATTTCTTAACAAAGGTTGTGGATTTCCAATCTCTTAACATGAGAGTAATCAATGTTTTGGATGATCTTTACTGAATTAATGTTTTGAAGATAGATCAAGCAAGTTTTAGAATAATTTTTCTTTTAAGTCTTATACTAAACATTAAGTGTATGGTCAAAATGTTTTTCAAAAATTGTTTTCGCAGGTTTTACACATGATAGATAGTTCAAGCAGACTCACACTTAGTACTCAGGTAGGTCACCACAATAATCAACAACCCACATCTTAGAACTGCGTTGACTCACACAGTCGTGTCACCCCAAAAGGCGCGCCCATGTTTTTGTCTTTTCCAGGCACGTACTCAGAATGACGGAAGTGGATACCGGATCCCCTAAGCAAATAGTCCTTGGTAGTTATATGGTGAGTATCTTGGGGGTAGATTCTTCCCTCCTCTGCATTGTGATTATTATGATGTTCAGAAACTGACTTCAACTGGATACTACACTAAGTTCATAGTAAGGGTTTCCATTCGGTGTAGAAAATGATATACTCCCTCGAGAGATCTCCCAAACTTTAGAACAAAGGCTTTGGCGATGGTTATCTTGCACACTACTAGCAAAAGAGGGTTTCCCCAGATTTTCTTTAAATTTTATAGTGGGGCGGAATAGCCTGGCTTTGGCTTGAACCCACTTGAGTTGTTCCTCTTGGGTGAGTACTTTTTCCCACAAGAGCAGGCTCTCTAAAAGGTTTTAACAAAACTTAAAATTGCATGAAATAGAATAGATGAGTTTGGCATTTTGATCACCCAATTAAGGGGAGACCATAGGCCTATCACTATTTAATCAAAGCAAGCAAGCACTCAATTTTAAGCCCAAATAAACAGTTTTCTATGCTAGGTGAAGATATTGCTTCACAAAGACATGGAATTCTTTTTAGTCCAAAATAGAAAATGAAGTGACTATCCTAAGATTGATTCCTTCCAATTAAGTGACTATCCTAGGATTGATTCATTCCAATTAAGTGACTATCCTAGGATTGCTTCATTCTTTTAAGGCTCTTACTAACCACGGTCACGTCGGATACAGTCAAATCTTACTTAAGTCACAGATTACAGTTGTAGATTTACAAATTCTATGCTAAAATAGAAAAATGCACTAAAACAGACATCAAGAGCGCTAAAACAAAAATGCTCTATGAAAGCAATAAAGAGTGTTGCAGGATCAGTAAAGAGCAATGGAAGATCATTAATGGGCACTATAGGATTAGTAAAGAGCACTGCAGGATGAGTAAATAACACTATAGGATGAGTAAATAGCACTGCAGGATGAGTAAATAGGGCTGTAGGATCCTTAAAGGGTGTTATAACAGAGTTAAAGAGCGCTAAATTGGGTGTGAACTTTGTTGAAGCGTATTTGATGCACTAATACACTCTTCTAGCTGTAACTTGCCAGAAAAATCAATGAAAAGATGTTAAAATTGGGGTAGGAGCCCCACGGTGGGTGCCAAAAATGTGTGGGAAATGTTAGTATCAAAATAAGATAACAAAAACCCACCAATGCAACATTAAACTAAAGAAAACTAAATAAAATGAAATTAAAGAAATCAAACAGAGCTTCTTCAGAATCATTCCATTGTCCTCTATCTCCAGTGATTTTCTTGAAGCTGCTGCTCTCAGGTTGTATAAGCAAAGCTTCTCAGAATGGCAACTTGCAAAACAAGTATGCAAAGAGAGAGTACTTTTCTATCCCTATATGCTGGTGGAGTGAAATGTTGATATACAGATATGCATAGGGGCTATAGATTATGCACAGGGGCTGTGGATTATGAATGCTATTGAAGCTATGATATGAGGATGATAGGCCATGATATGGAATGCTAATATGCTAAGCTATGCTATTATAAAATCTAGAAGCTATTAATGCTAAAATGCTATGCTATTGCAAATTATCTATAGTTTTCCTGTATGCAAGCTTCTCTTCTTTTCAAAGACTCGACAGTCCTTTTTATAGATTTTTACAAGAAAGAGCCTGACTGGCAAAGATCAATTGCTATGAAATTGTCTGGTAAATTTGAATGGTGAGAGATGGAGAGGTTGAGAAGAAGATGGAAGATGTTGGGAGGTTGGAGAGAAGAATGGAGGTTTGTCTTCAACCCACAGGAACAATTTTTCTCAAGAACAGAGAAATTTGTTAGTTTTCTGTTTTGAAGTTATTTCACGGTTGTTGTAGATAATCCAAGTTAAATAAATAAATTTATTTAATTTTATATGAGTTTGAGGATTTAAAATATTTTTGAAATATTTGATGTGAATGGACATTAGAAGATTTAATTAAATATTTGGAATATTTAATTTGTGAATGGACTTTAGAAGAATTTTTGAAGAGAAGAATATTTAATCTTTATTTGAATAAAATATTCAAGCCAAGATTATATCATAGTTAATATAAATAAATCATAATGTCTATTTATTTAATTAAGAAATGGATAAGAAAAGTGATTAAATAAAATTATTTATTTAATCAAAATGAAAGAATGAACAATATAAATAAATTATTTAGATTTATTTATACATAGATTGAACACATTGATTTAAATATTAAAAATATTTAATTAATTACCAGACTATTGATATGTGACCATTTTTATGTGTATACATAATATATATTCAATATAATAGTAATATATATTAATATGAGAGAGAGAAACTAAATTTTTACTGGTTGTTTCATGTCAAC
>VDFB02047230.1:388612417-388728500 GCA_007258455.2 Sequoia sempervirens
TTTGGAGTTTGATTTGGATTTTGAACAAAAAAGACCCCTAAGATGTTTGATAATGATCTAAAGGATAGTTGTGTTCAAAGGATGATAATTTGGATATGTGTGAGGAGAAGGATGTATCTACCCACACCTACCCAAACAAGGTGATTGTTTCACTAAGTATATGAGAAGGATTCATCTACGTACACTAAGCTAGACAAGATGTTTTGGATGACTTTGACTAAGGATATGCAAAAGGATGCATTTACACATTCCTAGCCAAAGGTGTATTGATAAATGTTTTCAAGGACTTGGTCTCAATGATTTTGGTGTTTGCTTGAGTTTGTCATAAATCCTAGCACTTCAAGGATGATTTCAAGGTTTTTAATCAAAAGATGATAAATGTGAGATGGATGTTTGGATGTTTTGAAAGATGGATGAAAGAGGTTTGATTTGTTTTGATCCCTAGATGAACCTAAAAAGACCACTTTGTATTTTCCAAGACCTAGGTATTGAAGAGCATGCGTATGCTTCCTAAAGACCTTTGTAACCAAGGAACGATTTGAACACTTTAGATTTTCAATCAATGATTTATGCTTTTGGGATTTGGAGTCTTCAACACACATGAAAGTTCATTTTGCTTAGTCTTTGCTTAATGGATTTATTTTACCAAAAACACTCTCTTTGATTAAAGTTTCAAACTAAGATGTACCAATGTCTTAATTTCCTTAAACCCCACAAGATATTTTGTGGAAATTTAATGAACTTAAGGCAAGGGTTTTTCTATTGTTTACTCAAAAAGACAAATTGAGGTATAATCCAATGCTTAGGAATCTCTAAGGATGTGAATCAAGGAAAGAAATATATTATGACTGAGTCAATGATGTCTCAAGAGGGTTTGAAATTTTGAGAATCATGTTGAATGTGTTTGTTTGCAAAATATTTTCAATAATCGTATTTTCAAACAAAGAATAATTACAAGCCCTATGGATGCATAAGACAATACTTGTTGGATTCCCCACTGGTAAATCTGCCCACGCTTTATCTCTAGCTGATGGTTAGATGACCCACCGGCTCCTCCACGGGCCATTAACGCCAATCTGGGCACAAGATCAACACCCATGAAACTCCCATGGCATGCTTTCATCTCTACTAGAAGACCATATGTGGGGTGGCTTCGTAGAACGTTTGCACCAACAAATAGATTAAGGATTTTGGAAAATTCTAACACATGGGTTTCTAGTAAGATTGCTCAGGCTGACCTATACGACAAGAGTCCCCTTTGACCATTTTACCTGAGCCATCCGTGATTGGTGTATGCTTAACCAAACCCTCATTTATATCCTTGCCAGAAATACTGGCTTTAGAGTGTTACCTGGGCTGAGTCGCCGCTAGTGAGTACTTTTCCCAAGGCGCCCTCTAAGATAAACAAAAGCGAGCAAAGACACAATCCGTAACTCGATCGATCTTTGATGGCACAAAGAAAGAGAATGTACACAAAAATGCCTCTACTCACACTCGCACAAGATGTTCAATTTTTAAACCCAAATTGAAGTGTTTCAAAGCAATAAAATGTATTTTGAGTGTTTCTCTTGCACCCTAGATCGCACGAAGCGCAAGGGGAGAAGATACATACTCAAAAGACAATCACACAAATCAAACACTTGTTCGTTTTATACCCTTCAAAGCAATTGTGAATTCGTTTTAAGCACCAAATGAAATATGAAGATTGCTTGTTCAATTTTTAACCCAAAACAAAATCTAGTAAGTGTGTCCTAAGGTTCGTTTTAAGCCCTTTGCAATGAAAATAAAATTGTTTGTTTTAGCCCCAAATGAAAACTAGTGTTCTAAAACGAAAAGGAAAACAATTTCGTGAAGTGTTGATCAAACACTTAAAGTGTTAAAAAACACATTGTGTTTTCAAAGAAAAAAATCTTCCCCTCCTTTTGTTTTCGTTTTGTGAAGTAGTATTGATCAAACATTTAAAGTGTTAAAAAACACATTGTGTTTTCAAACAAAAATCTTCCTCCTTTCGTTTTCGTTTGCTAGCCTTCTCTTTTGCTTTGCACCTTTTCGCCTTCGTTGTTCGTTTGTACCTCCTTCGCTTTTCCTTTGTTCGCTTTTGTACCTATTCCATAGTTGGATTGGTGTCACATGTGCTAGTGACCCTTTCCCAACCCTTGATCAAAGCTCAAGATGGTAAATGATAAAATGAAAATGATGGAGATGGTGGAGTGATGATAAACAAGATCAAATCTCAAATGAAGAGAGTAACCTTGCATGAAATTGTCAAGGCTTTGTCAAAGATGAAGCACCTATTTAAAGATTTTCAAAATGCCAAGTGTTGAAGAGGGACCAATGTGGGATAAAAAACAAGCCAATGAGTTGAGGACACTTGTCATCATGTGATTGGTGGATGGTTGTGCAAGATTTGGGAAGAGTGCCCAAGAGGGGGAAATTTTGAATTCAAATTTGCAATAAATTTTGAGAGGGGGACAAGAAAGAAGAGCAATAAATGCCCTGTTTGACTTGTCATGTTGAGAGAAAATGAGGTTTTTAATAAATCAATAAAATTGATTTATTGTGCAAGTGGCTAGATCTAGATAATGCAAGTGGGATGTGATTAGCATTAGATTAGGATTAGATGAAGATCATGCTAATTTAATGCTGATTAGGTGAGTTGACATTTTGGACTTTGATATTTGATTTATTTGAAGATGGAATATAATTTAAGATTTGATTAAATGAAGTCCTAATTTATTTAATTAAATGGATGATGCAAGATGAAGGTTGAATGATAATGATTATTTGATAAATGAATTTATTTAATGAATGGATTAAAGGTGATGAATGGACCTAATGCAACATCTAGTTCAGTTGATAAATGAACCTGATCAAATGCAAAATGTACATTTTGCATGTCTACAGCTACAAATTTCAAATCAATGACTATTTTACACTGTGGAATGTGTTGTAGTTATCTCATGCTCCAAATAGTTGATATTACTGATGAACAACCAATTCTATTCAATATTATGCTATTATGTTGAGCTATTAAATGAGATTATCTGTTGTTGTTAATGTTGATTATGATAATGGTGCAAAGGTTGTAAACACATTAAGGGATCACCCTCCTGGGTCTTGCAAATCCCAAAGAGTAGGAGGTCCTTAAAATCCTCATCAGTTGATCCAGGTCTGTCGAGCTGCCCTTGATTGGAATTGACAATTCCATAGGTAAATTACAAGACCAACCTAGTTACAACAAAAACAACCAACAGGTAGAGGGGAGAGACATAGAGGGTTTTAGTGAGAGAGAGAGAGGGAGGGAGTGGGAGAGAGATAGAGGGTAGAGGGTTAAGGGTAGAGGGGAGGGAGATAAGAGTGACTGAGAGAGAGAGAGAAACCTAAGAGAGGGAGAGGGGGTAGGAGGGTGAGACTTGAGAGAGAGGGACGGAGGGAGGGAGTGGGAGAGAGCAATGCCAGAAGGTCACTCGGGCATGTCATTTCCTATTGCATTGCTATAATGTGGTGCTTTTTTATGTAATAGAGTGGTACACAGTCCACTCCCAATGAAATCCTGAGATTACGAGGTTCTTCTTTAAAGTGTGGTCATTTTTCCTCCATGTCACTAAATGTAGAACCATCCATAGGAATTTGAAGAATGTCATCTCCACTTCTATTTTGTGCATGGTAATCCATAAATTTCACTAAGATTTCACACCTAAATAATTGTTGCATACATGGAATAATGGGAATATAACGAAGAACCTTGCGAGGAAGCTTTTTTGTTAGTTGATCTGTTTGATATCTACTAATATGACATTCTGGGCATTCTATTACAATTTATTATTGTTTATGATATATAATATGATCATTGGGACATGCATCTATTGCTTGATACTCCATTCTGATATCTTTCATAATGCCATATAAATCTCAGTATGAGCGAGGTAAAATATTTGATGGTGGTAACAAAAATTCACCAATCAATCTACAACAAAAAATAATTTGTTAATATAAAGAATATTAATGGTACATATTTCATCCTTTATTTACTAGTGATGAACTAAAAACAATTAAAATAGATGAAAAAGATGACATATATGATATACATTAACATCCGTGAGATTTCTATGTTTGATAAACCATTCATAACCTTCAAGTTCAACATCAACAATATAGCAAAGAGGAGTTGTTTGGGAGCCTTCATAAAGGGGATTGTATGCCTTCTCAAGTACAGGTAAATCATGAACATCATCAAAGTCATCTCGATCATCATGATTAGCTCTGCCACTAAATGTGTCATGGATCAATGTATTTATACCATCACCTTCAACTGTGTTTTCTGGCGCATGATCATCTTCTTCCATAGGATCATTAACTTCATCCTCGATATTCATAGCTCCATATTCGTCCACTTGTAAAACCACATTCTCTGGGCTGTGATAATCCATATCATTTTCCCTAGGGTGCCCCACCTTTATAATAATGATAGACACAAATAAACCATGATCATGATCAAGTGATTATATATATATGTAAAATGTTAAAACGATATAAACATTTACAGATTCAATCAATATAAACACATATAATGAACAACTTACCAATGGAAAATAATCATGCCCCCCTTCAACGTGACCATGTTGCCTACAATGTTTCTCAGTTGTTGTGATTAAAAGTTGTCTCGGCTTTGAGCCCTTTCAATTATTGCAAGGACAGTAACATTTCCCATCACCCTTTCTTTTCAATCTAGCCCACAATCTATCAAGTGTCTCTTCATTTTGTTCTAGACTAATATTATCTAATATGATATTTCTTTACCAAGATTGACTATTTATATCTTCAAAAAATATCAAACTGACACTCCAATAATTTTTATTCATAGACATGTAACAAAATCTAATAATTTTGATATTTTACACCAAAAAAATTTGGCATGCAACCACCCTTGCAAAAGAGAAGATAGTCTAAGGTTAATGACCCCAAAAAACACTATAAAATGCTAATTCCAAAACTTATTAAATTTTGATTTTACTATGATTTCCAACTGTTATACTCCTAAAATTAGAATATTGAACTTGATCGCAAACTTCCTACAATAATGGAGGTAGCAAGCTAGTAAGAGCAAGTGACCCATTCCTAAGGATCAACAAGTCAGAATCATCGTTGCTAATGTCAATAAAAATTTATCCTTTTAGTTAAAGATGCAATGTGTCACTTGTTATGATGAGCTTATCCCTAGGGCCCTCAAGATTGACAGAGCCCTATTCGAACAAGGAAGCACACACTAGTAGAATTTGGAAAATAAATGACTAGGTGAATAAAACTTTTAGTCACAACAACTAAAAATGACTAAATTCTGCTCATTTTTTGCAACTTAGCTAAAAATGAGTAAATAAATTACTAGTTTGGTCATTGAATAAAACTTATTTAGTCACACAAATAAAAATAACTAAATAGTTAGTCATTTATTTAGTCACAAACCATTTGAATAAATCATTTAAGGAATCAAGAATATAGCCTACAAAAATACTCTAAAACTTTAATAAACATACCCTAACACTTTTGTCAAAATATTATTTTCAGGTGTAGCCCACCAAAATGTAGTTTTCATTTTAATAAACATGCTCTAACACCTTCGTCAAAACATTATTTTCAAGCATAGATTGGAAAAATGGAGAAGTGTTTCAGTAAAGAATGACAGAGAATGGTGAGGAGATGTGCATGAAAGGAGGCATAGGATTCATTGTTGCTTATCTCATTCCTACTTTGCTCAACAAATATTACATTGTTCCCATTACTATTTGTAATCTAGGTATTTACTTGACATATATTTGAATAATCTCAAATTCCTTCAGAGGCTTTTGAAGTATCAATGTATCCTATATAGGGTTTAGAATGATTTGTTTTAATTAGAAAAATAAATAAATGGTGTATTTCCCTGTAATTAGAGAATGTTGATATCTCCAAAATTCTCCCTAACACACTATCCTCTTTGGCACTATATTCATTACTCCAGCTACTAGGGTTTTGCATGTGACATCTTTAATATCTTCATGACTCTAGCTTTTAAATAGATCTCAGTCTTTTCTTTAATCCTTTTCATGGTAACCCTTGAGTTCCATAATCCACCTTCAATCTCTTCTAAGAATGTTTTCTTAAGCTAGACTGCATAGTATGCATATAAAGCAAGTCCTTCATACCTACCATTGTTCCAAACCACCACTTACTACCTTGCTTAAAATGTTGCCTCCATAAGCACAATAGCATGTTTTAAAATCATGGTTGTCATTGATTAACCATTAAGGTCACCACTTTCATCAAGATACAATGGGATTTTTGTCTTCAAACTCAAGGCATTATGTAAGATAACATTGTGAATTGTTTGTTGTGTACGATTTCATTTTCTTGCACATTTACTACTTTGCTAACTTCCTTTAAGACTAGGTATTGCACCCTCAACTGTAATCTCAAACAACTCACTCACTATCACTTGATTCCTTTCATGAGCATCCTTCTATAAAATCAAACTATGCCCTATAGACTGCCTACTTACCATAGGGGACTCATTATTTCATGGTACTGTAGATCTTAAGATCCTTCAACCTTATTGACACTACTTCATAGTCCACAAGGTATTATTCACTATTCTCCCATCTTTGATGAGTCTCAAAACACTACTCAAACATGCAATCCACTACCTCCATTATACATTAATGGCTAAGAAGAAACATTGAACCTATGATTACCACTGTTACTTCATTTGGAAAATCATTCCTTGATTGCATTTTCCTTGCCTAACACTACCAAAAGCATTTGAAAAACCCTTAAGGTCAACAAGGGGGTAAGGAAACTCACTGTTAAAATCTCCACTTTGCTATGCAAGGTTTGAGCTTTAATATCTTGTCATTGCTCAACTTGTTTTTGACTGTCACATCTCAAGTGACTGTCATTCTTCTTACCGTAGATTTTATTTACAAATGTCACTAAGCTACATAGTGTGCTTTTTATTGGCTACAATCTTTAGATTGCAAGATTTTGTTATTAGCTACAATGTCTCAATCTTTTTGTTATTGCAATCTCACTAATCTGCTAGAGTTATTGTTTATGTTTCTATAGAGGCCTAGGGTTTGTACCCTAATCATGCTCTTACCAATGCTTTTGTTGTTATTAAAAAACAACCTTAAATCTTGGGTTAGAAAATTAGTTGTCTTGAAAAAGTTGTGGTATGATCTTGGATTGTATCCTAGAGTGTGTGGGAAGCTTGTGTTTGATCATTAAGGTATGTAAACCTGACTAGGGAAATTTATCCTATATAGTATGGGTCTTGCTTTAATACTTTCCATAATGGTAATTAGTAGATCACATTATTATAGTTTGCGGTAACCCAAGATTGCATTCAAGTATGTAACAAACTTGGTTTGTAGTTTAAGCTATACACTTTTAAGTAACATTCATAAGGTTTAGAAAATATTGATCACTCTCTAGAATAGCCCATTAAAAATGGGTTGTGCTTGAATGTACTACATAATTGATATGGCACAACCACTCTACATATCAACCAGAGTTATAGGCTCTTTATTATAGCAAGAGGTAATCACTCTTGGATCATGCTATAATTACATCGTAACTTGTTAAACTTGAGACAGCCTGAATGCACCCAATGATGATTGATACCTACATTATACAACCTGAATTAACTACATTATATGAGTTCCTCCATTTCTATCACAACATAGCCACATTAAACTTGGGTCACACATGAATGCATCTTGTATTTGTTATAGCACAACTATGCCACATGACCAATAGAGTTATGGATCACATAATTATAGTCACAATAATTTGTTCCTTGGTTGTGATCTTATGGTGATTCCACACAACAAAATCTAGATATGAAATTCTCAAAAACCCAAACCTTTAAAAATGAAATCTGATGAGATGTTGCTTTAAAATATGATTTTCAAACCTGGAACTACAAATCTGACTTCACAACTGAATTCTACAAAAATAAAATGACTACCCTCAACTTGGTGATATCTTCTTGAATTTTTTCTAATTTTTCCCAAGAAAATCATCCTTAGTTCTCCACAAACTGTCTCAAGTAGAGAAAAACACTGTCGTAATAAATCAATGAACTCACTTTTCTTTATGTCAAAATTTCGGCGCGAAATTGATAGTCGAATTTTCAATAAAACCCAAGTTCATCAAAATTTCTAAGAACATCGAGGATAAACTTTAAAAAAATTGAAAATTACACATCAAGTTTTACAAGCACATGACAATACATCAAATTATACATATTTCATCAAAAAAATTTGTCGAATTTTGTAGTCAAAAGAGTTAGTGATCATTCATCCCACAACCAGTCAATCCATAGCCTAAACATGTTTTTGAATAGACTCCTAGTACCTCTAAAGTTGAACAAAAATTTCAACCATGGAAGGAAATTGTTGTAACCAGGGTTAAGGAATTGAAGTCTTCAAATCTACCACCATTCAATGTGGTGGAACAATTAAAAAAATTCTCCGCTGATGTGTCCTTTGGGATATCTTAGCTATTCCAGAGCAAAAGAAATTGTTGCAGAAAGCCCTCTAGGAAGATGCAATCATTGACCCAATGAAGCAATCACTCAAGGAAAAGGCCATTGATCCATCACCTCCTACCATGGTTCTTACTAATAGTATAGAGGAAGCCTCTACCAAGGTTAGAGATAAGCTGAAACCCAAGCCATTTTTCCTAACTCTTATTGTGCATAAAAAATTATTGCATAATTCCATGATTGACTCTGACGCTAGCACCACAGTCATTCCCAAGTAGATAGTTGAAGCCTTAGGACTTAGCTATGAACCTTTAAAAATGGGAGTTATGCAGCTTGATGGGAACAAGGTTGAAACCTTAGGTGTCATCAAGGACCTTCCCTTGACTCTGTTCTCCTACCCAAGCATCACAATTCCTCAAGATAACATGATCATAGATGTTCCCCCCATGTTCGACCTCTACTTATCCTAGGAATTCACTTCAAAGATAGACATATATCTTTCCTTAAACTAGTCACACTTGATCCTCAAGATGAAGCATGGAGCTAAAATGAAAATAATAGATCCAAACCTTTACACTCAGAACATGTGGCTAATGAAGCCATGCTCAACTTTGAGGCTGCCCATACCTCTTTCACCAAAGAGGAAACATACTATACTGAGATACTAGAGGATGAAAACGTAATTAGAGACCAAAAAGAGTCAGAGGAAGTCCTCTTGAGCGAATATATAGACATTGATCCTTTCAACAAATATCATGCCACCGGGTTGGCGACCTATGTCATCTATGATGAAGATCAAGTGCTTCTGAAGGTCATGACAGAGCCTAAGAGTGGTCAAGCCTTAGAGATATGGACACTACAATTTGATGGAGCAAGAGCCATAATATTTTTGACATCCTCATTAAATGAAAAAACACTCTAGTCCTTCCACTTCCAGTTCGCTTGTTTGAACAACGAAGAAAAATATGAAGGCCTTGTAGAGTGGATGGGCATCAAGAAAATAATGGTGTTTAGATACTCTGAACTAGTGGTCAATCAAGTCTGAGGGTTTTCTATAGCTAAGAATTTTGACATGAGATGCTATAGACATAGAGTCTAGCACCTGATCGAGGGCTTTGAAGCCTTCAATATCCAAACAATGACCAGAGAGAAAAATGTGGATGTAGATCGTATGGTAGCAATCAGATCTCAATTTGATTCTACTTCTAACCTAATCCATAACAAACACTCTATGTGAGTGATTTTCCAATCAATAATCCTAGATAATGATCAGAGTTGGAAAGTATTCGAAAGTGATGAACACATTGCCTCATTCATCCAACAATCGAGAGAGTTCACTGAGCAACTCCAACCAATGATTGTCAAGGCCTATGATGGAAAAATTATTCAACTAAAGTCCAACAAGCTTCCCAAATGACTGGTCACTCTTGAAAACATGTTTGATTATGAAGATACGAGGAATGACAAGAGGAAGTTTGTAGCATACAAAGCAACTATGCAAACCTTCAGGTCAGGGATAGAAGGAAACTCAAAGTCAGAAAGGATGTCCCACATCATGATAAAGAAAGGCTCATCCATTTTTGTGATAAATATGGAGTAGTGGCCTTGTCATATGATGACCTCAATGAATACGATCTTGAAATCATCTAGCATACTATAGAGCTGAGGGAAGAGGCAAAACATGTCTACCAAAAATAGAGGCCAATGAATCCCAAAATTGAGGCAATAATGGTGCAAGAGCTAACAAATCTAATTCAATCCCAGACCATCTTCTTGATTAAGCAACATACATGGGTACCCAACCTTGTTCTAGACTGAAAGAAGAATGGAGACATTTTCCTATGTGTTGACTTCTGGGATCTAAACAAAGCATCCTTGAAGGACCACTACCTATTTCCTTCCATGAAGTCCATCTTGTAAATAGTGGCAGGTTCAAAAATGTTTTCTATTCTGGATGGTTTCTCTAGGTACAACTAGATCTAGGTCAAAGAAGAGGACTGACACAAAAAAATGTTCACTAGACCAAGTGGGGAACATTTGCATACGCAAAAATTCCTTTTGGCCTCTCAAACGCGGAAGCCACTTTCTAGCAGGCAATGGATCACTTTCAGTGAATTGATCAACAAGATTATCTTAATCTATTTGGATGATCTAACTATATTATGTAAATCTAAGGATGATCACTTTTATGACCTAAAAATGGTTTTCAAAAAGTTCCAGGAGTTTGGGGTATCCTTGAACCCAAAAAAATGTGTTCTCAGAGTGTCGTAGGGAAAATTATTGGGACATGTAGTGTCCAAAGAAGGAATTACAATCGATCTTGAGCAAGTGAAGGAAATCGAGGAACTTCCCCTACTAGTCAACAAGAAAGGAGTCTAGTCTTTTTTGGGGAAGGTAAAATTTGTAACAAAATTCATTTATGATTTTTTAGGACTAATTAGACCTATCACCCTAAAGCTAAAAAAGGATCAATTATTTAAATGGACAAAGGAAGCTAGAGAAGCCTTTGACAAGGTAAAGGATGCTATTTCTTCAGCTCCTATGCTGGTCAATCCAAACCTATCAAAGGACTTTATAATGTATGTATTCAATAGAAAATCCAACATCACTATTGTGCTAACTCAAAAGGATGATGAAAGAAAGGGAGAGTATCCAATATCATTTCATTCTCAAACCTTAAAGGATTATGAGATGAACTACAACTTCATCAAGAGGCAATTGTTTGCCATAGTTAAGAGACTCAAGAAGTAATGACACCTCATATCTTGCAACAAGGTGGTTGTTTATGTAGCACATTCCAGTGTGTGTGAATATCTAATGGAAGGAGAGATCGCTAAAAAAGGGCCAATTGGATCACTAAGATCCCAGAATATGACATCAAGGTCAGGTCTACAAAGACCATTCGAGGAAGAGGATTGTGAATATTTGGTACATGACGAGGAGATGGTAGCTGAAGAAAAGAAACCAGAGCTGGTTCTAACATATGAGTTTGAGTCTAAAGGTTGTTGGCTAGTAGACAGAGTGAGATTCATGCATATCAAAAAGTATCTACTGGGTCTTCCTTCTCAGAAGAGAAGATTCTACAGATTGCAGAACAATGAATATGCACTCATCAAAGGATTCCTTTTCGAAATAAACTTCAATGGTGTTATACTATTGTGTGTCACCATAGAGCAAGAAAAAATAATTCTTGACACTTTCCATAGTAGTCCCATGGGTAGACACTTCTCTATGAAAACCACTGCCATCAAAATCATGTGCACTAGATAATTCTGGCCTACACTATTCAATGACTCATACTCCTTGGTAAAATCCAACAAAGAATTCCAATTCTTCATGCCAAGGAGGAAAAACTCCTTAATGCCTTTTAATCCAATAATGACCAAAGAACTTTTTGGTCAATGGGGCCCTCATTTTATCAGGATGATTAATCCCACTTCTAGCACCATACACAAATGGATCCTCATGGCTATAAACTACTTCACCAGATGGATCGAGGCCATGCCCCTAAAGAACACAATGGAGATAGAGATTGTGGAATTTCTTGATGGGCTAGTAACGAGATTAAGCCCTCGAAGACCATCATCTCTGACAATCCTAAGGATTTCCTAGATTCTAAGGTATGTCAATTTGCACTCATGCATGGAATATTCTTGAAAACATCATCAAATTACTACCCGCAAGGGAACGGCTTAGTCGAGTCGACTAACAAAAATATAGTCTGACTCATTAAAAGAATTGGGTCAAAACACCAAAGAGAATGGCATAAGAACTTTAGGGTAGCGCTCCAGGTGGATCACGTAACCCCTAAGAAATTTCTCAAGACTTCACCATATGAATTGGTGTATGGAAAATAAGCGCTATTACCCATCTCTATGGAGATTCTTGCGCTACAGTTGCTTAAGTCTCTAGAGGTTGAAGAAAATGGAGCCATGGAAGTTTGTATGGCTAAGTTGTTGGAAGTACATGAGAAAAGGGAAAAGGCCATAATAGTCATGAATAATCACCAGCAGGTGGTTAAAATATGGTTCAACAAGAAAGCCTCAAACTAGGGTCTAAAATGTGGAGACCTCGTATTAAAATTCAACAAAAGGGTCGCAAAGCCTAGCCAACACGGAAAATTCAATAGTATGTGGGAAGGCCCTTTCAGAATAATTCAATGCAAGAAAAATAATGTATTTTAATTAGAAACTATGGAGAAGGAAGCATTGGGGATTCCAATTAACAAAATCCACCTCAAATTGTTTTATTAAGCTTCATTATTATTTTTTCAGTGTAAATATGTAAGTATTGTAATTATTTTTCTTTTGTATTTTGTTGGCTGGTCTTTCCAAACTCATCAGCAACCCATGAAGGAAAAGATGAACCCATATGCAAAAGATTGGAAAAGGAACCCATATGTAGAAAATTGAAATGAAACCGAATGTGAAAAATTGGAAGAGGAACCCATATGCAAAAAATTGAAATGAACCCATATATGCAAAATGGAAAAGGTACTCAAAGAAATGAAGAAAAGAGAACTCATATTGTAGAATCACAACAAAAAGAGACAAGAATGTGATATAAGTTGTATATTCATTATATACAAAATTATATATACTTCGATAATACATTTTCAAAATGGCTCTAAGGCCATACTTTTAAGTATATTTATATAGTATGTAGCTTTTTCATATATATATATATATATATATATATATATATATATATATATATATATATATATATATATATATGTTGAAGGCCTTTTTAAGGTGTATGTACAAAAAATGATTTGATTCTTAAAACATCTAGAAAGTTTTGAGTCTCAAGAAGCAAGAATGGGAGCATCATCAATAGCATCTAGAATAAAATTATCAACAACATGAGCATTAGGAATGGAAATAGGAGCATTAGCAGCAGTAATGACCAGTGATGGGGGATATGTCAAATCCTTGAAGTCAATGTACCACTCTATGCCATAAAAAATCACCACATTATAGAAACGCAACAGGAAATTACAAGTGCGAGTGACCTTTTTGCATTGCTCTTCATGTGTTTGACTGCTTTAGAAATATTTCCAGCATGTATTGACCCTATATTTACCCTCATACTCAATGCAGTCCCTCCCCATAACCCACTTCTTCACTATTATGGCCAACAAATGATTGTTCTTGGTCATTCTCTTCAAGTGCCTATTCAAGATTTCTATTGGATGTGGTTGTGTTGCTGATATGTGGTTGTCATTGATGTCAACACTATAAGAAAATGATTAAAAGAAGTGCTCCAAGTTCTCTATGAAACTATGAAGGTCATGAAGGTGCCTTGTTATGTACATTGAAGATTAGTTAATGTGGATTAAAGGGTTTTCTACTGAGTATATCTAGTTCATCCTATGGAAGTTTTAGAGGTCTACGTAAAGATCTGATCGTGTTGTAAACAATTGTGTTTTGATAGTATTTTTGTGTGCTCTATTAGTGTTCCTGAGTGAAGTTTGTGTGATTCTAGTAATTCTAGTTGATGCAGATGTTTCTCTGTTAGTTCTTGTTGTTTCTGGATTCTTCTATATTTTGCTCTATCTTTGTGGTATGTCCACATTGATCAGTGTGTTCGTGGTTGAATATTTTTCTCTGTATGTTCAATTTTTCATGTTCTTGGCTGACATGATGGTGGTAGCGTGTTGTGGATCTTCGAGGTGGAATTAAATAAAATATTTTTCTATTAGAGTTGTTATTTTGGGTCTCCACTATGTTGTGGCTGACCTTGGTGGATTTGCATTGGAAATTTAATTGTAATTTGGCCAAATTTGAAAATATATTTTATATTTTCTAGCCGCCTAAGTTGTTGATGAAATCTCATGTTACGAATATATAAGAGCGATTGTTTCTGATGAGGTAAAAATAACCTCATCATGATAATACCATAAAGACCTGGTTCATACATGTAAATCTCTATCCTCTGCCAATTAATTAAATTTTAGGAGAAATAATTACTTAATTTTAGTGAGAATTTGTATAAACTTTATTTCTTTTGATTTCTTAAAGTAATTTGCCAATACAAATTTAATGGGTTGTTTTGAGTGTTTTGTAGATAATAATCAGTCAATCAAAGTTATAGATTGAAGCATCCAGCTAGCACGTGCTCCAAAAAAGTTAGAGATATATGCTGGAAATATGCTCTGAAACTTCAGGGTGATGGACCGAAGATGTTGTTCTTAAAGTTGTTATTTCTCTTATCCTTTGAATTAAAGACTTTATGGCTCGACTTGAGCCTCTTAAATACTATGTAATGGGATTAAAGATATATGAGTTATCTGTAGATCTATTTTGATATTTTCAATGGTTATCCATACCATCTGAAATATAGCATGTAGTTACAGTTTCTCTATAAAAAATATGGTCTTTGGAAGTAAGATATACAGTGAAAAGTAATGTTATACTATCAGAATGTTTCCAAGGTTTATGAATAAAGAGATTGTTATCTAAAATTTTGAGTTATGAGTTACGGATGATAACTATGATTGATAGAAGTGTTCCTGAAATAGTTGTGAATGTGAGCTGAGAATGAATGTGTTGACCCATGAGCTGGCCACTCGATGGGAGTAGATAAGTTCTCTCTTTTATTATAATGTTGTTCTATACAGAGTCATTAAATTTACTGTTATGAAATTTTAGCTCTGAAGTATTTGTTATCTTTTCACTTCTGTAGTTTTTGTTATTCACTGTTAGAATTTTACTGTTAAGAAAATGTTTTATGGATTGCTATAAGCTTTTCTGCTCTTATACTTTTTTAGCTTCTTAGTTTAGTTGTTTCTCTGCTTTTTAATTTAGTTATTATTCTTTCTAAATTAGTATATTTATGCCTACAGTTCAAGCATTTTCTACTTTCTTAGAAATAGATTACTTTATAGTTTGATAGTTAAATTGTTTGAAGTTAGAATTAATTTTAAGTTGTTCTTAAAAGTTAGGAAACCTAAGGGAGATACTTTGGACCTCTTCTATTGCGGATTTCCTTAAACACTACCCGATTGACAAATTGAATATTATATTCTAAAGTAATGGGACCTAACAATAGCCTATCACTTTTTGGTGTCATTTCTGAGGACCCCTTAGCTTCTTTTGCTTAAGTGTTAATAGAAGACACCTATAATACCTCTTTTAGGACAAAAATATTATCGGTGGCTTCCTTTTCTACATGGTCAGGAAAAGAGGCCCTCACAGATTTATACCAAAGACCCCCAAAAAATACGTCCTAGTTGTACAAAGGGAGGCCCAAGGCTTAGAAGACCATTCTGTTGATAAATTACTTGAGCCTAACCCACCCGAGGCTTTCCACTATCTCCCAGAAGATCATCCTGTAGTGCAACCTGTTGTCGAAGAAATTATTGTCAAGGAGAATATTCCTCTAAACATCATGGGAGATCAGAGGGTAGAAGCCAATCGTAATGATGCAAATAGTAATAATAATGATCCTCCACTACCTAGAACATTCACTTATCCTATTGCTCTAGATGCAAATGATGATACAACAATGAAAAAAATATCTCCAGCTTTCGTTCTAGCCTTTTTTGGTTTATCTTTGGAAGACCCAAACCAATTTCTTTTTCAATTTAAGGTCCTTTGCCAAAGCTATGATTATAAAAATGACAACTAGAAACTGAAGTTGTTTCCTTCTACTTTGAATGATTCAGCCATGTGTTGGTTTATGGGACTACAATCTAGAAGTATTACAATTTGGGAAGAAATGGAGACTGTGTTCTTTGTTGGCGTAGTTAAATATCTTGTACTTTGTCCTAGGTCATGATTACACCTTAGTTAAGTTTACTTAGGGACCACATAGGAGGTTGTTGGAGATTTTCCACTTTTGGTGGACTTGACATGTCATTATCTCATCATTTCCACCTTTTGTGGACACATCATGTGATTATCTCTCCACCTTAAGTGGAGTGATAGGTTTTCATTGTTGTCTCATGTCATAAGATTACGACACTTGTCATAATCTTATGCCCTTCTATGTTTTCACCTTGGCTATATAACCAAGGGGTCTCTCTCATTGTAATCAATCAGAATCATAATCATAATCATATCATATCAATGACATTGAATACAGTTTATTCTTTTCATATTCTCTCTCTTTTTTCTTCTGCTTTCCATTTGGTCCATAGATCTTGGGTGGCAGCCATAGCCAATTCTAACATGGTATTAGAGTAGGTTGGGTGCCATTGGAGAGTCTTATTCTGAAGAGAGATCCCAAATATAAGGAGGTTTTGTTCATGGCTCTTTGTTGCAGGTTCACATCCAAGCTTGCTGGTGCAAATCTGAGCTCACCATTGCGTTTGAAAGGTTTGAGATAGTCGATTTTGCCTTTTGTTTTGTCAAAATCGGACATACGAGGCCAAATCTATGAGGGTTTGACGCTGAAGAGTGGTTGCCAAATCTAGAAGGTAGCTACAATTTTGGAGCATTTTGGGTCAAATCCGACCCTGCCATTGCATCCAAAAGGGCCAAAAACCCTAAGATTGACTGTCAAATCGTCTGATTCAGAGCAAGTCATCCGGTGAAGCAAAAAAAATTGCCCAAGAGCCGTACGGCCCCTAGGTCGTCATAATTTTGATGGTACGAATTAAAATCATAATATTTTATTTCAATTTATTTTTCTAAAAAAATTTCAAAAAAAATTATTGTATTGGATATTTTTTCAGAAAAATTTATTGTATTTAAAATAAAGAAAATCAAAATTAAAAGCAGAAAAGAATTTTCTACGGTTTTAATTGCAGTACGCAGGGTACTGCGTACCTTACCCACGTACCGCGTGCCTGCTAGCCTCCACGTGGTCTTCAGCCGTGGCCCCCACCACCGCAGCCCCCTCCGTTCATTCCACCGGTGGCTTCAGAATAAAAATCCGGCCGGCAAACTTCCAATCCGGCAGTCACTGCACGCAATTCCGGCGATCCATTCATTTCACATGAGGGGGCACTCTGTTTAAAGAGAATACCGGCAAATAAAACTTTTGGCAAGCTGCTATCAGCTGCAAAATATTCTAAAGGAATATTCTATCAACGAAGTCTCAGGAATATACCGGCAATGCAAAGCGAATATTTCGGCAAGCGGGCGTTTTTTCTGGTGATGGGCGGGAAACCATCAAATTTAATCGCTTAAAATGATGATGTCATCCTACGTCAGCAGTTGGTTTAAAAATTTTCCCCCCTTCACCATTGAGCTTTTTGTTTTTGCAGTCAAACTTTGAAGCTCAATATCTCGCTCATTTTGACTCCTTTTTTTGAGCAATTTTTTTTTTTATTTGGGCTAGAATTTCGTGCTCTACGCACTGGTGCAATCATTTTTTGGTTTTGGTACCTATTTTTTCCAGAAATTGCAGATTCTCACAGGTGTTGCTGCTTCATCCTCATTTTGGGAACTTTGGGAGCTCATATCTTGCTCCTATGGTAACATTTTTGAGTGCAATTTTTTTTAAAGTGCATTATTTTTTGTGTACTTCTCAAAGGTATGATTAGATTGATCTCTTTTTGTACCAAAAATTGTACTTGATACTGTGGCCTATTTTGGCATTTGTAAGCACTAAGATCAAAGACCACTTTGTTGTTTTTGGCTAGTGGCAACTGTAAACGCACAAAATATAAAGTGCCAAATCAGATATTGCTTAGGGCTTTCTTGATTGAGTGATTTGGGGGGTAATCTTGCAGTGATTATTTGCATTCTTTTCCTTGATTTGCATTCTTGCAATGGGGAGATCTCAAATTGAACCCCTAAATCCACATAATTATGCTACATGGAGAAAATCAGTAATGAACTATCTCATGATGAAAGGTCTAATAGGTCATCTAAAGGACACAATTCAAAAACCTACTGATGCTAAAGAATTGGTAATGTGGGAGATTGATCATGAGAAAACACTTGGATGCATATGTTCATTAGTCTCATTTGATTTGCAATTTCATATTGAATCATGTAATACACCTAAAGAGGTATGGGAGACTTTTGAGAAATTGTATGGTAAAACAGATAAGATTAGAGGCTATCAGATTGATAATGATTTGATGAATCTTGATCCTAAAAGTTTTGACCACATCCAAGACTATATCTCCAAAATCAAGCAACTAAGAACACAATTGAAAGAATGCACTATTGAAAAAGAGGATTTACAATTGATTATGAATGTGTTATCCAAGCTTGGTCCTAAGTATTCAGTGTTTGTTTCTGGTTTTCATACCCATCGAATTTCTATGGGAGCATCATATGTTGATCCTAGTTTGATGACTTTACAAATCTCCTAATCCAAGAGGAAGCTAAGTTAATGAACATGGGTCTAATCAAGTCTTCCAAACCACAAGCATTGGTGGCTAATGAGTCTAAGGTACAGAAAGAATCAGGGAATCTTGATAAGAAGAAAAATAAGAAAAAGAACAAGCCACATAAAGAATCAGAATCCTCATCATAAAAAGGAGAAACATCTAAGGAGAGGCCTTTTTGTGCATATTGCAAGAAGTATGGACATGAAGAACATTATTGTTATAAGAAGGACATAGATGAGTTGAAAAATATTCTAAAAAAGAATCACATTGATTTGCCTTCTAAAATGTCTAAATCTTCTTCTCCTTCTACTTCAAAACAGTCTAAAAAGGACAAAGGTCAAACATATATATCAGGATATAAAGGACAAGCTCTTTGTGCTCATTGAAGTCCAAGATCAGGAAGATGGCTTCTAGATTCAGGAGCATCACATCATATGGCATCTTCACAGACTATCTTCTCTTCATTTAAGCCTTGTTCTATGCCTCCTATCTTGATGGGAAACAATACATATATGAGTGTAACAGGGAAGGGATGTATTAGCATTGGGGAAAACACTTTTCAGGATTTCTTGTGTGTTCCTCATTTGATGAACAATCTACTTTCCATTTATCAGATTACACATGGTGGAGATGGGAGAATTGTGAAGTTCACTCCTGATTCAGCTATCATTCGTGACTTGGAGACTAGAGATGTCATTGCCACTGGGGTGGTTGATCATTCATCTCAGTTGTATTCCTTTGCACAGTTTGCTTCTGATGATGATGACATTCCTTTGACTGTTGATCACATACATCATGATTCAGAGACATTTGGATTTTTGAACTTGGGCATACTAACATCAAATCCAGTTCTTGAGCCTTGCATTCCATCTCCTCCACAGACTATTGTAGTTGGTGCTACTTGTGATTCAATAGTTTTGGCTCCTAGTGATTCAGTGTAGCAGGATCCTGATTATCTTCCAAATATGGTTACTTTGGATGATTCCTAATAGGTATTTTAGACTTGTTTGTGAAGTCTCATCTTGCTAATTTGGAGGACACCATTGATGACATACATCTTCTCTTTGATGAAGATGCACCTTCTTCAGTTGTTGTGAGGGAAAACCTTGACCCTCTTGTTCATTCTCTACATGATCATTCTTCTCAGTTTGGCATGAGTGTGGATACTTTTGGACAGCATTTGGAGGAGGCTTCTTTGTCTTCAGAGGGGATATCTTTGTCTTTGTATTGTGCTCTACATTATTCTCTACTAGATGTTGGATCTTCCTCTTCAGCAGTGTGGCCTAGAACACCTGTTTGGATTGTGTCAACTTTCGACATCAACATGGAGACACTTGAGCATACTTCAGAGACATCATCGCACATCATCCATCTTCATGACTTCCTGCATACATCCTTGGTTTTGTTTCTTCCCAAGGGGAGGAACGTTGTTTGGTGATATTGGATCATCTTCAGCATCCAATGTCGACCTTCAATCATCATTGCAGGAGACTCAACATTGAGGGGGGGCTACCTTGCTTCTCTTCTACTTCTCTCTTATGGGGGGGTCTTTTTCCTCACATGGGGTTTTTACCTTCTCATTCTTCATTGAGAGTATTGTATTTCAATTTTTGTATTTCATCTCTCTTTTGAGGGGGAGTTTTTCCCATGAGGTTTTCTCCCTTTCCTCACTTGTGAGAGATTGCATTGATTGCATTGTTTGTACATGGATACCTAACATGGCCTAGTAGCTGGGACCCATCTTTGCATCTTTGTCATTTGCATAATAATTCACTACTCCCTAAGTTGCACTTAAGGGGAGGTGTTGGTAATTAAATATCTTGTACCTTGTCCTAGGTCATGATTACACCTTAGTTAAGTTTACTTAGGGACCACATAGGAGGTTGTTGGAGATTTTCCACTTTTGGTGGACTTGACATGTCATTACCTCATCATTTCCACCTTTTGTGGACACATCATGTGATTATCTCTCCACCTTAAGTGGAGTGATAGGTTTTCATTGTTGTCTCATGTCAGAAGATTATGACACTTGTCATAATCTTATGCCCTTCTATGTTTTCACCTTGGCTATATAACCAAGGGGTCTCTCTCATTGTAATCAATTAGAATCATAATCATAATCATATCATATCAATGACATTGAATACAGTTTATTCTTGTCATATTCTCTCTCTTTTCTTGTTCTTTCCATTTGGTCCATAGATCTTGGGTGGCAGCCATAGCCAATTCTAACATTCTTGAATAAATATTAGAGTTATTGTAGGGTGAGTGATCGTAAGGAAGAGTTGTTTAAACTTTCGCAAAATGAGGATGAGAGTATAGAGGACTATTTGGATAGGTTTCTTTTCTTATCTAAACAATGTAGGGAAATGACCATTAGTGTTGAGATTCTCAAGACTATATTTATTAAAGGACTCAATGATGATGCAAGAATAAGTCTTGATTTAATGGGAAAAGATGATGTGTCTCAGTTAAACCTTGAAGACATATGTGATTTGTGTCACAATTTTTCACGTACTCGTGGAGGAATCTAAAAAAGAAATCTTTTCAAAGAGAATAATGAGATAGGTAAACTACAAGAAGAAATAGAAAATCTTAAGACAAACATACTTGTCCAATTGAATACTACATTGGATGGTATACAAACAAAGACATGTAATCCTAAGACTTTGTCAATCTATTGTCCTAAGTGTCAAAATAAACATATTTTATGGGAGTTCCCTTTAGAAAAGGTTAATGTTTTTCAACTCTATGAGAAAAGCCACCCTACCAATCAATGTGAGCTTCTTACTAATCTTAAGAATACTAAGAAAAAAACTATTTAGGTTGAAGAAGAAATAAATGTGCTAAATCAACATCAGGGAGGTAATTTTTCTTATGGGAAGAAATCCAATCCTACATGGAGACCCTAGAATAATTAGGCTGGTAATCAATGGCCTCCATCTTGGAATCACCCCTATCCTCCATAGCCTACTTGGGGAACTCCTTATTGGGGATCTCCTGAATGGGCAATTCAATCACGGGGAACTCAGCAGTGGCCAAATCAGCCACAACAACCATGGTACCCACAACACATTGCTCCCCAATGGAATCAAGGACATAATAAATTTTATATTGGTCCTAGGAGGAATCAACAATAGAATTTTTTACTACCACCTCAGAATATTCCTCAGACTAAGCAGGTAAATCAACCTCAACTTCTAGCACAACCACTTCCCAATCCAAAGAACAGTAAACAAAATACTCTAGTATATACTACCGAGCAAGATCATGTCATAGGCCTTAATACAATTCATTGTGGAAATGTTCAGTTACGTTCTGGTAGGACACTTCAATCGCCCACTATTGAGGAAGTAGTGGTCGAACCTATTTCTCAAAATTTTGAGAAAAACACTACACTACCTACGAATATTATTGAGTTTTCAGTAGTAGTAGCTACTGATTTACCTCAAGATGAGGAAGGTTAGTCTTTGATTGAGTTTAGTAAAGATATTCCTTGAAAGGATAAAAGAGATATCCCTTCAAAGGAGAAAACTTAAGCACCATTTCCAGAGTGCCTAAAATCAACAATTCTGAAAGATACTCCAAAAATGTCATTAGCTTTTGAAACTGCATTAATTCAGGAAATTAAACAATTGCAAATAGAGGTTCCTTTGCTGCAGGAAATAAAGGAAATTCTTGAGTTAAATTAGTTGATCAAACAACTGTGTATTAGAAATCTAGGAGGGAAACCAAAGAAAATAAACACTGTGCATATTAATGGTTATCTAGCTAAATTTTTGTCTAGAAATACTATTGCTCCAAAATACGTGATCTTGGGAGTCCACTGATTACTATTACAATTAATGAGGTAGCAATACCTAATGCATTGGTGGATTTGGGAGAAACTATTAATGTAATGACGGTGGATGTAATGGAGAAATCAAGTCTTACAGATTTAAGTCCTACAACTACAGTCTTGCAGATGGAAAATCAGTCTATAGCCATTCAAAAAGGTGTTATAAAAAATGTTCCTGTTAAAGTTGATGGATGGGAATGTCCAGATGACTTTCAAATAATCCAATCACTTACACCTAAAGAAAGTTATCCAATAATTTTGGGAAGACCATGGTTGGCTACTATCACTACTAAAATTGATTGTTGAGAAGGAGGTATGACCATTTCACATGGTCCAGATAGTAAACATTTATTTTTTATATCCTCCTGCTAAACCTACTGAATATAATAAAGTTTGGGTTGATGAACCAAAAGAATTTAGTGGGCAAGACAATTTCGCCTCCTTGGCCATGGTAGTGATTTAAACAACATGGAGAAGAATTATAGGATGAGTTAGTGAATGAGGTTGCACATTTGGCTATAAGTTCTAGTAAAGAAGTGATAGAGGATGTACCATAAATTTTGGGACAACCGATTGATATAAGCGGGATGGAACAAAATTATGTTACCATGGGGATGCCTTGTCCCTTGGCTAATATGATTCCTAGAATGAGTTATTTCTTTGATGATATTACAATATTTCAACAAATTATATCTCATAGTTTTCCTCTCAACACTTTGTTACGGCCAATACATACTATCACTTCAGCCTATCGAGGAACAAAAACAATTATGTTGTTACCATGAAAGATTGTGAATATCAATAGTTGGTTGACAGAAATACAAGAGGATAAATTATTTAATGTGCTGGTAAAAAGGTCTAAAGCTTTTTCTTGGGATTATACAGACATGAGGGGGATTCAGCTGAGTGTTTTTACTCATCACATTTATACTGAACCTAATATAAGAACTATTCTTCAACCACAGAGGAGACTCAACCCTTCATTAAAGGATCTTGTTAAAGTAGAGATTGAGAAAATCCTCTGTGCATGATTTATTTATCCTATCTCAGATAGTAAGTGGGTGTCACCTATGGTATTAGTACCAAAGAAAAATGGCAAGTAGAGAATTTGTGTGGATTATAGAGAACTTAATAAAGCCACCTTTAGAGATTGTTTTCCCTTACCATTTTTTGACCAGGTTTTGGACAATTTGGTTGGGAGGAAATATTTTTCTTTCTTAGATGGATTTAGTGGTTAGAACCAAATTTAGGTAGCACTAGAAGACCAAGATAAGACAATGATTACTTGTCCTGTGAGTACATATGCATATCGAGTTCTTCCTTTTGGACATTGTAATGCTCTAGTGACTTTTCATAGGGCCATTTTGGCTATATTTGCAGCACTTGTCAATGATTGTGTAGAGGTTCATATGGATGATTTCATAGTATATGGGTCAACCTATGATGAAGCTCTTCAAAACCTAGATAGGGTTTTGGAGGTTTGTGAGGAAAATTGACTGTCCCTTAGCCACGAAAAGTGTTTAATAATGGTGGAACAAGGAATAGTCTTAGGCCATCAAATTTCCTCAGAAGGAATAAAAGTTGATCCTAAAAAAATTGAAGTCATACAAAAATTGACTGTACCTCAAACACAAATAGATGTTCGAAGTTTTCTTGGACATGCTGGATATTATAGAAGGTTCATAGAAAGCTTCAGAAAGATAGTAGCCCCTATGTTTTCTCTCCTCCATAAAGATGTGGAGTTTAATTGGACGTTTGAGTGTCAACAATAATTTGAAATGATAAAAGAAAAGCTTGTCTCTTCTCATGTACTACGTGGACCAAATCAGAGTCTTCCCTTTCACATTTATGCTGATGCTTCAGATGATGCAATTGGTGCAATATTAGGGAAAGAAGATAAGGATGGGGATAAATATGCCATATATTTTATTAGTAAAACCTAATGTCTGCTGAGAGAAATTACACGACAACAAAAAAATAATTCTTAGCAGTGGTTCATGCCATCAAAAAGTTTCGTCATTATATTACAGGATATAAAGTTATAGTTTATACAGATCACTCAACTATAAAGTATTTAATGAATAAACCTATAGTTAATGGTCAAATAATGAGATGGTTACTACTTCTTCAGGAGTTCAACATGACAATACTTGACAAGCTAGGGAAATTTAATGAAGTGGCAGACTTTTTATCTTGAATCAAACAAGAAGAGGGTGATCGAGCACCTATACAAGATGAGTTCGCAGATGAAAATTTGTTTGCTATCTCTATAAAGTTTCCTTGGTTTGCTGATATTGCCAACTATTTAGCTACTTCTGAAGTACCTCCTGAATTTACATTAAAACAAACAAAGCGACTTATTTGAGTGTGTGTGCCATTTAAATGGATTAATGGGATTTTATTTCATTATGGACCTGATATAGTTTTGAGAAGATGTGTCAGGGCTGATGAAACTTATATTATTTTGAGGGCTTGTCACGATGATCCTTCAGGGGGTCATTATTTTGCAAAAAGAACTTCCTATAAAATTTCAGAGTTTGGATATTATTGGCCTTCAATGCATTAAAATGTTAAAAATTATGTTCGTCATTTTGATGAATGTCAAAGAGTTGGAAGACCAACTGCTTCGATAGAAATTCCTTTGCAGCCTCAGGTGACTTTGGAATCATTCAAAAAATGGGGGTTATATTTTATCGGCCCCATAGATCCTTCCTCACAAGGGAAAGAATATATATTAGTTTGTACCGATTATTTGGAAAAATGGGCTGAATTTAAAGCTTTATTAGTTGCTAGAGAAGAGTAAGTTGCTGATTTTCTCTATAACAAATTTTTTCTTCAATTTGGAGCCCCGTGAACTATTGTTACAGATCAGGGACCCCAATTTATGTCCAAAGTTCTCCTAGCATTTATGGACCATTTTTAGGTGAGCCATAAAAATTCATCCCCTTATCACCCTCAAGCAAATGGTCAAGTAGAGGTGACTAATAGGGAGTTAGAAAACATACTGAAAAAATTTGTCTCTTCAGGAAGAAAAGATTGGGCCAGGAAATTTCCTGAAGCCGTTTGGGCGTACAATACAACATGGAAATCTACAACTGGATTTAGTCCCTATGAGCTTGTTTTTGGAAAGAAACCTCTTCTTCCCATTGAATTTGAACTTCAAACCCTACGTACGCTATGGAGTTGGGTCTAGATTTGAAACGAGCTCAAATTTATAGTTAAATGAGCTAGATGAGCTTCGTCTGGATGTTGTTCATCAAACAAAATTAGTTCAACATCAACAAAATTTTTGGCATGACAAATATATTAAAGAGAGAGAATTTCATAATGGTGACTAGGAATTGCTATTTGATTCAAGATATAAAGACCATAAAGGAAAAATTAGAACTCATTGGCTGGGGCCATATGAAATCTCTGAGGTTTTCTCAAATGGCATAGTTCAGTTAAAACCTATCAATGGTGATTTACAAACTCTCTTAGTTAATAGTCATCGCCTACGTATTTACCATAAACCAGTTAATAAAGAAGAATTTACAAAGCTAGTAGAAATGTAAGGAGAGATCCAATGCATTGACTCTACCAGGGTAGAGTCTATTTGATTTAACGTTTATATGTTATCTAAAAAAAAAATTGAAAATAGATTGAAAATTGTAATAAAAAGACGTGTACCTAATTTTTTTCAAAGCATTTTTATAAATTTTTGGACTTAACACATATTTTCATTTTGCAGGACCTCTTATAAAGGAATAAAAACTTTCAGAGCACCATTCCAAGATGCTTCAAAACTTGATCATTTAGTTGGCCAGTGCTTCTAAACTTGACAATCTGAACACCCGATGCTCTGAAACCCGCTCTTCAGCCTACCATGTTGGAAGGATGTTCTTGTGGAATGATATAACTCTTGAAGTTTGAGTTAAGTGGTGTTCATTATTTTCTTCTTGCCAGTTTTTGCTCTGGCTACATCATTCGACAATGCTCTAGAACTTTCATCTGGTTGTTGCTCTGAAACTTTCATCCAGTTGCTACTCCAGCTGCATGTTTCGATGATGCTCCAAAATTTTCATCTGGTTGTTGCTCTGGCTACATCTTTCTATGATGCTCCAAAACTTTCATCTAGTTGCTGCTCTGGCTACATCTTTCGACAATGCTCTAGAACTTTCATCTAGTTGTTGCTCCAGCTGCATCTTTCGACGATTCTCCAAAACTTTCATTCGGTTACAGTTTAGATTGCATCTTTCGACAATGCTTTGGAACTTTCATTTGGTTACCGTTTCAGTTGCATCTTTCGGCGATGCTTTGAAACTTATCCATTTTCCAAGATCCTAATGAATTCCTTACATGTGCTCTAGAACTTTAACCACTTTCTTTGTCCCAATGCATGCTTTATGCATGCTCTGAAACTTATTCATTTTTCATTTTGCTAACTCCTTTCTAGAAAAATTTTCAAATCTTTCTCGATGCTTTGATTATTGTACATTAGTACACGCGCCTTCTTTTTCCATTATAAATAAAAGTCGCCATAATAGCCTATCTTCATTAATGAATTCGTCATCCATGAGCTTCCCCATTCATGTCATAATAATTATACTGTCACCTCAACCAATACCCTTGCATCATCCTGTTAAATTGATAGAGGTATAAGATCTTCAAGCAATCATGGAATGAAAGTAAGTACAATTTTTTTCTTTAAACAAGTAGTTATTTTTAAATAAAATATGATTGATTGGCAAGAGTTTCCTTTCCCAATTTAGTAAATTGAGCCACTTGGTGATTAATTTTTAAGTACACTACTCTTTTTGCGGCCCTTCATGCAAATTGAAATTATCACAGCAAGCTTCGAACAAGAGTAGAGTAAATGATTAAAGTTTGATCATATTTTAAAAAAAATATTAGTGCACAAGTCCTTGGCATCATTGAATTTTTTAGCAGGATGGTAAGCAAGAGAGAAAAAATGGGCAGTACAAAGAAGAAATTTGAGCCAGCTTCTACAGAAAAGTTGTTGGGGTTAAACAACATCTCTCGACTATTTGAAGAATTAGGCTAGTTGGATTTTGTTAGGAAATTCAAAGGGTATAATGAAAAGGTTGTGAATGCATTTGTGGAAAATTACTCTAATGGTCAGGTGATTTTGCATGGGAAGCGTTTCAAGGTGAGTTCAAAAATTATCTCTTCTATTTCAAGGTTAGAAGATTCTGGTATTAAGATATCTGAAACCACACAAATTACATATCATAAATTATCATAATTGTTTCTTAGACAAGGACATTCTCAACCCATGATAGTTATCAGTACTAGGGGACAAAATAAGGGGTTTCAGTGAGCTTCTATCTTAGAACCCTGGGGTACTGTTGTTGCCTAGATTATTAGCTATTTTACTTGTGAAGGTCAGCTCACCACTATGGTAGGACCAACATTCCGCATGTTAACACATTTACGGCATGGGAAGGAAAACCCTACTCTAAGGGTTAATTTTCCTCATTTCTTGAATGATTCTATTAATTCCTTAATAAAGAGATACAAAAATGGTTTAGGGCCATTAAAACACCATGGCTTAATTCAATTGATTTGTAAATATCATTTTTGTAAGAAACCTAAAAGCAAATGGGAAATTTTTTTGGGGTAGTTTGATATGCCTACATTAGGAAGGAAGTTAGAATTAGGAGAATTTTCAAAACAAGTTGTGTCACCTTCTAGAGAAACTTCCCCCGAAGACCCTAAGGCTCTAAAACCTCAAATTCCCACCATAGTTAGTGAGGAAGTGCCAAAATTTAGAAATAATGAGTGTGAAACTTCAGCCCAGATAGAAGATGTAGAGATAATGAGTTCAAATGTGGATACTCACCCTGTTAAGAAGAGGAAAGGAAGAACTATTCTTCTAAATGATCCAACTATTTTGAATTATCAAGATACTCCCCCTTTAAGGTGGAGTAAAATATTATCCTCTGGATCTGCAGAAACCCCAACACAGAGTAAAGAGAATAGGTCAAAATCTAAAAAGCAAAAGAGAAACTTGGAAACTGAGGAGTCAATTCACCAATCCTTAGAAAAAGAAATATATGTTGAAGAAGTACATTTTCACTTGGTGTCTAAAGAAGAAGTTGTAGAACAAGAAAAACATGAAATAAAAAGGGGACAATCTCCACTTCCTATGGAGATTGATGACAGTATGTTAGGAAAATTGTCTCCAGTTATAAATAAAGCTGTTAAAATTATTGAAACAAAAAACATTAACATAGAATTAGAAAAATTGAAATTAGAGATAGAAAAGTTAAGAAGTCAGCTGCATGAAAATAAGGAAAAGATGGAATTACAACAAGAGGAAATAATGGTGTATAAGACTGTAATAAATGAAAGGAATCAAGAAATTCAAGATTTAAAGTTGGAAATGCAAGGAAAACATACATAATACAAATTCAGAATTGTGATAAGGAAAATAGGATACATAGGGATGGATTAAATAAAGAAATTCAGAATTTAAAAGGAAATTTTATGCTCATGTTTTCAGCCTTTGAAGAGGAAAAGAAAAGATAGAAAGAAGAATTAAATACTTCTTGTAGTAAGATTGTAGAATTAGAGCAGGACTTGCAAGAAAGCACAAGTAAACCAAAGATGGAATCCAAACAAGTTCAAACCGAGCCAACGGTAATTGAATGGTTCCAAATTTAGATTCCTCCATTATTAATGAAATGGATGGAACAATGCTATTTCCTAAGAAATGCACAAGTTGAGAATAATAGACTAAAAATGGAAATGGTGTTATTAAGAGAAGGATTTCATAAAGCTTATAAGGGGAAACAAGATGCATGTCAAATAGCTGAATTTCTTTTATCTTGTAGAAGACCATCCAGATTATATTCCATGTTTTTGAATGAACAATGTTTTAGATCGAAATTGTGTAGAATTTACAATGATAAGCCTTATGAACCTAATGATAAAGAATTTGTTAAAATATTTGCAAACTCAAAGCTTGAAGAGCAAGATATTCTTTGTGAATTCTTTACCCATGATCTTTTGTTAGAGAAGCATATTAATTTCTTTGTTAATATTTTTGTGGGGGGAAGTGCAATTAAGATCTCTATTGTCTACTATGTGGAATCAAATCCATTGGCAAGAACGTAATAAAGAATATGATCAAGTAGAAAAAAGGATAGGACTTCAAATGAGATCTCCAAATAGTAGACCAACGGCTTTTAAAAAGACATTTGTAGCTCTTTTGTTGCATGAGAAAATGAAGGAAAGGTATGATGATAGCCTTCGAGTTTAATATAATAATTTCATAGAATAGGGGAAAAATTGGTTGGAAAGGCTTGGCATGCATGTGAAGAGAGATACACTCCATTGCCTATATATCTAAAGCAAAGAGAATTGATCTTTCCTATTGGTCTTAGATGGTCCTTCAGAAGAGCAGATGCCTTGGCCAAAATTTTAGGAGATCTCAGAATAAAATGGATAGGAATGAGGTACAGACCTCCTTTACTACTACATCCAACCCCTACTTTTCATATTAATATAGATCAGGATGACAAAATTTTCAATGAATGGAAACGAGGAGTTTCTTTTCATGGAGGTTTCCACAATTCCCCTATAAAATTTGATGTCACAGCAAAAGATTTGTATGATATCAATGCAAAATATGAAGAAGAGAGTAGAGGGCAGAATTATATCAGGGGACAGGAGGACCTACCAAGAACTAGGAAGGGAAGGAAAAGATGAGGTAAAAATAACCTCATCATAATAATACCATAAAGACCTGGTTCATACATGCAAATCTCTATCCTCTACCAATTAATTAAATTTTAGGAGAAATAATTGCTTAATTTTAGTGAGAATTTGTATAAACTTTATTTATTTTGATTTCTTAAAGTAATTTTCCAATACAGATTTAATGGGTTGTTTTAAGTGTTTTGTAGATAATAATCAGTCAATCAAAGTTACAGATTGAAGCATCCAGCTGGCACGTGCTCCAAAATAGTTAGAGATATATGCTAGAAGTATTCTCAAGAACTTTAGGGCAATGGACTGAAGATGTTGTTCTTAAAGTTTTTATTTCTGTTATCTTTTGAATTAAAGACTTTATGGCTCGAATTGAGCCTCTTAAATACTGTGTAATGGGATTAAAGATATACAAGTTATCTGTAGATCGGTTTAGATATTTTCAATGGTTATCCATACCATCTGAAATATAGCATGTAGTTACAGTTTCTCTATAAAAGATACGATCTCTAGAAGTAAGATATACAATAAAAACTAATGTTATATTGTCAGAATGTTTCCAAGGTTTATGAATAAAGAGATTTTTATCTAAAATTCTGAGTTATGAGTTACGGATGATAACTATGATTGATAGAAGTGTTCCTGAAATAGCTGTGAATGTGAGTTGTGAATGAATGTGTTGACCCATGACCTGGCCACTCGACAGGAGTAGATAAGTGTTCTCTTTTATTATAATGTTGTTCTATAGAGAGTCATTAAATTTAATGTTATGAAATTTTAGCTTTGAAGTATTTGTTATCTTTTCACTTCTGTAGTTTTTGTTATTCACTATTAGAATTTTTACTGTTAAGAAAATGTTTTATGGATTTCTATAAGCTTTTCTGCTCTTATAATTTTTCAGCTTCTTAGTTTAGTTGTTTCTATGCTTTTTAATTTAGTTATTATGCTTTCTAAATTAGTATACTTATGCCTACAGTTCAAGCATTTTCTATTTTCTTAGAAATAGATTACTTTATAGTTTGATAGTTAAACAGTTTGAAGTTAAAATTAATTTTAAGTTCTTAAAAGTTAGGAAACCTAAGGGAGATACTTCAGACCTCTTCTATTGCATATTTCCTTGAACACTACCCGATCAAAAAATTAAATATTATATTCTAAAATAATGGGACCTAATGACAACCTATCAATTTCCTCAATGTAAAGTCTACTCAAAGTGCCTGTGTGTATGTGCAAATATCATTTGATTGCAGAGCAGAGTGAGAAAAAGGTTGAGCAAAGAGTGAAGAAGTTTTTTATGTGCTTAATTGGAACTGTAATTAGGCTTGTGTAGAATCTATTCTTTTAGTTCATACTCTATGGATCTAATCCATATTGTTGTATTGTTGGATAGTAAGTCCTCTCTTGTAATTGAGTAGTGAGCTCTAGGAAGTGTGCCTAAATGCATGTGCATTCCCCTTATTTTCTCATTATACTTTTAACAAGGTATAATATTGTGGACTAACATCCACTGTGGTTTTTCCCCTAATAGGGTTTCCATGTAAAAATATTGGTGTTCTCTATGTTTCTGATGTGTTGATTGCTCATGGTTTATTATTCATTCATCAGATCTTTGATTAAGTTAAGGCTTGAAAATTTTAAATATTTTGTGACAACTGATTCACCCCCCCTCTCAATTGTATGTCCTTTTTTTGACAACAATTTCACCTAGGAATATTGTTTGATACTTGTTGCTAACTAGCCTAATAGGAGTATTCATGATGCTAAGCTCTACTCAACTACCTAATGCTAATTCTACCCTCTGCCTAATACCAATTCTTGTCAATTTCTAAGCGTGGTTTTTGTATTGTCTAAGGGCCTATTTATATAAATAGCCAACATATTTGAGCTACCTACATGCCACAAGAATGATGCTAATCAAGTTATTAACTCAAAAATCCCACAAGAAGCCTACTCAAATTTCCCACCCAATTGCGTCTGCTATGTATGACTCATTGTGTGATAATTTAAGTAGAGGTAAGTAATTAAAATAAGTTAGTGGCATTCTTTGGTAGTAGTATGCATGACCAAGAGCTAAGTTGTCACGTTGCAAGCATTTTTCAAATTCTAAGGTAGAACACAAATCTGTTCAAGTACTCATTATGTATTTAGCTTAATCATTCTTTTTAAGATATTAATTTCTAAAGCATGCGGAAGGTTTATATGCCTTAAATAATCAGATCAGTTTCCTAAAAAAATAACACCGTAGGACATCATTACTAAATGTCATTATGAATTCTTGTCTTTTCAAAATGGAAAGTAATTCATTTCACACAAGCAAAAGAGTTGGTAGTACATGCCGAATTTAATGCTAAAAGGAAACTATTGTTTGCCACCCAAGAAAGAAATAGTAAGTATTGCATACAAGATTCTAACATTGTAAAAAGCTTCCTGAGTATGCTATCTAGTGAAAGCAGTTTCAAGTGCAGAATTGCTAAGGAATACCAATGAATTGTAGCGAGTTTGAGCATTAAAAAAATCCACAATAGAAGAAAAATGGCCCAAAATCCTTAGATAGAAGCATAGGGAGAGGCAACACAAAGCTTGTTTAATGCCATGCATGTGACACCCATGGCCAATATTTTTGGTGATACCTCTTACGCTTCACCTGGGATACTGGAGTAGCTGGAGTGGGTTCACACACGGGCCACTGAAAGGAAAAAAACTCACAGGGACCAAAGTCAAATAAAGGAGGAATAGGTTAATATTCATGATCCTGTCCTTGGAAAGAACCCTAAGACTCTCAGGGAGGTGGACTGTGAGAGAATGAAGAAGAATAGTGACCCATATTCTTTGGCACATAAGAAATGGTTTAGCAGGCTTCCATAGTATATGGTCCCTTTCATGCATTACTTCCTAGAACTAGTTGACGAGGGCATTAAGCATTTTAACCTAGATACCAACACCATTGAGGGATGGGAGTTGAGAGTTAATATCAATGTAGAAGCTATCTAGAGCATGCTATGCATCCCTGTAAAAAACTCTAAAGTGGATGAGATGGATTCATTCACTCCAACAAAAGGGGGATAAAATATGGAGAACAAGAGTCTATATTTTTATAACAAAGAAACCAAAAGGTCCAGGGAATATTATACAAAGCCACCACATATTTTGAAAGTGCACTATTCCTTCCCTACGTACATGCAGGATGCCTTCTCAATGATGGCCTTTATTTGTGGCCTGGACACCGACAAGTATGTTTAGGAGTTTCAACTAGATCTGGGGATTCAATTGTGTAGGAAACATTCCCTCTTCCTGTTGACTTCGTAGAAGTCATCATCAAATAGATGCTAAGCCAAATGGGTATGTGTAGGATCATCATGGAAAAAAAAAGCCCTTAAGTGGAGATGAAAATTCAGAAAATCAGAGTTAGACAACTTGACGTAAAAATTTGAATAAGTTATCTATATTGTTTCAAAATAATGTAAGAATAGAATCTATAGAAAATTGAATGTAGTTTCTAAAATACTAGGTTTATTTTTAAAAAGAGAAATCTATTTGGTCAAAATTTGAAATTTCAATAGAGTAGTACTTAAATTTCAGGGAAAAAATAAGAAGTAGGTTTTTGTCTAACCACCCTAACCACAATAAAATGATAATATTTTTTTATAATATTTTAGATATAAGTAGAGGACTCATGTCCCAATGTGATGCATATTTTTTTGTAATTTTTTTCCAAGTAAATAATTAATTATGATTTTTTTATTACAAATTTAAAAAAATATAAAAACTCATTTGTCTGACCACATTAACTTGGTCAAAACTTCATGAAATTCTTTTTTTTAATCTTATAATATGTGAAAAATAGAATGTAACACATGTTTTAGATTCAAAAAAATTTATACCATTTGAAAGATATAGATGTTTTTCAATCAGCCTATCAATCAAGACTTTAGTTGTAATTCAAATAGAAAATCAATAATAATTATTTATTAAATTCAAAGTAAAGCATAACTTATATTGGTGGAAAGTTGAGAATATCCTTTTAAAACCATTTTTGTTTCATCAATTTTGCGTAAAAAAAAGTCGTTAGCCACATACCCTACACATATCCATCATATTTCCCTTTTTGGCCCATCATGATCCTACACATACCCAAATAAGGGAATACATAACACACCAGAGGTTCATATTTCCTTCTTTCCTTTCCCATATGTTTTTACATCAAAAGCCTGACTTCTTTAAAAAACATGTGAGGTTGGCTATGTTAGATGGAAAGGGAATAAGAAGGCCTATTTCTGTATGGAATCCTTTCCTCTCTACAACTTATGACTATTATGGATTCTTGAATTATTTCTTGACTCCCATTTTGCAAGACTTGAGTGAGGATGGTGGACTTTATCAACTTTCTATCAACCAGACTGGGTATATGTAGGGCTTCGCTGTAAAGTGCAACTAGTTTATCAGAGAGGATTTCACCTTCATTTAGATGCATGGCTTTATTGAGGAACTGTACCGACTTCCAGTGTGCATCAAAAATAGGGTGTTGGACCTTGAAATGTTCCAACAAGTGTCAATTATTTACTATAACATTTGTGGGGGGAAGGCTAAGAAGAAAGGATTTTTCTTCTACCCACTGAAATTCAAAATGGTAGTAATGGCCAAGAAGCAGACTCATAAGTTGCTTAAAGCAAAGTTGGCTCATCTGGGGTTAGTGCTGATTTGTGAGAAATGGAAATACAACCCCAATAATGACTTGGGAAGCATAAACATCAATGTAATGCACAACCCTTGGCCTTACTTGGAAAAGTGGCGAAATTGACTGAAGGATTAGGATGATCTATTGGTTGACTTGGTTCACATTCCTACAGACGGAGGGAGACTGCCATGGCTCAAATTCTACTTCTATTTGTGGCATAGAAAATTGGACACTCTTGAGAAAACAGACAATTTCATGCTTAATTTAGACCTACTTTTGAGTACCCCTACATTATTCATTCTTCAAAACAACATTTATACACCCATAAGACCCATCATCTTTTATCTAGAGGCTCGTTTCACTTAAAAAATCACTTAAATCTCAACAAACAACACTCAATTCATTTATATCCTGAAAACCCACCTTCAACAACTACTAGTGGGACCCATTTTCCACCTTGGGCGAATGAGTTCCCTCTAGTGGGACCTATTTTTCAAGGGTGTTGAATGAGTCCCTTTTGAGGGAAATTTCAATTTTGAGTGGGAATTCAATTAATTCAACTTAATTTTTTGGTGGATGTTGTCCTCTTAGATCTAACTAATGGGAAAATTAGGTGTTGATGCCTATAAATACACATTTTAAGCCATTTTTCACATCTCTTAGTCATTTTTACAAAGTAATCTCAAAAGTTAAGTTTTATGAACCTTCCACAAGTTTTATTTGCATTTTTATTAGCAATAATGAAGCTTTAGGACAAAAGACTAGGTTTTCTTGCAGGTCTTCAAGCTCAGTTCTTGACCAAGATTCAACATTGCAAAGATTTGATGGATTCCTATGGTGAATCATGTAGAAATCTAGGTGGAGGAGATGCAACTAACCATCAAATCACACCTAAAGACTTGTTTTCAAAGTGATTCCATCTGCAATCTTCTCTCTTCTTTCAAACTTAAGGTTTGCATTAATTTTGCATGTCATTTACATCTATTTGATATGTTGTAGTGTTTCTAGGTTTGAAGTCTTGCATCATTCAAATCACATTCACACATCTTATTCTAGTACAATAGAATAGGGTTTATCCATACTTCATATTTTCCTAGTCTTTAACACATTTAAGGCTAGAGTTTTATGTAGATTTTTATCCATTCAAGGTTTGATTACCTAGCTAGGGGTTTGACCAAGGTAAACCCCCCATTAGACAACCAATTTAAGCTATTTTGTAGGAATTTTCCAAGATCCTGATTCAGGTTTCCGTCAAGAAGTGTTGTACAAGTCTCAAGGTGTCGTTCTGAGATCTAAGTTTGCAAAAAATTGCAAGTGGACTGATTCACTATGGATGGTGAATGAGTCCCTCATGAGGTGAATTTTAGAGTTAGATGCAGATCCAGATACCTAGTGAGCAAAAAATAGTTTCTAGGTAGAAAACCCTATCTTGGGATTGATTCGCCCAAGATGGAAAATGAGTCCCAATCAACATAAAAGTAAAATTTACTAGAATTCTAGAGTGCTTTCTAGTCTTCATCAGTCTCATAGATGCACACATTCTAAATTACAACTTTCTATTTAGTTTCATGTGTATTTTATTCATATTTCTAAGCTTTTTGCAAATGTCACTATGTTTTAAAACATTACGTATTTCATTATTTTTTCATTCATAATCTATCAATTTCATTGCTTAGTTGCATTTAGATCATTCCATTTAGCCATAATTCCATCCTGCATTCATTTATTTGAGTGAACCACCTCAATTTTAGGGTTCTATCTCTCCTTTTAGGTGGAAAATCCTAAGAGTGCAAGAGAATTCCATAGAAACCACAAAATTGATGGTTCATTTTGGTGAACCTAAAAATAGAATAGTATATCTTTCTGATTTGCATTTGCATTTGTATCCTAGGACTCAATTGCATTATCCTTTGCATTTTATTTGCATCCTGGGGCTTCTTAAAATTGCATTAGTGAAACTATCATTTAGAGATCATTATTGCATTGCATTTTATCAAATCATTTCAAAAATTCTACATTTTCAGTCTTTATTTGCATTGTACAAACCTAAACACAAAGAAAACTCAAAAAAATAGAGAAAACATAAAATACCTATCCTAGACTCATTCACCACCTTGGGAAAATCAGTCCCAGTGCACTTTTTACATCAATGTTTCCATAATTTAATTTCTTATTTTGTACTTTTTTATTTTCTACAATTCCTTTTCTGTTTTAGTTCAGTCACTTTATGTTATATTTAAATTATTTGCTTGAGCATCATTTCCTTTCATGACATTTATGGATAGTCTTATATTTTTTCTCGTTTCCTTTTCAGCATTAGTTCCTAGTTCTTTTAAATCAAATTCGTCAACACATAAAAACAACAAAAAATAACAAACATCATACCAACCTTTCAAACAAATGATTCAATTTAGAAATACTATCTCATCCAAGCCTCTTAGTAGTGATGATGTAGCCAAGTTTGTCGAAGTTCTTCAGGAATTAATCTTGCTCATTTCATTCTCTAAAGCTTGTCATGAGAAGCCTAAACCAATTGATGATAACCTATCCCTCAAACCTTTTAGTAGTGATGACCTTGACTTGTTAGATGAATCCCTTCAAGACTTCATCTCATCTACGTCATCAACTAAGGTATGTTAATACCAACCTACAATGAAGAACATTAATGTCTCCAAATTTTTTCATGAGAAACCTAAAACAATTAACAATAACTTACCCCTCCATCCTTTTAGTCATAATGAGTTGGATATGTTACATGAAGCCCTTCGAGACTTTGTCTCGTCTAATTCATCCATTAATATTTGTTGCAAACAATCTAAAACTAAGGAAGTTAATGTGATTCAACCTTAACTCATTCTTTACCCACCCTCACATAATTTACATCCTTATAATAAACCTGAGTTCACTCTATGCCCACCTAAAACTAATGTGTTGCAACAGTCCAGTACTATTACTATTGCTCATTCATATAATACCCAAAAAAATTAGCAACCACCGCAACCAACCGCATCCTCTTTACATTTACCTAGTCCTCCTAGTGCTCCTCACTTTCCTTCACACACAAAGGAGTATGATCTTGTTTAATAACTAAAGAATACTCCTACCAAAATTTCCCTTTGGGATTTACTTCAGAATTCGCCAAATTACCACACTTTTCTTCAAATAGCTTTACAAAACATTCCAGTTCTTCTTGGTACAACCCCGATTGATGTGGCAGCTTTAATAAATAGAATGAATAAAGTTTTAATCTAAAAATTACTTTCCATCAACATGAGCTCCCTCCTTTAGAATTGCGAAAATAAAATGAATAATCCTTTATGATAATTGTTGAATTCAATTGAATAGGTATCAAAATAACCCTTATTGATAATGGTTATGCCCTTAATGTGTGTAGTATGGATCTCCTTAATAGATTGTGTGGTTACAAAACACAAATAAAACCTAATTTTGTATCCATTCAAGGATTTTACAATATGACAAAGAAACCACTCGGTGTAATCACTTTTCCTATTATAGTTGGGGTGGCTACTATGCAAACTCCTATTCATGTCACACCTTATGATATTTCATTTAATATTCTTTTAGGAAGAACATGGATTAATGAGATGAATGTAGTGCCTTCAACCCTTCGTCGTATCATGAAATATTTCTATAGCAACAACATTTATCAAGTTGAAATAGACCTCAAGCCTGAAAGTTGCTTACACCTTGAAAAAGGATCTATAAGTCCTCTGAATACATTAATTCCCACATCTAATATAGAACTTCTTGAAATTGAACAAGAAGATGGGGAATCGGTCTCTAAATTATTTGGTGATGATTGGGTATCCTTAGAATTCACACCTTAATTTATGGGTGAATACATAATCACACAAAAGAAAGATGAGAAACAAGAACAACCAACCATCATGTCAACTAAAAATTCTGACAAATCTTCTCAAACATCTATCTCCTCTACTTTGGAAGAAAATATGTATACAATTTTTTTTGATGAGATAGATTATCAACCTCCACCTAATCTGAATGAAATGGAAACACTATTACATGTCAACCAAACCACAAACTCACAATCAAACACCTTGAATTTCTTGATATGAACTTATCACCATCATGGCAGTATGTTGACCGTGATGAAAATCTAAAGAAAATGTTAGGAGTTTATTATAATACATCCTCTACTACTCCTATGAAACAAGTTACTTGTGTTGTGATAATTACCAAGCAAAAAGATAGTGATATCACTAAAAAACCATATGATTTTGAAGTTCCTAAATCTAATGTATTCCCCTTAGGAGATACAATCGATGTGCCAATGGAAATAGATGATAAAGACAAAGTTATTAAAATTGGGAAGTGCCTTGATGATGAAGAACAAGATGATACTACAACTTTACTTCATGATTTTCCTAAAAAAAATTCTTGGAAATATTTTGATATGCTAGGAATTGACCCAAATATTGTGAAAAACAACATTTTTCTCGCTGAAAATGCTAAACCTGTTCACCAAAAGATACCAAAAATGCACCCTAACATAGCTTTGAATGTTAAAGCAAAGCTTGAAAAAATCCTTGATGCGGGTTTCATTCACCCTATTGATTATTCTCCTTGGATCTAAAATATTTTTCATAGTTACTAAACCTGATAATCGTATTAGGGTATGCATGGATTTTCGTGATTTGAATAGAGCCTCTTAAAAGACAACTTTTTGCTTCTTAATATAGACATTATGGTGGATTCAACTGCTGGACACGCTTTGTTGTCATTCATGGATGTATTTTTTGGTTACAATCAAACCCTTATCAACCATCAAGATCAATACAAAACTATATTTACAACTGTTTGGGGAATTTTTTTCTGTGTTGTGATGCGTTTTGGTTTAAAGAATGTTGATGCAACTTATCAAAGAGCAATGACCTTGATATTTCAAAATTACATACATAAAATCTTGGAAGATTATGTTGGTGACATCCTTGCTAAATCCCTAACAAGACAAGACAATGTAAATGTTCTTCAATTTTTTTTTGAATGAATACGTAAATATAATATGAGATTAAATCCAAAAAAGTGTGTCTTATGTGTAGATAGTGGTAAACTTTTGGGTTTTTTCACATCTCACAAAGGCATTGAGGTGGACACAAAGAAAATTGATTCTAATATTAACATGCCACCTCCTAAGAACATTTCTCAATTGTGTACATTACAAGGTCGAATTCAAGCTATCTGTCATTTTGTTGCATCTTTAGTCGATCACACGTTACCCTTCACACATATTCTCAAAAAGGATGTCCCTTTTGATTGGGATAAGGATTATAAATAGTCTTTTGAGAGTTTAAAGGAATACCTCGGAACTCCACCTATTTTACAACCTGCAATGCCAAACAAACTATTTATCCTTTATCTTGCAACATCAACCCATGCTCTTGCAACATTATAGGCTCAACAAGACAATCATGGAAAATAACATGTTTTTTATTACATTAGTCAAACTTTAATCAATTATGAAACTAGATATTCAACAATTGAAAAATAATTCCTAGCTCTTGTATTCACTACTAGTAAATTGTGACATTATTTACTAAATGCAAAAATACAAGTCATAAAAAAATTTGATCCCCTTAAGCATATCTTTAATAAAATCGATCTCTTTGGATGCTTGGCTAAGTGAGTGATGTTGTTAACTGAGTTTGACCTTAAGTTTTTTTCTCAAAAAGAAATCAAAAGACAAGCCTTAATCGATCACTTAGTTGATGCCCCTTCTTCCCTCACTTTACCTAATCATGGCTCCTTTCCTGATGATAGTGTCTTGACCACCAATGTTAAAACATTGGAGTTGTATTTCCATGTATCCAAGTGTCAAATAGGTTCTGGTGTTGGATTGTTATTAATTATGCCCGATGGCAAGCCTATTCCCTTGTCCTATTGATTAAATTTCCTATGTGCAAATAACACAACTGAGTATGAGGCATTAATCTCTAGATTGTGAGTTGCTCTAACCATGGGTGCTAAAGATACCAAGATCTTTAGTGATTCAAAATTAGTAATAAAAAAATCAATGAGACATATCAAGCTAAACATGATAAATTATTAAAATGCAAGGATATTACAATGAAATTGTATACACCTAAAATTGGTCGAGACATTTAATTAGTTAAATACTAGTTATTCAATTAATATTTCATCTACTTATAAATAAATTCTTAATTTATTTATATAGTTCATATCTTCTAATTCTCTAAATCTAAAATCAGATTCCTCTAATTTAATTAAATAAACAAATTTCTATAAGTTTTTTTTATTTAATTAATTTTCACTAATCCTAAATTTGGAATTCAAACACATGTCTACAAAATTTCATGCCACCTCACCAAGGTCACATGAAATTAAACAATTCTAATTTTTAATTAGAATTATCTTCAACAAACTTTCAAAAACATGGCTTATTCCTCACCCACTTGATTCTCCCACCCATTTGACATCCAAACACATGGATTATTCCTCACACACTTGATTCTCTCATCCATTTGGCATGTTGCCCTTGGTCAAGGGGACATTCTCCAAGATTCTTTAATTAAATAAAAAAAATTCTATAAGTTTGTTTTATTTAATTAATCTTCTCTAATCCCAAATTGGGAATTCAAGCACGTCTACAACTTTTCATGCCACCTCACCAAGGTCACATGAAATTAAATAATTCTAAGTTTTAATTAGAATTATCTTCAATAAGCTTTCAAACACATGGTCTTTTCCTCACACACTTTATTATCCTCATCCATTTGGCATCTTTCCCTTGGTGAAGAGGACATTCTCCAAGATTCTTCCATCTCAACTATCCATCCCTCATGCTTGAATCTAGATCGTTGATTGCCGCCACATCACAAGATGGTTGAAAAATCCTATAAATACACCCATTTTCTATAGTATTTGGCATCCCACATTTGAGTAGAGTTATCATGATAGAATAGGTTTGGAGCATTGGAGAATTTGGAGTATTATAGCATTGTTTAGCATTTTAACAAGTTTGCATTGTAGCATCATGTTAACTTAGAATCATGTTTTAATTTATAGTTGCATTTTAAATCATGTTTTAAGTTATAGTTGCATTTTAAATCACGTTTTACTTTATAGTTGCATTTTAAATCATCACATCAATAGTTATTTGAGCATATGTAGGGTCATTTTAGTTTCTTATCACATCATTTTAGCATCATTATCATTGTATATCTTTCATTTTATCATAGCAACCTCATAATCATAGCATCATGACATTTATCACTTAGTTTCATGTAGGAACTTAGTTTTCTTGCATTTTTTAATAGCATCTCTTTTCTCAAGTTGTCATTTTAACGATCATAGTGCACAACTAAAATCTGAGAACCAATTGATCTAATAAATCCTTGAGAATAGTATTTGGAAAATCCCACATTTAAGTTGAGTTATCATGAAAGAATAGCTTTGGAGCATTGGAGAATTTGGAGTATTATAGCATTGTTTAGCATTTTAACAAGTTTGCATTGTAGCATCATGTTAACTTAGAATCATGTTTTAATTTATAGTTGCATTTTAAATCATGTTTTAATTTATAGTTGCATTTTAAATCACATTTTTCTTTATAGTTGCATTTGAAATCACATTTTTCTTTATAGTTGCATTTTAAATCATCACATCAATAGTTATTTGAGCATATGTAGGATCATTTTAATTTCTTATCACATCATTTTAGCATCATTATCATTGTATATCTTTCATTTTATCATAGCAACCTCATAATCATAGCATCATGACATTTATCACTTAGTTTTCTTGCATTTTTTAATAGCATCTCGTTTCTCAAGTTGTCATTTTAACAATCATAGTGCACAACTAAAATCTAAGAGCCAATTGATCTAATAAATCCTTGAGAATAGAGAACAATGGAACATTTTTAGGAATTTAATCATGTTTCAAATTTGATTCATTTTATTGATTAAATCTCTAATATAATACATCTCATTGGTGTTTTGTTGATTTAATAACTTTCCCACATTTCACACATAGATAAATGGCACCCACCGTGGAGCCTAACCCCCATTTCTAACAATTTTTTTGAAAATTTAATGTAAACAGGATGGACGTGATGTTTTAGAACAACCATGAGTTCTTTCGGTGCATACGATCTCTGTTATGACACATATGACAAATATTTTTGCACATCTAGGGTTTGTTATGGTGCATACGACATTTATTTTGGCACATCCAAGAAATTTTTTCGCACATACAGGGAGCCTTTTAGTGCTTTCAATCAATACTTTAGTACATTCATCACTTCTTTTAGTGCATTCATAAGTTATTTTAGTGCATTCATGAGTTCTTTTAGTGCATAGGGTATTTGTTTTAGTGCATTGGATTCATTTTTTAGCACATTGAATGATTGTTCTAGCACATTTGTGTAAATTTTCAAAATTTTAAAAAACCTGAGAACTAATTGGTGTTTTCTACTTGCAGGTACTTTATATGCTGGTCAAAGACAATGTTATCAAAATACTGATGATTTATGTAGGGGATGGAATTGTTTAGTGATTTATTTTGATTAAAATCTAGTTTAATTAGAAGGTCAAATAACACCATGTCTTTCATGCTTGATGAATGGTAGGCATATGCTCTCGCTTTAACTGGGTGAACAAAAAGTTAGACCCATTCATTTTTATTTTTTATCCATAGAGGGTCTTCCTTGTGAGAAAAAGTAATCACCCAAGGGAATGACCCAACCGATAACATGCTAAAGCCAAGCGACTTCCAATTGGGATATAAATGTGGATGCTTGAGGAAAGTTCAAGTACCATGAGGATTGTTTTAACAAGAAGGGAAGCAATACTCTCTTGCTGTATGGATGATCCCTCACGAATGGAATGCCTATACTAGAACCCTTTATTATAGCAAGGCCAAAATCCTTAATCTATTTAGTGGTGTAGGAACAATCATTCTGAAAGTTGTCCCACATTTTTGTGGCTTTTAGTAGAGATGAAAAGTATGCCATGGGAGTTTCATGGGTATTGATGGTTGGTTTCCTCAAGAAGTGAGTGTCGTGGAGGGGAGCCAATGGGATCAAGCATCTAATCATCAGCTAAAAGTAGGTGTAGCTAGAGTAAAATCCAAGTGGGAATCCAATGAATATTGTTCTACATAGCCTTAGGATTCTACATGCTTGATGTGTTTTCAAACAAACTTCAAACAAAACATCACACTAGAAGTGAAAACCTTGATTCAAGCATCATCCATTTGAGTACTCAATTTCCATCATTCACAAGCTAGAAAATAAACAAAACTCATTGGTCAAAAGATTATATCCTTGCAAACACTTAGATTCTAAAAATTCAAAGCTAAACAACCAAACAAAGTCGCCAAAAACACTAGATTTTCCAAATATGTGCATTCACCCTATGTTATAGCGCATTGCTGCAATCTTTTAGCGTGTCTGACATCTTTTATAGTGCATCCATACAATGTTCTAGTGCATCCACCGCTTTTTCTAGTGTATCTAAGTCATATTTTAATGTATCAACCCTCTGTTCAAGCGCATCTAGGCAATATTATAGTGCATATATCAAATCTTTTAACGCATCTGGGTTCTATTTTAGCGCATCCATTAAATGCAAAACCCAAGAGTTAAAATTGTCTCCTATTTCACAGTTTCAACCAAAATTTAGAATCTTCTTCAAGTCTAGAATCATCCCTTAGGTACCACAAAGTCTAAACTTGTTAAAAATAACCTCTACAAGTGGGATTCCCAATATAAACCTAGATCTAAACATCTCAAAGTGCTAAATCATCAAATTTATCATAGCCTTGATTGTTAAGACTAGTTTCATCATTAGGATTTGTCATCCTTTCATCACAAAAAAAATCTATATAATCAAATCAAACTTAGTCTCCTCAATAGAATTTTTCATTCTATTTAACTTAGTTTTAATCCTTGGCACTATTCCAAGAAAATATTAAAGTTTAGTCACATTATAACACATGTATTCATGTTCAAACAAGGTTACAAAAGTAGAAACTCAAGGAAAAAGAACTTGAAACCCAAAACATTGAAATCAAAACATCAAAACCCAAAATATCAAAACTCTGAACATTGAAACCCAAAACACCATGTCTGAAGCTAAAGAGAACCCTTTCCACAACATTGAAGAAGAAGAAATAAGTGAGGAAGACATCCAAAATTTTGAACAAGATCCAAATTTCCACAAGTGCTTAGAAAATATTTTTTAAAGAAATGGGGGAAAATAATTACTAATGCTAGCTAAACAAGGTGCCAAATTTCCCAATGACTTTGATGAACATAATCAATTGAAAGCACCTCCTAAAAATACTAAATATTGTTTAGAACAAGTGGTCATTAACTCAACAAATAATAAACCTCCAACAAAAAATTCTTGACATGCAAAGGGGAAAGTCAAAATGATACTTGATCCAAGACATTTTTCCATATCTTTTTGATCAATCCATCAACATGATTCATTTTCCTAAACATTGTGAGTTCCCAAAGTATGATAAATACAAGGGTAAAATAGATCCCATAGATCATGTGAGGGAATTTAGAACCATGATTCTTGAATTTGCACATGAAGAAACCTACTTGATGAAATTATTTCCACGAAGCCTAGATGAACAATACCTTGAATGGTTCTCAAAACTTACACCACCCATCAAAACCTTTGAAGAGTTGGTTAACACATTCATCACTTAATACTCCTATAACATTCAACACGAGATCACAATGGCATGCCTTCGCAATACCAAACAAAAGAAGGGTGAATCATTCCTTATATTTTTGTAAAGATGGAGAAGAATGTTTTCAATATATTCACATCCCATACTAGAAAAAGAAAAGATGGAAATTTTAATTAACAATGTAAAGAATGAAATGAGTTATAGATTAGAATTACAATGTCCACCAACTTTTGAGAAATTGATTAAAAATGGGATGAAAATCAAAGAATCCTTGATCAAAAGAGGAGTTATAAAAAATTACAATGAAAACAACTCATCAAACTCCTCCAACAACTACAACAACAATATACCAAAGTTTTGGAAATGAAACAAGAATGTTGGTAACAACGATTCTTTCAATGAAACACAAAACACAAAACTAGTATTCAACTTAGCAAAAACCACCACTAGAACCAATCAGAACAACAATCCACCCAACAACCAAAATTTCAATCAAAAAAAAAATTAGGGTAATGTTGGATCTAGAATACCATCATATCAAACAACCTCAAATCAAAGAAGGTTCACACCTTTTGGAAAATCATTAGAATTTGCATTGAAAGAGCTTCTTGAAGCTAAAGTCATAACATTACTAGAGGCACAAGATTATAACCCATAAGTTAAACCCTCTTGGTGGAATGATGCACATTACTATGATTTTCATTGAAACAAATGACACAAGACAAACAATTATATACAACTAAAATATTTAATATAAGACTTGATTGATAACAAGACCATATTTATAGAAGGACCCCAAACAAACAATGATCATGTAGCATTCAAGAACCCTCTACCAAACTATGAAAAAGGGGAATCTTCTTCATCAAACAACAAAGGAAATATTGTAAATTACGTCTATGACACTACCATTCTTAAAAATTTTGTAGTTCACAATCAGGTTCATGATAAACAAGGCATCGTACTAGCTGATTTGAAAAGTTTTCAATCCCAAGCTATGGTGGGACACACGAACGCACCTCATTTCCTATCATTTTCTGAGAACGATGATGCATCACTCACCTATCTACATAATGATCTACTTCATATTGAGTTTTTGATCCATAAATGTCTGGTCAAACATGTTCTAATAGATGGAGGAGCTGATTTAAATATCTACTCCTTAAAGTTTATACATGCATTGGGATATTTAAAAAATGTAATAGACTCCAGTAAAAAGATTACCATGAAGGGATATGATGTAGAAGAGTGCTTATCTAAAGGATCAGTTACTCTACCCATCACAGTTGGCCCTATGGTGAAAGATGTGGTTTATCAAGTCCTTGATCTCCCCTTGACCTATAATATCCTCCTTGGAAGATGGTGGATACATGAAATGCAAGCAATATCGTCTACATACCATCAATGTTTGATTTTTTCTCATGAGGGAGTTGAAATCACAATACAAGGAGATCCTTATTCTTTCATGTATGGCCATAATCTAAGTTATAAAGCTAAAAACCCTAGCAATTGTGGGGTACCTTCTTCCTAAACACATGTTGATCCTAAATCCTTAAAAGCATCTACCATAGTTACTACACTATCAAAAGTTCTCCAAGGTCCAAATCCATGATCTAGGATGTGGAGAATACTGTTTGGATAATTTTTTAGTAGAAGACGCTGCTACTACCATTGAGAAGGATCAAAATTCCAACAATGATGTTGAGACAAAGATAGAAGGCATGCAAGAAGATTACAGTGTTATGGTTGAAACCTTTTGTGATCTTGATGATACACCTACCCTTCCCATATCTGCTCCCACTCAAACTTTTGATACCTATGATAAACCCCTATTTGATTAGGACATCTATGATAACACACTCTTTGATCATGACCTCGATGAGGATATCCAACCATCATCTTTCCATCCCACCTACCATGGGCTAGGGTATAAATCTCCTATTGTGGCCTTTACTAAACCATATTGCCAAGTCACTAAGGTTGTGAAAGCTTCTTTTGACGTTAACACTAATGAAAAGGATAGTATCAAAGACTCTATTGATTGCATCACCACTACCATTCTCACTTCATCCATCTCATCAACATCCATCCACGTCATAGACATGGATCAACAAATATCACTCAAAGAAAGTATAAAGGAGGCAATTCAAGAATCAAAGGCAAAAATTCCTTTATCAAATAGAGATCCAGAATCAAAAGAAAGCATGTAAAGAAAGAAAGATCAAGTAAAGTCCTTTAGCCAAAAAACAAAGATATTAGACAAATAAAAAACAAAAGAGGATCAAGAAAATTCCTTTAGCCAAAAAAAAATCTATTGGACACAAAAAAAAGAAAAAAAGATTCAAGTAAGTCTCCTAGCCAACATAAAAAGCTATCAGACAAATAAAAAATAAAAGCATGCGAAATTCGATCTCCAAATATGCCTCTTCCTCACCAATCACTGGGGGCATCTATCAAATAAGAAAATGAAAGAAAGAACTTGTTGATCTATGGTGTCCCTCCACATCACTCATACCACATATCTCATTCCACTCATCCATATTCACCTACTCGTCATATCATTACACTTCCATTGGTGATGCCTTTCAATGTGCCTTTGATGGTGACCCCTTCACGTACTATAATTCATCGGTTGTCCAAGCTCCTTTTTGTTTGAAGCTTGATGTCCCACATAGTGTCTACAATAGGGATCCTATCATAGCCCCTTTTATTTGTCACATATATCATCCTCCATACCTACCATTCATACTATTTATTCCAATTAGGTCCTTTCTTCCAGCATGGTCATTCACACAAGATCAGAGCATTGTATCAATCTTTGGATTAGGAGCATATCAGTTGTCCACACTAGAAGGGTATTTGTTTGATGAACCCCTCAATCGCCTACATATCAAGAAATGCTACACCTGAATCATCTAGTGCATCAAAAAAAGTGCTAAAAATTAACAAAAATATTAGAAAATGTCATGAAAAAATGGTTACCTTGATGAAAACCTAGAAAACAGGTGTCTTGGTAACAAAAAAAAAGACAAAAAGAAAACAAAAAAAGCAAAAAAAATAAAAAAATAAAAAAATTTGAAAATATGAAAATGTTCAATAAAAACAAGTAGTGAAAACTTGGAAACAACCGCTATTTGTGATAGGTTAGATTTTCCATCTATTTGAGCATGTTGACCATTCGCTTTCACCAATCACTTTCACCATCATTATGCATGTCATCAGAAAGCATCCTATACATATCCTTGGCATCAAGGTCGTGTCTCACCCTAGACTGGGGGCAATAAACTTTGAGCTTGAACCAATAGACAAATACCAATAAGAAAAACATAACAAACACAAAGATAATAGTCCAACATAACATTGAACATCAACAACAGCCATGAACACATCAACCACCCATATTAAAGATTAAAAAAAAACACATCATTTTCATATAGTTGCACATTAGTTGCATTATCATTTTCATACATTAGAAAACACATTAGTTGTATCATCATTTTTATCTATTACAAAGCATCATCATATTATATGTACATGATCACATCATTCATCTATCTAGGCATTACATCAATATTTACATTAGAAAACACAAAAAGAAGTGCATTGCATGTTCCAAATCATCTCATTCATTATTAATGGATAAATAAATTGTTCCATTAAGAAGATTGAAAGACATATCTAGTAGAGTTCAAGAAAAAAAAGATGTATATTTTAATAGGGGCATAATTGAACTTGAGGCATCACTGAAATCATTTATTCCTTTAATTCAATTTTGAAAGATATATCCCACAGAGTAATATTTCCAAGAAGAAAAAGTTGTTGAAAAACATGATTGGATAATAAAGGATATAATGCACTTGTTATGAAAATCTAAAACTAGTAGTGAAGATGAATTTTTTATTACTCAAATCCAAGACTAACAAAGGACTAGTTGGATTGGCATAATCATCACATAGAACATAGAACATCATTTGCATAATCAAATCCATAGCACATAGCATCAAGAATCATTCACAAAGCATCATAGAATTCATTGCATCATCATTTACATTCATATCACATCATATCATCATCATAGAGAACATCACATAACATCATAAAATAGAAATCAAATGCATCCATCATAATCATCATGGCCATCAACACATAAATCATATAGACACATAGATCATAATCATCGCCACATATCATATAACCTCAAAATCATAATGTCAAGTGTACAATGATATCCAAACATGAAGAGATACATCAACAAAGTGGAAAAAATCACAAAATATCTGACTGAATAAGTCTATACATCAAATATCATTACATCATCAAGTATCAGTACATCATCAGGTCTCAGTACATTAATAAATCCTATAATGGGGCATATCAATCAAAGATGATAAACCACATCGACTAATAACATCTAAACCAGCCTACACCAGATGCAAAATCATGTCCCACATATTTAGGAAGCATTCCCTAGACTAAAGAATTCTAAAATCCTCCTATGACCATAACATATCGCAAATCAGCAATCTTATCAATCAATTCAACCTTTCCTATAATGAGGTTCATCAATCAATGCACCTCGCCTATCATGAGGTTCATCAGTTAATCCAACCTCACCTATCATAAGGTTCATCAATCGATTCAACCTCACCTATCATGAGGTTCATCAATCAATGCACCTCGCCTATCATGAGGTCCATCCATTAGTCAAACTACCATTGATCCTCACCTATCATGACATCAATCAATCAAACTATCATTGATCCTCGCCTATCATGAGGTCAATCATCAATCTATCATTGATCCTCATTTATCATGAGTTCAATCATCAATCTATCATTGATCCTCACCTATCATTAGGTCAATCATCAATCTATCATTGATCCTCGTCTATCATGAGGTTAATCATCAATCTATCATTGATCCTCACCTATCATGAGGACAATCATCAACATCCTATCATTGACCCTCACCTATCATGAGGTCAATCATCATCACCTTATCATTGATCCTCACCTATCATGAGGTCAATCATCAACTATCACATCAACATCATCAAATCAATCAGTTGAACGTGATCATCCAACATCAAACACAAGGAGGAAACATAAGGCATCAATTAATCATTTCATCACCTGGTGAGTTAAAGATCATTTTTTGGGAGATAAATCATTTCTACATCATAAAATTTTGAAATCATCATCAAATCATTGAAAAATGATAAATTTTTTAAAAACTCCAAAAAATTAAAAAATTCATTGATTTATCTCCTGAGGGGGCATATATCCGTCATCACCTGAAAATCAGTGTCTAGGGCATATCAATTTTTTTCAGCATCAACAACAAATTATTCTTTGAAGCAACATGTAAACACATTACTTCAAAGAGGGAAAAAGTGTATACACCTAAAATCGGTCGAGACATTTAATTAATTAAATACTAATTATTCAATTAATATTTCATCTACTTATAAATAAATTCTTAATTTGTTTATATAGTTCATATCTTCTAATTCTCCAAATCTAAAATCAAATTTCTCTAATTTAATTAAATAAACAAATTTCTATAAATTTGTTTTATTTAATTAATTTTCACTAATCTGAAATTTGGAATTCAAGCACATGTCTACAACTTTTCATGCCACTTCACCAAGGTCACATGAAATTAAATAATTCTAATTTTTAATTATTATTATCTTCAACAAACTTTCAAACACATGGCTTATTCCTCACACACTTGATTCTCCCATTCATTTGGCATGTTGCCCTTGGTCAAGGGGACATTCTCCAAGATTCTTTAATTAAATAAATAATTTTCTATAAGTTTTTTTTATTTAATTAATCTTCACTAATCCCAAAGTGGGAATTCAAGCACATGTCTACAACTTTTCATGCCACCTCACCAAGGTCACATGAAATTAAATAATTCTAATTTTTAATTAGAATTATCTTCAAAAAAAATTCAAACACATGGTATTTTCCTCACACTTGATTCTCCTCATCCATTTGGCATGTTTCCCTTGGTCAAGGGGACATTCATCAAGATTCTTCCATCTCAACCATCCATCCCTCATGCTTGAATCTGGACCATCAATCACTACCACATCACAAGATGCTTGAAAAATCCTATAAGTATACCCCTTTTCTATAACATTTGTCATCCCAGACTTGAGTAGAGTTATCATGCAAGAAAAAATTTGGAGCATTGGAGCATTTGGAGTCTTATAGCATTTTTTAGAATTTTAACAAGTTTGCATTGTAGCATCATGTTAACTTAGAATCATGTTTTGATTTATAGGTGCATTTTAAATCATGTTTTGATTTATATTTGTATTTTAAATCATGTTTTTCTTTATAGTTGCATTTTAAATCATCACATCAATAGTTATTTGAGCATATGTAGGATCATTTTAGTTTCTTATCACATCATTTTAGCATCATTATCATTGTATATCTTTCATTTTATCATAGAAACCTCATAATCATAGCATCATGACATTTATCACATAGTTTCATGTAGGAACTTACTTTTCTTGCATTTTTTAATAGCATCTCATTTCTCAAGTTGTCATTTTAATAATCATAATGCACAACTAAAATCTGAGAGCCAAATGATTTAATCAATCCTTGAGAATTTAGAGAACAATGGAACATTTTTAGGAATTTAATCTTGTTTCAAATTTGATTCATTTTATTGATTAAATCTCTAATATAATACATCTCATTGGTGTTTGTGTTGGTTTAATAACTTTCCCACATTTCACACATAGAAACTATTAGAGAAGTTTGAATCATTCACCATTGATAACATCCCTTGAAAAGACAATCGACATGTGAATGCAATGGCGAGTACAACCTCTCTTATATCCCCTCATGATCCTTCAAAAGACTTCACTTTTGTTATTCACCCCATCATGAAACCTTTGATTGATGCTCGCTTGGAAGACATTTTAACCACAACTCAAGAATACTTGTGAGACTGGTTCAATATAATATACAATTATTTAAAATATGGTACCATTATCGATCCCACAACAACAAATACTTGAAATCATTTATGCAAACTAGAAGCCAAATATGTAATCCTCGCCAATTTGTTTTATAGAAGATTTGTCAATGGTCTCTTACAAAGGTGTGTTAAGGATTCTAAAATTCCTATAACCCTTGAGTAGGCTCATGCTGGTGCCTATGGAGGTCATTTTGGAGGATGGTCATTAGTGAAAAAACTTACCCCTATGGGATATTATTGGTGACATATGGAGAAAGATAATTTTGCATACGTTAAACGATGTCACAAATGAGAAGAACATACCAATTTGATCCACTCTCTTGCTTCCGAGCTCCACACCCAAATTCCCATTTGGCCATTTTTAGTATGGGGATTGGATCTTATTGGAAAAATTTCACCCCCTCCTCTATCAGACATACATTTATTATGACTGTAATAGACTACTTCACAAAATAGGTAGATGTTATTCCTCTTTGATCTACAAATGCTGAAGTAATTTGTCATTTCATATTGGAACACATAATTGCTCTCTTTGGCCTTCCTTCTGCAATCATTTTAGACAATGGAACCCCAATTAAGAATAACGAAGTAATAATTTCTTGAAACATTCAACATCCAACATCGATTTTCTACACTATACTATCTGCAATCAAATGGACAAGATAAAAGCACTAACAAGATTCTTGAACAAATCCTAAAGAAAACTATTAACAAACATCATAAGGATTGGAATATGCAATTACATTATGCACTTTGGGCTTATCAAACAAGTGTTAGATTATCCATGGGAACTACACCCTATAGCCTTGTTTATGGTACTACTATGATCATGCCCTTGGAGCTAGAAATCCCAATGCTACGAATTTCTCTTCAAGAAATTATTGATGATGCCACTTTTAAATACCAACGATTACACTAGCTTGAGATGCTTGATGAAAAGCACATTAACACTCTTGAACATTTCCAAGATTACATTAAACAATTACAATGAAAACATAGTACTCATTTCATTCCTTGAGCATTTTGTAAGTGTGATTTTTTTCTCTATGAGAATTAATGCAATTCTAACGTTGACCATGAGGAAAAAAATAAATTCATCCCTAATTGGTTAGGACCTTACATAATCACTACTTGTTATGGGTCTAGTGCTTACGTCTTAATTGAGCTCGATGAAACACCCCTTAAGGAACCTATTGATGTCACACATTTGTGTCGGTATTATCTCTAATATTCTTGAATAGTATGAATTAAAACGTAGTGTTCTCTAAAGTTATTTGGTTTCATTCTAAATAACTTTCACATTGCTTTGTTCTTAACAACTAATCATGTGTTTGTTTGTCTTGAACACTAGGGTAATTATTTAATCTATCTTTCTAATTACTTTAGGTTTCATACTACTCACCCACATGTTATGTTAAGTTCCATCCTTATCAGCATTATAAGTATATCTAATTTAACATACTTTATTTAATTCAACAATGTTGTATCTAAAGTGAAATTGAAATATGTTTTACATTAGATCACATCAATCATATTCAATCATGTAGACATTAATTAAATACTTTTAAATAAGACATTTAATTCATCACATTTCCATTTAACATTCAAACACATTAAGACAAATTACAACAACATCAAATGCTTATATACATATATATCTCAAAAAATTTATATACATCTCAATATCATATAAAAAATCACCAAGGTTTGTGAGAGCTAGACCCCTCGGACTCTGGTGCCAATGATCCAATCCCTGGACATTGTGAGATGGTCATGTGTGATCATGATCATGATCTGGTGACTCTGAGTGCATACTCCAAACCCTGTACTCAACCAAGAGCCACAAGCTAATCCTCTACCATTTGATCCTTCTCCGCTCGTACCTGTGCTAGCTCTACATGTAGTCTCTCCACCTCTGCTAGAGTCTAGGATGATCGTCCTGAGCTCTCAACTCAATGAAGTCATCTCATCACACTCTCGTACAATTCCCATAGCCTCATGAAAGGTCTGAGTGACTTTGGATCCTCCTCCACAATCAATGGGGGCAAGTAGTCAAGGTCCATCTCCTTCTTGTCGATGGATGAAAGGACTATCTCTATGAAATCCTAATGATAGAACTCTCACCTGTCTCTCATCACTCATACAAGATATAAAAGGTACACAATCAGTAAACATCATCATGATATATATAGCATAAAACACTAAAGTAATTGCATAAAATTAAATATCACCACCTATATCTCTAGTAGAGTGAGGGATGTCAACCTCATCCTCTTTGGGGGCTAGGGAGGATGTGCTAACCTCTCTCTAACCCTAAGTCCCAATGTATATTGTAGCTACTGCACATGATCTACTCACAGAGGTGTGATAGGACTCTCCTCATTCATGTTGATCCTCAACCACTACCTCATCAAACTCACTCAAGGGTGGCTCCTCCTCATACTCCTCCTCTCCTCCATCCTAGTCCTCATAGTAAGGATCAACCTTTGAATCATACTCATCATTGATAACATTAGTAAATATATCTTCTAGCCTATATCATACATCCTTGGCCCTCTCCTTTGGATCATCTACCTCATCTGGTGTTGGTTGTGCATCACCTATGGGGACATCCATGGGAAATATAAGACTTGGTCATGTCACTGACCACCACTTCTCATGCTTATCTATGTTTCTGACATCATCAGCATCGGAGGCTGGTGGCTGGTCATGATATGGAACATCAAAATCACTCTCATGAACATGATCTATAGTGAGTTGAATGATATCACTTAGCCTATGGGTAATCCATATTAATCTCCTAATGAAGGGGCATTCCTTTGCCCAAACTATCACATGACTCACCCATAATAGAATTGATGTACAACATAGTCATGTCACACAGCCAAAAATTTGTTCATCTGCATCTTCTGCAGCTATCCTGTGGGATCTGGCCACTGTAGAGTGAGTACATAAGGTATCCATAGGATCTCCTCCTCATCCAACTAGTCAAATCTCACTCTCCAAAAATGTAGATCTTTGTACTACCACAAGAATTGTAGAGGATAGTCAAAGGATCGTGGATATCCTACAACTATAGCACATGAGAACCTGATAGGCCTGGTGCATGTAATATGCTCAAGGAATCACACCTACAAAAGCATGTAGCACACTATACTGTCAATCTCTCAAAACAAAAATTGACCAAGATCATAATAAAGATATGCTAAGATGCAACATCCCCAAGCATAGACTATCTTGCACTCTGCCATCCCATGAATCAATTGTACCAATCTGCCATCCAGGTGTGTCACTCATCTATCAGGATTGAGAACAAGAGCCACTGTATGCATCATAATCTGTCTCACAATGGGGGCTCACAAATATAGAAGCATAGGAAGCTCGATTTGTGCTCTCACACACTGATCATGAATAGGTCCACCAAAGTAATATTGCATGTCCACCTTCTTCTTGTGGAATGACCGATCCCCTCAGAAATATACCCACTCTCCCCGAGTAGGAACTCAGAGAATACAATGTACATCCTCTAAGGTGATGGTCATCTCCCCAGTTGGAAGATGAAATGTACAATTATTGGTATCCCAGTGCTCATATAAGGCCATTAGCATGGTGTCATGGTATCTCATAGGTGGCATTAGTTATGCCCAATAGATGCCTACTACCTGCAGATGTTTTATCTCTATTGTTGGAAGTGTTGGGGCTAAATCTCTAAGAAAGCTAATCTGTCTCCCTCCTAGCCGTTGTCATGACCGAGCTGGAACCTATTAAAATCATAACAATATGCTCTAAAAATTCATCTAATATATTAAATTTTTACATTATTCATCATGCAATTGTACTAACGTTTTTCTAGTGTGCTTTCCTAAAGGCCCTAGACACTTTAGAACCCTTTTGGGACACTACACATAGAAATGGGACACTTTGCGAACAGAAGGGACACTTTGCGAACAAATGGGACACTTTGTGAAAAAAGGGGTCACTTTGTGAACTTTTTTCCAAGACCCTAAATTAACCTATACGTTCATTAAAAATCATCAAATCATTACAAAATCACTAAGCGATAGATGTAGAATTGACTCACCTCATGGTAACTCATTGTGCGCTACCTGCTCTCAAAGTTCATCTAGTCATGAAGGTGTGTAATCCTGTCTGCTTGGAATCTTCTCATCTCACTTGTTACTCTCACGCTACAAGAAGGTAAAATGAAATAGTACTTGAAAAATTACTTTCTTCTACCTCTTTTACCACATTTTCATCACTTTTACTCTTATGCATTAAATTAGGGTTATTTTCTCTTAAGAGTTAATAAAGCATCTTTTCTTCAAAACAACATAATGAGAGCTAGGGTACTCCATTTTTTATGTTTTTGATGCATTGGAATCATGATTTCACACCCAACATCACCAATCATCTATTGTTACATGGAATGGTACTTGGAAATTTTGTATGGTAAGATGTTATTTATTCGACGTGGCTAGATTACTACGTTGATTCCATCTCCGTAAAGCAAGTGCAATCAAGGGGGCATACATCTACCCTCAAATTGGGTTCTTAGGGGTTGGATAAAAGGATTTTTGGACAATTAATGAATTTGTATTGTAGGATGTGTTTCCTAATGTTGTGGTTTTGCAGATAGCCACACTGGGGGATTCATTCTCCTATCTTTTGAATGAGTATCCTTTTATGCAATAAAATGCACTATTTAGAGTCCTTTAACTTAAATATGCATGTAGAGTCATATGGGTGCTAAAGTGGGGGCTAAATGTGGTGTAGAAAATTGGAAACTATTAAGAAAAGAGACAATTTCATGTTTAATTTAGACCTAATTTTGAGTGGCCCTGCATTATTAATTCTTCAAAACAACATTTATAGGCCCCTAAGACCCATCATTTTTTATCTAGAGGCTCATTTCACTTAAAAAATCACTTAAATCCCAACAAATAGCACTCAATTCATTCATATACTGAAAATCCACCTTCAAAAACCACTAGTGGAACACATTCATCACCTTGGGCGAATGAGTCCCCTCTAGTGGGACTCATTCACCAAGGGTGGTGAATAAGTCCCTTTTAAGGGAAATTTCAATTTTGAGCAAGAATTCAATTAATTCAACTTAATTTTCAGTGGATGTCGGCCTCTTAGGTCTAAATTTAATTGGAAAATTAGGTGTTGATGCCTATAAATACACATTTTAAGCCATTTTTCACATCTCTTAGTCATTTTTACAAACCGATCTCAAAAGTTAAGTTTTAGGAATCTTCCACAAGAAGTTTTATTTGCATTTTCTACAACAAAGTTGAAGATTTAGGACAAAAAACTAGGGTTTTTGCAGGTCTTCAAGATCACTTCTTGACCAAGATTCAACATTGCAAAGAGTTGTTGATAGATGCATATGGTGAATCATGGATAAATTAGGTTGAAGAGATGCAACTAGCCATCAAATCACACCTAAAGACTTGTTTTAAAATTGATTATGTCTTTTATCTTCTCTCTATCTTTAGAATTAAGGTTTTCATTACTTTTGCATGTCATTTACATCTATTTGATATGTTGTAGGGTTTCTAGGGTTGAAGTTTTGCATCATTCAAATCACATTTGCACATCTTATTCTAGCACACTAGAATAGGGTTTTGACTTACTTCAGATTTTCCTAGTCTCACACATTTAAGGCTAGGGTTTTGTGTAGATTTTTATCCATTCAAGGCTTGATTACCCAACTAGGAGTTTGACCAAGGAAAAACCCCCCATTAGATAACCAATTTTAAGATGTTTTGCAAGAATTTTCTGAGATCTCGATTCAGCTTTCCATCAAGAAGTGTTGTATAGGTGTTAAGGTACAGGTCTAAGATCTGAGTTTGTAGAAAAATGCAAGTGGATTGATTCACCATGGATGGTGAATGAGTCCCTTTCTAGGTGACTTTGAAAGTTAGATGTAGATCTAGATACCTAGTGAGAAAAAACCAATTTTTGGGCAGAAAACCTTGTCCTGGGACAGATTTTCCCAAGATGGAAAATGAGTCCCAATCAACATAAAAGTGAAATTTACTTGAATTCCAGAGTGATTTCTAGTCTTCATCAGTCTCATAGGTGCACACATTTTGAATTATATCTTTTTGTTTAGTTTCATTTGTGTTTTATTCATCTTTCTAAGCTTTCTGCAAATGTCACTATGTTTTCAAACATTGCATATTTCATTAGTATTGCATTCATAATCTATCAATTTCATTGCTTATTTGCATTTAGATAGTTCCATTTAGTCATAATTCCATCTTGGATTCCTTTATTTGAGTGAACCACCTCAATTTTAGGGTTCTATCTCTCTCCTTTTAGGTTGAAAATCCTAAGAGTAAGATAAGTCCATAGAAACCACAAAATTGATGGTTCACCAGTCAGCAAAGTTTAATGAGAAACTACAAATGGGTACCACCCTTTGCAATTATTTGGTCAAGAATTTCAACTGGAGTGAAGAAAAGATTAGGGATTTTTTGATCTATTGGCAAGAGATCAAACTCCTTGATACCCCTTATTAGGAAGTAGAGACAGATGATAGATTTGATACTCTATGGCATAGAGCACATGGATATTCTGATGCAAGCAATGATGAGGATGTAGACCCAAAGGAAGTTGAAAAGTATATAGGGAAGAGGAAGGAGAAAGAAAAGGAAGTGAAGGTGACCCCAACACAAAATACTAAACAAGTAGCAACGCAACCTAACACAACTACTCTAAAGCTGTGGGTGAATATATCATGCTCAGGATCCTTGTAGACATGCACATGGGCTGTGAAAAAACCATGAGCTCCAAGAAAAGCCATCAAAGATCATAGAGGTGGAAAATTCTCCACCAAAGAAAAGGCAACACACAAATCTAGCTTCTAAAGATGGTTCACAGGAGCTTGAAGCAAGCCAAGAGCTCGCAATGAGCCAGGAGCCTACAACGAGCCAAGGATCACAATCATCTACACCGTAGGTGTCTCTCTTTCCCTCTTTTCTTGCTTTACAATCTTTGGTTTCTTCTGTCATGTCTGCATCGCCCATCATTTCAAGTGTTAGCCCTTCTTTTTTTACTTTTGTCGCAATGGTCATGGGAGGTTTCTCCTAGTTGTCCAAGGTAGGACCATTTTCCTTTACTCCCTTATGGACCCTTCCACCATTCATCAGAGCCCAATCTATAGCCACCATTGATACCCCTCTTGCTACTATTGTATTGGCCCCGACCTAGTTCACCTAGTAGATGGAATCTGCCATGTCTCCACTACTACCACCGTACCTAATGAGTCCTCCCACTAGTTCATAGACCAGGCCTTGGCATATTCCTCCATTCTCCCTGCTAATAGTCTCTCTTCCAAGCAAGAAATCACCCAGAACCACTACCCTCTTGTTCCATTTTTCTCTTCCTCACAGTGCACCCTTCACAGGAAAGCTCATTAGGTCACCGAAAAAAAATTTATCAAAAGGAAATAAAAAAAAATCATGGGATATCAAGCTTCAAAAGAAAAGGGACAAGGAGGCTATAAGGTTGATGAAGCCAAAAGTGTAGACACTTTTCAATGAGGCTCAACAATTCCTACATTTTGCAACCATGCATCCAAATATTATCAAGCCTCAAGGAGAGATGCAACTCGATAATAAGAGCATCTATACTATGGGACTCAATTTGAGCATAGCCGAGATGCAAGATAAAGTGGAGATCATAGAGGAGAAGCAATGAGTGGTGACCACCAACTTTACTAAGTTCGATCGCCAACTAAAGGAGGAAGAGTTGGAAATTGTCAAGGAGAGAATTGAAGTCCTACTGGAAAAGGATATGGTGATGGATGTAAAATTTATTCACTTGTCACAATAAGCATATACAAAGAAAGACAAACTCCAAGGGGAACTTGCAAAGTTCCAACCCCAAGATTCAAATCTGGTCACTAAGCTACAATAGAAAAACCAAGAATTACAGGATCAGTTGGCTCGAGTGAAAGAGGAGATGCAACAAAGGAATGTGGAGTTTTATCTTCAATGTGCTCAATTACAGAAAATACTACAACAAATATACTCAAATTTCCAAGGGTGACAAGCTCAATTTGAGAAGGAAGTCTAGGAGATGAAGCTCTCCCTACATAGGAAATCAACAAATAAAAGCTAGGTTGAAGGAAAATGGCTCTCCAATTTGAGAGCCCTATTGGAACAACTCTCCACTGCAGATAAGAGGATTGCAAAACTAATGCAGGACCTTAGGTCAAGGGATGCGAAAATCAATTTTTTGAAGAATCTTCCCCAACCCCTTGTTGTCTAGACAAACCTCCTTCAAGTAGCCCAGTGACTGGATATCTCATATTGGGAAAAGGTCAGGGACTTCTTCTTGACCCTTCAGCTGACACTCCAATTCATGGTAGAGGTAAAAAATTTAGGGAGGTTCATGAAACAATTGAGTGATTCCCATAATTCATTGCAGAGAAGGTTCCAAAGGTAGAAAAATTGTTGGATAAGTTATACACAGTGTCGGCTGAGGACTTAGCAAGCATGGGGATCGAAGATAGCAATTCAACTACTAAAAAAATGAAGGATTTTATCCACTACCACATAGCCATCCTCCATGCTAGTGAGTGCATTGCCACACTGGGCTGAACTATGAACAACATGTAGGAAAAAATTTCCCAGCTAACTCAAATGGGCCTACCCTTTCCATTTCTTTTAGATGATTTGGTGGCCACAGCGGAGCAAATTGCAGCAAAGATTGAAGAGAAGTAGTAGTAAATATCCACTTTTCAGAGCTTCAATCACCCCCTACTGTAGAGGATATTGAGGGTGTCACTCATCAGATAGCACAAGTATTCTTCCAACTCGAGTCTAGGGCCAGTATATCCATGATGTTTCCATACAAAGAATTGATCGATCTATATTGAGTTCAAGATAATATGCATGACATATCAATACCATCTGAGGATGACTGGATACCTCTACAAATCAGTCTCTGCAAGCTCTAATTGCATCGCCCAATGGATAAGACTCTGGTCTTTGAACCAGAATTTTTTGTGTTCCTCGTTCCATAGATTAAATACCCCTCATAGTTGCAAAAAATTGTGGATATAAATTTCCTTGAGTTCCCTTCAGGTTGTTTTAATTTTGCTAAGTCTGGCTCATGCCCCATACATTTGAACATTGTTGGGCCCCCTTTTGAAGAGCTTCGCCCGCTATCGCCATGTGTTCGCCAAGCGCTCTCTGTAGGGATTTCTTCCTTTTCTCTTTTTCTAGATGCCGCCATGCTTCCACATATCAACACCACGAGTACTTGAAGACTACTTCCCTTTTCTTTTCAACTGGGCCCCATTCACCTACCACGTAGCATCAATCCCCATACACTTTTTGGTGGACCCCATAGTTAGCATCGATAGCAAGGACTTCACCATGTGTCTCCTCCACAAGGATTTCATTGAGAGGAAGGAAAGAGTAAGAAATGAGCCCCACCATATTGCCACATGTCCTAACTACCTCTATGGGTAAGGGACACATGTCGACATGAAGTTTTTCTGGGACCACCACCATCATTTGCAAGGGATGCATCTAGTTTGAGGGTGACCATGTTCCATGGATCAAATTTTTTTTGTTGCAACAACCTAGGGAAATCATTTCTATGGGAATCATTGCTCATAATGAAGAATCTTTTATGTTATTGGCTCACTAGGTAGTGGGATTATTTTCTATTTATACTACTTCTTCCTTCTAAAAATGAGTTTGGAAGATATAGGAAAATTGGTGAAAGACACCAAGCCTTTTTCACTATTTTTAGATTATTGTATAAGACTCTCAGACTATGCCATTGTTTGACCTTTGTGTTTTCTTAGCTATTTGAAAAAACATTACACTGTTTAATTATTGTACTGAATAGGTTTATTTGTAGAACTTCTATGATTTCAATATAAATTTGCTAATTTAGACCATGTATTTTGACTCTTCTTTTTAGTAAATGTGTATGGAGTTATTTTATGTTATTGGATAAATTATTCAGGTTTTCATCTTTGTCTTATGTTATTCTAGGACTTAGTAGATTGTTGAGCAGGCCCTTAAATCACATACAAAAGATAGATTTACCATGCCTACATCTACAACTTGGTGCATCACCTTAGTTAGATCTTTATTTTTTATATCTGCTTCCATTTCGCATTCCAAAACCCCAAATATAGAAGAAGCCAACTTCCTTAAAAACCTGGAGGTCACTCAATTTAGTATAATTGGTTCCCCCATCAACTGAGTTTCCCATAAGGTTGTTACCTTTTCAATTTTTAGCATCAACATAGCCCAAAGGAAATTGGTATACAGTTAAAATAAGTAGATGATTTCAATTTTATGCCTCTACAAGGGAACAAATATACAAAACATGAGTTGGCCCTAGGTTTGTGGGGTATGTGCTTCTCTTATGAACATCAAAGTCCATTCTTTTTTAAAAATTAGAGTTAGCCTTAAATTAGTCATGCAACAATAGTTGTCAAAATTCCTCCAACGTTTATCCTATGATGGTATCCATACCTTGTTCCAAAGCTCTCATTTTTGCATAGGTTGGGAGCATGTTGGCAAAGAATGTGGAGTCTGGATTTACACATGCCAATCACATTCACTTAAAATTTTCCAAATCCTTTCTAGAAAACACATTATGACCATTTCTTGCAACCATAGCATTCCATGAGACCACATTTATTTGAGAAAACAAGTTCCTTCTATACCTAACCATGCTTGTATGGTCCTTGAATTAATTGATGGTGGGGAAATTATTTTAACAAAATTTTAAATGGAATAGTATTTCTTAGATCTCTTATGTTTCCACCTTGTGCATACAAGTCTTTTGAGTGGTTACAACTTCAACATACATCAAATTCCTTTTTCAAGTGCATTTGATCAATTGTCCATAGTCGGTTCCAAATCTCTCATTTTTAGATAGGCGGGTGATCCCACAATACTGTTTTATAATTTTGGCCAAACTGTACATTGGACTGAATTTTTTAACTAAATCTTCACTTTCAGGCACTTATAGCAGCTAAACCGTGAGGAATTTGAAGATGATGTAAACTAGTGATTTGTGAAATTTTTTCTGTAGATTCTAAATATATTTTTTACAAATTTTTTTGAATCAAATTGCACTTCTTTTTCCATTTCCTTCAAAAACTAGTTTTTAATAGTAAACACCATTTTTAAAGAGTGACGTCACTGGCTAACACAACTTTTTTTCTACAAAGGATAAAATTCTAATTAAATTTTCAAATTTAGATTCATAACTACAATATCTAGTGCATGGAATTGGTTTCATAGCATTTCATTGAATATTTTTTTCTTAATTAAGTTTCAAAGTCAAAACTTTTACAATTTAGACATGATTCATTGGCTAAAGCATAACTTTTTTTGTACGTATCCAAATTCAATTTTTTTTGTTGGATCAAGGACATCAATATCTAGTGCACTAATATTTTTTAATTTTTTTTGATAATCTGCTATTTTTCCATAGGTGTAGAACAAAGGTCTTGATTTTCAATGAAAAACATATGTTTAATCAAACTAAAAAATAAAATACATAATAAAACCAAAACGTATTAAAATTATATTTGATGGATAGCTCGTTCTTAGGACTACCATCTTGTAGTTGGGTCTGTGAAGTATCCTCCATTTTCATCCTCAACCTTAGCTTTGAAGGGAAAAATTATGTAGAAATTTGGTGCAAGAGGGGGAGAAGGGAAAAAATGGGGGTTCGAATGAACCCAGTGGAGCAGCTTTAGTTTATGCCTAGACTAACTTTACACAGTTTTCTACCATCAATAATCAACAAAAATTATGGACAAGAAATAGATCAACATAACAGAAATCTTCACAACCATTGATCAACATCAACTAATCTATCAAAGCAATCTAAAACATAAAGAACAACAAATTAAATCTATCTAAATCAGCTAGGTATGGGAGATGAACCATGTAACATGCAATAGAAACTCAAGAATCCAACAAAAACCAATGAAATTCTATTAAAATTTCTACAACATGCCTTTACAACAACTCAACTCTCTCTTGAAAATGAGAGGAGACCCCCTATTTATAGTGTTCAAAAATCAAAATGAATGGCCAAGATTGATTTTCAATATGTGGCCAAGATTCACTACAAATTAGGGTTTCACCTACCCCCAAATATATTACAATTTAAAATTACATCCTTGTCTTTTCCCTATTTTGTCCTCTTGTGGCAACACTATAGCACTTTGTCTTCTAGATAATTTCCTTTTGTTGTAGTTGTTTTGTGAGGAGCTTTTCATCTATGACTAGGTTTCCCTCCTACTTCTTGAAAGTGGCATACTCCATGAACTTGTTGATTAGTGCCTGAAGCTTCTTGATTTCCATTATATTGGATTGGAGCACTTGTCTAATTCCATTGCTTAGATCAGCCTGTGAGTGTATCCCAATATCCATCATACTTGGTTGTATTGTCCCTGACTTGTTTGGATTGGGTGAAAGCCTGAGCAGAAAAACTCATGAAATCGGTGGTGAACTCACCTGACATCCTATCTTCCATCTTCTTATGGAAATAAGATTTTATCTTCTTAGGGTCAATCTTGATGGTGGGCATATCATAATTGGCCATTAATCTCAAATACTGAATACAATCAGCTCTAATTTATTTGGCCCATTTGATGTTAGGCACTGCCTTCTAGAGCACTTGCTCCAATATTTCCTTTCTATGCTCAAAGTCCAGCTTCCACATGTCTATCAGCCAATAATCATCCTTTGCTATTGCAAGCTCCTTTTCCCATTCTTTGTGAGGTAGCTCGAAGATGGCCTCAATCTTAGGATATGTGGATTCATATATCCTTGGGAAGTCAGTACATAACTTCCTCATACCCTCAAGGTACTATTGTCTATCCAAGAACTTATTTGTTGTCGTAACAACATGATTGATGTCGATGTTTCCAACATATAAGACTTGTTGGAACCAATATTTTGTAGTCTTAGTCCATTTCTTTCTTTTCTTGATCTTATTGATGTGGTCCTTGGACAATATTTGTGGTGGCACCGAGGATGTGGTGGGGAGCTCTTCTAATGATGACCATTGTTGAATATAATTTGTCAAATCAGCCACTTGCGCCTTCAATTCCTCCTTTGAGACCTTGTCCTTCTACATTAGATGCACCACCATGGCAATGGACTCTTGGAGGTGATCTATTTTCTTCTCTTTGGTGGTTGTCCCCAGGCTGATGGTGGAGACATTGTAGCTTGTCCCTTCTTTCTCCACCACTGGTGTAGCTACTTGCACAGTTCTAGATTTACAGGCATCCATTGTTAGCTTGGATCTAACTTTTGGATTCTTCTCTTTCTTGGTGCTGATCTAAGCTCAAGCCAAGATGGCCTCCAATCTAGCTCTTGGATCCCTTAGAGCATGAGCTTTCTTCTCCAATTGTTTTTCGATCAACTTGGGCATCTGAGACTCTTCCTTAGGTGATTCATGATCACCTTCTTCTTTGTCCCTCCTAACTTCAATATCTTTGTCAGCTAGAGCTTCTTGCTCAATTCTTGTGTCTTCTCCTCCTTCTTCATCAGAGTCTTGGATGAACATTGTTCATTTGATGGGGGAATTAGTAGGCATGCATTCTTTGGGGTTGTCCTCCCCTTCAGTATCCTTTTCTTCCTTCTCTTCGTCATGCCCATGTTCTTTGAGTTGCTCCGTCAATGGACTCTTGTTAATATGAGACTCTTCTTGGGGCTTATCTTCTTCTTTACTCTCCTCTTCCTTGTGTTGAGGTGGCGCATATTTCTCTTTTTTTTCTTTCTCTTCTTTTTCTGATGAGAGAGGCATTTATTCACCCAGCTTAGAGCATTCTTCCTATTCTCCAATTGGAAGTTTAGTATCTTCCTCCATTTTGTTACTTAACTCCTTTTCTTCTTGGGAAGGTTTCTTTTCTACTTCCTCTTCAACATCCTTTAACTGTTAATCTAGCTCTTCTTCTATGTATGTATCAAAGGTTTCTACAATATATTTTGTGTCAACATCTTCTTCATCACCCTTGGAGGACTCTGTTTCCTCTCCTTCACAGACTACCATATCAATTTGAAAATGTTGGTGCTCAAGGTGATCATGGTAGTCATTTTCTTCTTCCTTCAATGTCCTTGTTGCCTCCATTTCTTGCCTCTCCCACTCGGATATTTCCTACCCATTGACTGGCAATAGGATATCTTCACCAGTTAAGGTCTTTAAGTAGAAATCATTATCTCCAAGAATCTCTGTGATCTGAAAGGGGCCAATCCAAAGCTTGTTGAATCTGTTATGCCCCCCTTTCTTCTCATTGGCCTTGTCCCAACATAGGACTAGATCAGTAATTTGAAAGGGCTTGATTTTGGCTCAATATTCAAACCATCTTTTGACTATGCTTTGATGTTTGGGAAAATTTTCTATTGCGTGGTCACATTCTTCTTCTAAGTGCAGTAGCTTAGCTAAGCGAGCTTCTCTATGATCCCCTTCATCGTAGAAATCATTGATGAACTGAAGGGTGGGATTTTTAGATGGATTGGGAATATGGGCTCTAGGCCATAGATGAGGTGGAATAGGGAATCACTATGGGTAGCCTTTTGGCGAGTTCAATATACCCAAAGGGAAAAATGGAGCTAGGTATGCTAGTCCTTGGGATTCCTATCAAGGAGTTTTTTAATTGTGGTGATCAAGTTATTTTTTGTGGATTTTGTTAGGCCATTTACTTGCGGGTAATAGTTGGATGAGAATTTAATAGAAATTTCATAATCAAAGGCCAACCTAGAAAACTTAAGTGAGGAAAATGCAAGGCCATTATCACACACCAAAGCATAGTGGCAACCAAAATGATTAAAAATGAAGCTTTCAAGAAAATTTGTAACTACCTTAGTTGTGCATTGCCTACATGCAATGGCTTCTGTCCATCTAGTGCAATTATTAGAAGCAGCTAGAATGTACCTGTGTCCTACAAATGATAGTGGACTTACCAAACCAATGAAGTCAAGACCCCATTGCACGAACGGTCTCACCTCCAAAACTAGTTGCAACGAGACAACATCATTCTTCTCTCTAATTGCGGTAGTCTGGCAGATGTGGCATGTACAAACATGATTATAAGCATCCTTGAAGACTATCAGCCAATAGTATCCTTCTCTAAGATTTGATGCATAATGGAAGGAACATATTCATGACTAGTGCCAAATTTTTCATGAAGCTCCTTCAAGACCTGGTTAGCTTCTTCTTTTCCAAGGCATCTCAAATAGACACCTTCATGATTCCTCTTGTATAGTATGGATCCTTACAACATGATGTTGCTGCTCTTCAGCCTGAGAGCATGTTTCTGAACTCCCTGTAAGTGAGGGAGACACTTGTGGTTGAGAAAATAATAAACTATGGCATCGTACCACTCCCCTGGGGAAACATCCTCAAGATGGTACTGCTGCACTGTAAGTTCAAGTCCTACCTCAGTGGTAATTTATGTTATTGTTCAGGTAAGTGTTTTTCATCTCACTAGCTTCATTGGTTGAATCTCCATGTCATATTCCTACAATAGGGTAACCCACTTTTCTCTTCATTCTCCCAGCTCGTTTTGCATAAGCAATGTCTTCACTGCTAGGTTAGGAACTATGGCTAACACCTTATTGCACAAGACGTAATGCCTGAAATTATTTACCCCTCTAACAAGAGCATATGCTTTCTTTTCCATGGTGTGGTATCTCAATTAAACATCTTTCAAGAAAGCACTCATAAACAAAATAGGGTGCTCATTTCCTTCATTGTCCTTCTAGGTTTAAAAGTTGGCACATGAGTGATGTGAAGAAAAGGAGAAGATGTAGAATGGCTTTAGGTAGTCTGGGTTGACTATTATTGGTGCCTCAATAGTTTCTTTCTTAATTCCTTCGAAGGCTTGTTTTTCTTTGGGATTCCACTCGATCTTAGCATCTTATTTTAGCATGGCATTAAGAAGCTTGACAATTTCAGCAAAGCCTATGATGAATTTCCTAGCAAAGTTTATCTTTCCAAAGAAAGACTTGAGTTCTTTCTTGTTGCCTGGCAGTGGAATCTTCAGTAGGGATCAGATGCATTTAGGGTCTATTGATATTCCCCACTCTGAAATGATGTACCTGAGCAATCTCCCTTCAATGACTCCAAAGATGCACTTCTTTGGGTTGAGAGAAACTCCAAACTCCCGACACCTTTGAAATACTTTTCACAAGTTGGAGGCGTGATCACTCTGCTTCATAGAGAACATAGTTAAATCATCCATGTAGATGATTATACACCTCCCAATCAGATATTTGAAGGCTATTCCCATGGAACGTTGAAAAGTGGCTCCGGGATTGATGAGCCCAAATGGAATTCTTCTATAAGAAAAGGTCCCCCACTTAGTGGTGAATGCTTTTTTATGCCAATATTTGTAGAGTACCATCACTTGATTGTACCTAGAGTACCCATCAAAGAAGGACATCATTTGCAAACCATTGACAATTTGCAACACCTCATCTAGTGATGGAACTGGATAATTATCCTTTTTTGAGGCTCTGTTCAGATTGTGGAAGTCTACTCACAATCTAATTTTTTCATTCTTTTTTCAGAATGGGACAAATTTGGCTACCCACGTGGAGTTCCTGATGGGAAATATGATTTTGATTGAAAGTAATTTTTGTACCTCGTTGTAGATGACTGGTTCTAGCAAGGTGTTGATAGGGTGATGTCATTAGTAGAATGGCCGCACATATGGCTTGAGAGGGACGATATGTGTGATAATGGAGGTATCATAGGTCTTTAGGTCTTCATAACTCCATGCTACCACATCGTGATACTTTCACAAAGCATCCATGATCCCTTTTTCTTCTTCTGCAATACACACTTTTCCAATAAAAACATTTTTGACTTCCTCGGTTGTTTCGAGGTTGAGAGTGTCACATTGGTTGTTTATAGCATCTTTCTTTGCTTTTTGATCCTGATCCTTGATCTAATCCAAACCAAATATGCATTCAAGTTGAACCATACCTCAGGGAATAGTGTTGGTTTTAAGGTTGATGACTCCTTCTAGATCAGATTCATCAATTATTTGTGTTTCAAACATCTCAGAGCTTGTGATGAGTTCTAGGATATGCTTATCATCATTGAATACCTAGGAATGAGTGACATTGTCTAGAATGGATGGTGTAGAAGTCAAATCAGCTGTGAATTTCATAATTCTAGACAAGGAGAGGGGTTGTAGAGTACTAGCTGCTTGGGACAAGGAATCAACTGTTTGATTCTAGGAATGTGGGATCAACTATATATTAAATGCATCTAGACTCTGTAAGAGATCCTAGAACCTATGCTTATAGTTTTCCAATATTTTGTCATGGTAGGAGTACAATTTTTTGACTTGCTTGATTACCAACTCAGAATCACCAAAAACTTGTAACATTTAACATTTTTCATTAAGACCATCAAAAGACCATGGACCAAAGCCTCATATTTTGCTACATTATTGGTACAATAAAATTGGAGTCTATGGGCTACAAAGTAAGTCTTACCCATGGTGCTGATAAGATTGGATCTGGTGTCAGCCCCTTGCTTGGATTTGGACCCATCAAAATTTAGGTGAGTCCTTGACTTTAGGGCTGATGAGGCACAGTTTCTCTTTTCATTTGACACTTGTGTCTGAGGCTTCTTGGGTAGGTATTGGTTGGGTACAATTGACAACAAGTTGCTTTGTCAACAACTCTTCTTTGGGAGTGACGCGCCCTTTGATATGTTCCACTTCTTGTTGACACAAACAACACTCAAACTTAGAGTGGGAAGCGTCATGTACCCTGCACCAATTGGGCAGTAGGAGCTCTTCGAAATTTATTCTCATTCCGAAGCTATGCTGATTCTGCATGAATCTCTCCATAAAGTCTCATAATCCATCTAGCAATCCTAAATTTCCATCTTCAGGGGATTCCTCATCATCAGCTTCTACTAGCATTTTTGTGCTATGAGGTGTTTGGGCTAAATCAATCGGGGGGATGCATTATACCAGGAAGGCCTCTGCAACCATCCCTTCTTCTTTTAACTCTGCTTCTTCTTCATAAGCAAAGGGACAATAATTTCCCAATTCTGTTTTAGCAAAAAACACCTCATTCAGGTTGTTATATTCTATGATCATGAATTTCATGTGTGGCTCTTGATCTATGCAGATCTTATTTGGCAACCCCTTCCATGGAAGCCACATGCAAGAAAAATCTATTGCAACATATCCATTCAATGCATAGGTGAAGTCTCAGCCGAAGATGATTCCATATGCGTCAGGAATTTCCACAACTTGGATGTCAATAACCTGTTGAACCCTTGGGTCTGCAACAATCTATATTGGGATCGAATTAATTTCTTCCACAATGTTAACCTCCATCTTTTCTAGCTAAGTCACCTTTTTTCTTGAAGGTGTGGGGATAATCCCAAGGGATTTACATATTGCAAGAGGCATGACATTAGTTGATGCTCTAGAGTCAATCATGCAATTGTGCAAATTCTTCTTGAATATTTGGATGGTGGTGAGGAAGGGTGGTGTTTCTAACTTTCCTTGGAAGAGGCCCATAGGCGTGTCTACTTGAGCTACTTGAGCTTTGTTCTTATCACCGACTTTATCCTTATTTTACCTGAAGGGCTGATCCCTATGGCTTTGCCTATTATTATGATTTGATTCCTTTGCAGGATGCTTACCCATTGACTGGTGTTGAGGTGGATCTACCTTCTTTCCATGAAGTTGTTGAATGACATGCTCACTTGTATGGTCTTCAAAAGAGACTCTCTTGGCTGGTATTTATTCTTTTGCCTTAGAGGATGGGGTTCCATTAATAACTCTAAAGAAGGTGTGTCTGACTATAGGAACCTTAAGTAATTCAAAGGCGGATAAGTTGATCTTGACTTTCTTGGATTCCTTGGCAATGTATTTTCCCATTTGTTCAATTTTAGTTTCAAATGCTCTGCCTATTGTGGAGCTAGTCGGATGAGATTGTGTCTAGCTTGATTGGTTTTGGGATTGGCCTCAAGGGTGATTTTGTGATTGATTTTGCTACTAATTTTGTGGCCTATACTTGTTGAGGTATTGAGTGGGAACATGCGGGAAACCAAGATTATTGCTGGCATTTATGTTAGGTGGGGTGTTGAAGTTGTTGGGTGGACTGGAAGTAGTAAAAGGTCCACCCACCTCTCTATTCCTAAGGTAGTAGGGAGTCATTCTTTGGTGAAACATGTGAACCTCATCTACATATGGTTCTTCCTCATCTACTATACCATTTTCTATTGAATTGAAAATCTGAGACAAGGTTTCTTCATTACTTACCTCTTGTACTTCTTCACTCTTGGTAGCGGCAGTTTTGATCTCAAGTTCGTTGTAATCACTCTGCAGGAATGGGGCCTGGTTGACTACGAGATAGGAGGAGTCGTAAGGCTCAGATGGAATGAGTCTCTGTAGTTTTCATTGTCAACAACATTCTAGACCTCTAGCTTGAAATATTTTCACTATTGTCTAGAATTTAGGACAATCCAACTCGAAATTCCTACTTGTCTTATGAATTTGGCACCATCTGGATAGGGCAACCTCAGCGAGGTACACTTTAGTAGTCATCTTCTCATTACTAGAAGGTTTATTAAGAGTAGTGGGAACACTCCCATTGTTGGGCCTTGTATTCCACGTCTGATTCTATCTCTGGGAGGGTTTCCTTTCAAAATTTTGATTGGATTTTTGCCCGCATTCATAATTTTGTCTTGAGGAGGTACTCACTTTGTGGCTATCTCTACTATCTCTATTATATTTTTTGTCTTGATTAAGATTAGCCTGGAGGCTATGTTGGGAGGACTACAATTGATTATTTTGGTTTCTCAGGTGTGTCATCTTTGTGGATATTTTCTTGATCACTTCATTTAGCTCTTTAAGTCAATCTTTCTTAGTATTACTTGGTTGCGACACTTGATTTTGAAGAAAAATGGGTAGGGCAGCTGGCTAATTTTGTTGTGCTAGAGGAAATTATAGCCCCTACAGTTATAATGGGGCCTAAGATAGTTGAGAGTATGCATATTGCTATTGTGGAGCCTAGGTGTAGGTTTTTTATTGCTAGGACTGCAAGTAGGGAAGCATGGGAGGTGCCTGATTCATTAGTGGTCCAGGATGTGGGACTATGTGCAGTTGAGGCACCTATTTCATAAGAGGTGTCTATTGAGAAAATGCTTGGTTGAGCCCTTCAAACTACATCAGGTGAGCCACTGGACCTAAGGAAGGCATCAAACCAAAAATTTTCTGTCCCAAATCGGTACTGGTGATAACAACCTCTGAATAGGCATCCACCAATCTAGTGAGTGGCAGGCACATTCTTTTTACCAATGTCGACATGATATTATCCAACACTACATAATAGACATGCAAGGAAGAAACATCGTTGAGTACATAAGGGATCTGAAGTCTCATGTAAGTGTTATGGAAACAATCATTGAAAGAGTTGATTGGTTCATTAATTTCCCTATGGACAGACATAAACTATTGGTATAGCTTCGAAGGGCTGATCAAAATTTTATATTTTGTAGGAAAACTTTCGTCAAAAGGTACCATGCAGTAATGGATCCCCTCGACAAGTTTATATACCAATAAAAAGCTTCTTCTTCTAACGAGTATGGAAAGAGTCAACATGCCATATCCTCATGATCGATCTGCATATCTTTGATCGTTGTTTCAAATATCTTACTATGTTCTTTTGTCATCCTTTATGGATTGCAAGGATTAAACTTCATGTAGAAGTTCTCAAGATTCTTGGGCATGTCATAGTAAGCATTGAAGTGCAATGGAGAAGGGTTTTGTGTCAACCAATCCATGAGGGGAGGTGGAGGTGGTACTTTCTATTGGGGAATATTAACTTGGGGCTGCACAAGGGTAGCAGTAGTTGGGACTCCACCTTGGACTTGGAAGGTCGGGGTGAAGGCCACTCCCCATTTGTGGGAAGGATGAGGCCCGAAGGTAGTTTGGAGTGGCTGAGTGGAAGGTGAATGAAAGGTGGAGGAAGATAAAGGTGGAAGATAAGTGGAAGAGAATGAGGAAGAGTAAGAGACTATGTCCCCTCCCTTGGTTTGCTTAGCCCTTATGGGGGCCTGCAACTCTTGAAATTCCCCTTTGTTTGGTGTTGAATTTAAAACATTTTGGAATATTTCAGGGGAAAATGATTCAATTCGATCCATCTTAACTCAACAACCCTCCTAGCACCAGTTTTGTTGATGGGTGTTTTAGCACTTTCTCAACACAGTAAGTGCATAGGCGCACTACCTCTCTTGAAAGGTAGAAATTTGCAAGAAAGTTACCAAGCACTACCCCAAGGTCTCTTGGGTGTTAGGTCATGATGTACATGGAATTTATCAGTTGGTGTTTGATGTGATTTTTCTATTAATCATAGGGAATACTTACATTAAGCTAGAGGAGAGGTGGATCTTTAAAATGGAGTTCCTAAGATGGGAAGTCAATGTGCAATTTGCAGCAGGTTCGAACAACAATTCAAAATTCTAATTTTATCTTAAGATTGGGCTTTACAATGTGCAAGGAACCTTAGCATAGGTTACTTATTAAAAAAAAAGGAAAAGAGCAGGGAAGAAGAGAGGTTCCCGGATTTTAAACAATTAGTGAACAGTGATCATAGAGGGTTCTACTGTGGATAGCTTCCTTAGAAGAAAATCTCACTTAACCAGATTAACTCGTAGTATCATGAAACTTGTGTAAGCTTCTAAGGACTAAAAATATTCAACCATTTATTCACCATAAACATGCATGAATAAAAGATATAATTTTGGAGCAACTTTAGTTTATGCCCAGACTAACTTTACACAACTATCTACCATCAACAAACAACAAAAAGTATGAACAAGAAAGGCATCAACACAGCAGAATTCTCCACAAGCATTGAGCATCATCAGCTAATCTATCAAAGTAATTTAAAACATAAAGAATAGCAAAGTAAATTTATCTAAATCAGCTAATAATGGGAGATGAACCATGTAACATGCAATAGAAACTCAAGAATCCACCAAAAATAAATGAACTTTTATTAAAGTTACTATAGCATGCCTTTACAACAACTCAAATCTCTCTTGGAAATTAGAGGAGACCCCCTATTTATAGTGTTCAAAAAGAAAAATGAATGGCCAAGATTGATTTGCATTGTGTGGCCAAGATTCACTACAAATTAGGGTTTCACCTACCCCCAAACATATTACAATTTAAAATTACATCCTTGTCTTTTCCCTATTTTTTCCTCTTGTTGCAACACTTTAGCAGTTTGTCTTCCAGCTAATTTCCTTTTGTTGTAGTTGTTTTGTGAGGAGATTTTCATCTATAACTGGGTTTCACTCCTACTTCTTCAAAGTGGCATACACCATGAACTTGTTGATTAGTACCTGAAGCTTTTCGATTTCCATTAAACTGGATTGGAGCACTTGGTAATTCCATTGCTTAGATCGACCTGTGAGTGTATCCCAATCTCCATCATACTTGGCTATATTGTCCCTGAATTGTTCAGATTGGGAGAAAGCCCGAGTAGCAAAACTCATAAAATCAGTGGTGAACTCGCCTGACATCCCGTCTTCCATATTTTTAAGGAAATAAGGCTTTTTCTTTCTTTTCTCAAGCTTGTCAATGTGGTCCTTAGAAAATATTTGTTTTCGTGCTGAGGATGTGGTGGAGAGCTCTTCTACTGATGACCATTGTTGAATATAATCTATCAAATCAGCCACCTACGCCTTCAGTTCCTCCTTTGAGACCTTGTCCTTCTACATCGGATGCACCACTGTGGCAACAGACTCCTGGATGTGATCTATTTTCTTCTCTCTGGTGGTTGTCCCTAAGTCAATGGTGGAGACATTGTAACTTATCCCTTCTTCTCCCACCACTAGTATAGCTACTTGCATGGTTCTAGATCCAAAGGCATCCATTGTCAGCTTGGATCTAACTTTGGGCTTCTTCTCTCTCTTGGTGTTGATCTGAGGTTAGATTAAGATGGCCTCCAATCTAGCTCTTGGATCCCTTGGAGCAAGAGACCTCTTCTCCAATTTTTTTTGAGCCACTTAGGAATCTAAGACTCTTCCTTGGGTGATTCATGACCACCTTCTACTTTGTCCCTCTCGACTTCAATCTCTTTGTTAGTAGGAGCTTCTTTCTTTATTCTCATGTATTCTCCTTCTTCACCAAAGTCTCAGATGAACGTCGTTCATTTGATGGGGGACTTAGTTGGCATGCATTCTTTGGGGCTTTCCTCCACTTTAGTATCCTTTTCTTCTCTTCTTCATGCCCATATTCTTTAGGCTGCTCTGTCTCTGGAATCTTGTTAGTCTAAGACTCTTCTTGGGGCTTATCTTCTTCTTTTCTCTCCTCTTCCTTTTGCCGAGGTGGCACATCTTTCTCTTTCTTTTCTTATTCTTCTTGTTCTACTAAGAGATACATTTCTTCACCTATCTTAGATATTTCTTTGAGTTCTCCAATTGGGAGTTTGGTATCTTCCTCCATTTTGTTACTCAACTAATTTTCTTACTTGGAAGTTGGCTTTTCTACTTCCTCATCAACATCCTTCAATTATCGAGCTAACTCTTCATCAAGTTGTAAATAGAAGGTTTCTACAATATATTTGGTGCTAACATCTTCTTCTTCATCACCCTTAGAGGACTTTTTTTCCTCTCCTTCATGGACTACCTTATCAATTTGCAAATGTTGGGGCTCAGGGTGTTCATTGTAGTCACCTGTTTCTTCCTCCAATGTCCTTGTAGCCTTCATTTCTTGCCTCTCCCACTCCTCGAATATTGCCATTGTGGCCTTCATCACTGGTGGTTCAATTGGAGTAGAGGCAAGAACATTTGCAAGAACTCATGCCAAGGAAGCTTCGAAGGCCAAATTCATCAATAATTCAGAAATCTCTAAAGAAACATTATGCATGTGTTGTGAAAATTCCTCTGGAAGTATGAGTGTAGGTATTGGAATTGTTTCTATCACTAGTGAGAGAGATGTTGTCAAGGACATGGAATTGGAAGAGAGTGGAGAAGTGGTGGCAGAAGAAGAGCCAATCATTAGAATTTTCCCAGTAGGTGGAGAAGAGGCCAGGTGGACCGAGATGTCCACCGCAGGTGAGGAAGTAGCAACCATCGCCTGAGAAGTAGGAAGATGGGTAGCAATAGTGGAGGTAGTAGGTGGTGATTTTGGTTGCTTAGCCTCCGTTTCCTCTCCCTCATGGAGTGGATCTTCTTGAATAATAGGCATCTCCGTAACACTACCCTGTTGATGGTGTTTTCTACATAGCAACAACTCAGACAGAATGCAATATTCTATATCTCTTGAAAGGTTATTTTCAATAATAAATCACTGAAAATCACCCCAAGGTCTCTCGGGTGTTAGGTCATAACAATGCATAAACAACTTAGATAAAATGTGAAATGCTAGTAATCACAAAGGGACCTTACTACAAGCAAACTGTATCTTTCTAATTTATCAGATCTTGCAATATGATTATCTTAAATCATAAATCTAACAAGATAATAAAGAAATAGCAAAATATGAGGGTGCAAAGATGTGATGAAATCTGAACTATTCCTAAGATAAATAATGCAAATGATAGATATCTGGAATGGACCAACCTCAAACAACCAATTCCTGCTTAACCCACAATGCAATATTATAGAAATGGTGCAATCTTCTAAGGTGTTTAGATTTTCCAATCGTAGACATTTATCTACAATTGAACTTAAGCACATCAAATGTATGCTCCAGGTTGACTTCACCAGCCTACTACAATCAGATAGTTACTGGGAGTATAGACTAGAGATCTCTACAAACATTCAAAATATGAAATCAATAAACATCATTCATCAAGCTATAAGTATTTTAATTCTAAACATTAAACCCTAAATCTCCAAGCAATTTGAAAGATAGAACAAGAGAACCATGCGAGACAAGATAACACAAGAGATTCCACCAGAAAACCACAATGTCATCAATTGTATTAAATCATCAACATGTTGCAACAATTCCACTGTTCTGAATATAATGTTTGCTTCAGGAAATAGAATTTTAATCCTACTACAAAGTATTCTAACTCTTGCTCTTACTTGTCTTTATTACTGTCTAGCTAACCCTTATAATGAGGCAAGAATTCCTATTTATAGCAAGTTCCAAGATATGTCGGCCCAGCCAAACATTTTTACAAAATAATAAAAACTGCCAAAACAAGTCGTCCAAGGAAGAATCAAACTAAGGCACACATTAAATGCTATCATCTAGGTCAGCCTTGACACAATCTTCAATGTAGCCGCATCTAATGCATGCCCTATGATAATAGGGAAGCACAAATCTCAAAATGGGCATTAACTGCCACTTCCACTATCCTTTCCTCTGAACCGATGACCCTTGGACCCTCAAAAATATTCCATCCATCTCAGTGACAGGTGGCAAAGGAAAAATCTTGAGCCGACATTTAATAGAGTCAATTTCTTCCTTGGACTGCTCAACAATCTTGTTCCAATCTTCCCTGCTGGCTAGGTATCTATCCATTACCGCCAAGTAGGTAGCTGCATTATCAAGTTGAGTGGCAGTTACAACACTTTCAGCATCAAGGGCATAAAATTCATGCCACCACTCCTTCAACTATTCCAGACTTAGATATTTCAGAGCTATCTTCCTCCCACCGGTCATTACCTCAAAGAAGGCAATGCATCCATCATATACTACAGTGAGGTCCCCATCAATTGATTTCTTCCGCTTCTGGATCTTCCTTATGACCTTCTGCCTAATCTGCACAGCTTCGAACCATTCCCAAGGTTCATCCAATCTGGAAGAAGGAAGGATGCCATCCTTAGCTAGTTGTTCTTTCCCATGCCCTAAGATAACCTTTGATTTCTGCAGCAAGAGATCCATGTCCTCTTTATCCTGGGACAGTAAATGCTCTAATAATTCTCTAGCCCTGACTGCATCTTTTCCAACTGAAAGAATGTCCCTGATGGTATCATCTCCTTTCGTTTGCACACTCATCAGCCAATCCATGGCAGCTTGAGCTGAGGCTTTCAATTTCTCAATTCTGGAGATGGTTTCCTTGGGCAGAAATCTAGGAGTGGCAGAAGAAGAAGGATGGAGGGACTGCAAGGGTCTAATCACCTCCTTCAAGCATTTTCTCATTCTTTCATTTTCTTTCTTAAATTCATGCTTGGTTTGGGTCTCTTTCCTCAACCTACCAATGATTACAGCACTAGACCCTTCATACTCCTCTATGTCTTGTTCCATGGAGGCCGGCCCGAGGTTGATAGTCTGAACATGGTAGTCCTGACCGGTGACCTCCTCTCTTGTTTTGTCTGCAGCAGGGGTGGCGATATGGATAACAATGTTATTTGTTTCATCTCTTTCCACCCTTGAGATTACCCTAGCTATCTTCTTTTTCTTTCCTTTACCGATCTTCGACAGCATTTCATCCCAGTCCAAGGGAGTATCCTCAACAATCACTTGTTTTTTCCTTGCAAGTTCTTTTTCTAACCAGTCCGAGGCTGCAGGGTCTACCTGGATTTCTTCAGTTTTAATTCCTTCCAATTGCTTTGTCACTTTCTCTTCCTCCTCTACAGCTACTTTTTCATCCTCCTTCCCAGGAAGCTATTCACCTTGATCAATTTCTTCGGGTTCCACCTCTCGACGCATCGGTGATGGGGTTTTAGCAGGAGTATCCTCCTCTTTCTCAAGTGATCCCTTTCCCCTGTCACTTTTCGGAGAATCCTCATATTGGACCAGTGGAGAAGTATGTCGTTCTTCCTCTTCAACCTCCAGCTCAACTTCCTCACCAAAGAGTGTCCCTTCCTTAAAGGGTTCTGCCTCTCCACTAGTTTCATGTTCCTCCGAAATTTCTGACTCAGGTGCGCTTGGTGGAGGGGAAGCAACCTTAGGAGACTCGGCAACTGGTGGCCTCGAAGGAGAATCCTTCTTCTGCACAGTATCCTTGGGAGAGGGAGTCCTTGATTTCCTCGTGTAAACTTTAGTCTTCTCTCCTCCCGAGCTCTCCACATCTACAATCAGAGGCTCATCTTCAGGTGCCTCTTGGACCTTCTTCTTAGAGACTCTAGTTGTTCTGGTTTTCTTTGGTGGTGGAGGAGCATCCTCCTCTTCTGCTTTTCCCGACTCTTCCTCATCAGAGGACTTACTAAGCACCAAAGTCTTCCATCTTCTCTTTCCTTTCGGCTTCCTCTTTGCTTCGGGTTCACCTTCTTTGGGGCCTCTGATCTTGAAATTGAAAGGGGAGCTTTTGGCAGTTTTCCCTTTGGGGTCATCTTCCCTGGATTCTTCTGAGGTGGACATGGGATTGAGAATGCCCATCAAATTGAAGGTGCAGGTTACCTTCTCATTTTCTAGCTCCCACACTTTGTGTTTTAACCAAGAGAGAGTGAATTTCATCACCGAGGCCATTAGATCCTCCAATTCTATAACCTCGTCCTCATTCCAATTGATATCTCCAACCGGACGATCCTTCACTGCTTCATAGGCATGGTCCTGCACCAGATTTTCATCATCCTCCAACTGATCTGGGATCAGCTTGACATTATATCGTCTAACTGCCTCCACAGGGAGCCTAGAATATCTCTTCTTTCTGGCCTCAAGGTCGTCTTTGATATTGACCCAATAATCTTCCAGGTCATCCTTATGGCGATATTCCCTTGTGGCCTTCTTCTGTGCCTCTCCTGTTATTTCAAAGTTCATCCTTTTGGAATGGAAAGAGAAACCATACGCTGCCAATTCCTCTCCTGCAGTGTGGGCTGATTGGATAGAAGGGCACATTTCTGCCACACCAATTCCAAGAGGGAATTCTCCACCAAAGCCTGTCTTGTGCTTCTCTCTCTTTACCACAGCATCAAATTCATAAATTTGCCACACAACCTTCAACAAAACAAGGTGATCAGTGGGATACCGAGGCAACCTGTATGGAGCAACCGGGAATCCATCAATTCTGAGGTAGGTGAATGTGGGTAATTGGATGAACCAAGCTCCATAGTTCTTTATCAATCCTTTGGCCCCATCAGACAACCTCATGTGTTCAGCATTCTGTAGCATCCGGGTGATATGCATTGTGAATTCATCGTTAGCCCTTCTATAATCTTTATGCCCAAGATGCAATTCTGGATAGACCTCATAGATAATATTCTGTCCAATCGCCCCTCGTGGGTTCAGACCCTTGTATGGGTAGGATATAGCTAATACATACATGATATAAGAAGACAGTAAATTTCTTGGTGTCTAGGACACTCCTTAATTGCTTGTCAATTTCTGCACTGATAATCCCTGCCCAGTGATAATTGGTCCCTTGTCCCATTTTGGTGATCACATGGACCATCCAACTCTCCAACACTCCTACACTTTTCAATCCTGCCACTCTGCTCAAAAAGGTGATAGCATCATATACATCTGACCTGAACTTAACCCTGTGCAACTGCTTGAGCAACTTAGAATGGTGGGACTTTGGCTTCTCCAACCATGAGTTGATCATTTGTTGAGCCTTGATGGGCTAATTCTCATAATATGTTCTGGCAATGTCTATACTCAGAGCACACACTGAAGGTAGATCAGGCATGTTGAAAACTTGTGCAATGGAGACAGGGCTAAAATTCACCAGAACTCTTCCCTCAGTACTAACCACCCTTTGTGTATCAAAATCATACTTCCTGGCACACTCAAGAATCAACTCATAGCATTGAATTGTCGGAGGGAAGCCTGCCACATGTACTAGTCCGGATTTCATCATTCCTTGCCTCAGAGCTGACAGATCCTTCTCTATTGTCCTTTGCTTAAATTCTTCATACCTCTAGGCTCCCACATTGGTGTCAGATACATCGACCCATATAGAAGATACCTTGCTTTCTGGAAGCTGACTCTTCATATCTTGTCATAACTGTTCTGCCTCAAAGATGGATGACCCTTCCGCGCCACCCTTAGATTTTCTGGTAGCAGCCTTGCTTGATTCGGCCTGCACTCACAAAAGAACTCATTAGTACTCAATCATTAGGCATAATTTGACCAAGGGTTAGCATAAGATCATATAAAACCACTAAAATTCATTACAACTGCTAATCCTCTGAAGATCCAGAAAAAACAAAGCAGTCCGGGAAAATATCGCATTCTGGGAAAATCCAGTTGGAGTGGAATTTTGGAGAAATCCGACCCAGACGGATTCCTGTCGCCAAAACATCATTAGTCAAATGGATCATTAGTACGGATGAAATATCAAAAGATAATCATGGAATTCACTCATTGGCAATGAGAAATAAGCATTTAACAATCATTCCATTAGTCCTATCATCGAAACATTAAAAAGGACAAAGCCAGACAGGAAATCCAGAAAAATCTGGATGGCACGGATTTTCGTGGACAGCCCGAAATGTTCCGGAGATTACCCCAGCCCACGGAATAAGCCCAAATCAGGAAAATCCAAAAGCGGAGGAATTCTGCGAGGACCTCGAAAACCCGATAAATGACAAAACACGAACCAAAACCCAGATGATCACGAGATCTCCTCTACCTGAGTTCTAATGGTCTCAAAACCAATAGTAATCAACAAGACTCAGAACGCAAAGGATTTCAACCTCTCAAAAGCTCTCAAAGGACGAATCCCTATGCCAAAACCACGATGCCCTAATTTGAATAACCAGACCTCTGCCATTAAAACCAGGGGAAACTTTAAGGTTTAAAATATTAGCTAAGGATTTACCTAAAGCACCCGAATCTTCACAGGACAGGGGTCAGTGCGCTACAAGGACACGATCACTCAATCGTAACAAAATCTCAGTTCTGGGCTGAACACCGAGGAAAACCCTAACCCAATACAATATGGCTGATTTCGCACTAAGAAGGAAAATAATCTAACCCAGAACCCCGTCTAAAGGATGCACCCGTTTTCTAATGGATAAATGCAATCTAATGGATAAATGCAAACTCCTAGGGCACGGAAATAGAAATTCTTGAAGAAACGAATCTAGCCCCAATTCTATAAATACGGAATCAGAATCAAGCAAGGGCCGACCCAAAATTACCATCACCCAATGCGGAAACACTCGATCACCATGCAAAATAAAAGGGAGGGCCAATGATGACCTACCATGGATCAATGAGGATGAAATTCGAGCTCGAGGAAGAAAGCAAATGCGTCCTTAGCAATGAAAACTTTAACCAACAGCGCTCCAATAAATTCACACATGAGCAATCCAAATCAATCCTCTAAGCACAAGTGAGAATTTCTAATCGCTAGAGCAGAAACGAGTGAGCAATGAAATCAGAATGATGCTTAAAATGCCCTAAATCTGCCCATATACCCGTCTGAGAAAAGGTACCTAAGCATTAATGAGTGACAAAACATTTCTGACAAATCCAGAAACCCGAGCCCAAAATGGAATTCTAGAAAATCCCAAGATGCGCGGAAATCCAGATTTCGCGAAAATGCAGAAACCGAGGAAAGGACGAAGATAGGGATTTTGGCAGAGTCCAGGAAAATCCGCCAGGAACGAAAAATCCCGGATCCAAGCAGAAACCCGGATTTGGAGAATCTAACCAGGAACGGACAAAGAGGCAGGGCTCGGGAAAATCTGCCGAAGATAGAAAATCTCGGATCCAGGTGAAAACTCGAATTTGGCTTAAAACCCAATTTCTCACAATTCAAACCTCAAGTTAAGGTCAAATCCAGCAAGACCAACATGTCAAGACCCTAAAATGATGAGTTCAATAAAACCGAAAGGTCAAAAGACATCCGAAAATAGGGTCCCTACTCCAAGTGGGGCGTGTGTGCAAAAACTGCACAACAAATGGCGACTATGTTGGGGAAATGCTCCTGAGCATTTCGATGACAAACTGGAATCAAGAACCCAGAACCCATGGTTTCAATTCAAAGATCCAGCCACCACCCTTGGTTAAAACAAAGAAACTCCCAGCCATTCAAACATTCCTATACCAGGGTCTAAGTGTGTGCACATGCATTCATTACCTGCCCTTAGTTGCAACAAGAACTAGACTTGGTATGAGCAAGCTACATATAGATTCATACTCTAAAAGTAACCTAGATAGAGCCCCGCTACCAGTCAGGCGGCCATAGCCCCGACGAGGTTATCATTGTGATCCTCCTGAACATAGCTCTACTGCCAGCCAGGCGTCTATAGCCCCGGTAGAGATATTCAGATCCCCCTGATAAGTTGAGTTTGAACCTTTTTTAATTTTCAGTATTTTCTCTTTTCTCTTTTCTTGATACATCTTTTCTACTGATATTTCTTTTCTTATCATCCATTTCATTCAACCTATGAATAGTGAAGTCCAAACTCAGGGCTGAGAACCACAGTGGCACTAGAGCAGAAAAAATATTTTTCACCTGTTCAGATCTCATAAGTACCTTCTGCAATTTCAGGTATATTAAGAAGTAAGAGTATAAGACCCCAGTATATTCTTGTTCAAACTAACTAGGAAACCCTCTGCCTCAGCACAAAGATAAGTGACATAAAATAAAGAGTTCATAACATGGTGTCCTGGAAGGATGATTAGAGTTTGTAAAGGAGATACCAGGAACATTAGACCTACTTTGTCACCATTTTCATACAGATGCACCCAAGGATCCCAAAAGAGAAAGAACCAAAAGTAAGAACAAGCCAAAACAAACAAACCAAAGCAAACAAGCAAAGCAAAAAGAGAAACCTACTCTAACCAAACAAAACAAGCAAGGAAACCTAAACTAACTATGTACAAGTAGGGAGCTGAAAACAGCTCAGGATTGGAAATAATGTTTCAAATACTGCCCATTGACAGGCAGTGGGATATCCTCTCCCATGAGAGTCTTCAGGCGGAAGGCATTATCTCCAAGTATTTCAGTGATCTAATATGGGCCAAGCCACAGTTTATCGAACTTCCCATGGTTCCCTTTCTGATCATGAGGTTTGTCCCAGTATAGGACAAGGTCAGAAATCCTGAAGGCTTTGACTTTAGCCCTCCTATCGAACCATCTCTTAACCACCCCCTGATGTTTAGCAAAACTCTCAAGGGCATTATCTCTTTTTTCCTCAAGGTGCAGTAGTTCTGTCAACCTAGCCTCCCTTCTGTCCCCTTCATCATAGAGCTGATTTATAAACTGTAGAGTTGGGATCTTGAGTTAGATAGGGAATATTGGTTCCAGACCATACACTAAATGATAAGGAGATGTTCCAATGGAAGACTTAAGTCTGGTACGATCTGCCCAAAGGGAAAACCGAAGTTGGGTGTGCCAGTCTTTTGGGTTCCTCTCTAACAACTTACGGAGGATAGTCAATAGGTTCTTATTAAAGGATTCTGCTAAGCCATTTCCCTGGGGGTAATAATTAGATGCAAACTTCACAATAATGCCATGATCAAAGGCCCAATTTGAGAATTTCAAAGATGCAAAGGCAGGGCCATTATCACAAACAATAGCAATTGGGCATCCGAACCGATTAAGAATAGTTGATTCTAGGAAATCAATCACTATATCTGACGTACATTGCCTACAAGCAAAAACTTCGGTCCACCTTGTAAAGTAATCAGTAATGGTGAGAATATACATGTGTCCTACAGAGGATGGTGGGTTGATGGGGCCTATGAAATCCATACCCCATCGAGTAAAAGGTTTTACCTCAATGACCGACTGGAGAGGAAGTGTTGCACACCTTTCTCTTGTTGCTGTAGTCTGGCAAGTGTGACAGGTTCGTACATGTTGATGAACATCTTTGAACAGTGTAAGCCAGTAATACCCTACCCTCAAAATCTGATTTGCAGTAGCAATTGTAGAACCATGACCAGTACCATATTTCTTATGAAACTCATTCATTACTCTTTCAGCTTCTTGCTTCCCAAGACATCTCAAATAAATGCCTTCATGATTCTTCTTATACAGAACGACCCCTTTCAACATGAAACCATCACTTTTCAATTGCAAATCTCTCCTCTGAAATGTATTAAGATGACCTGGAGCTCGTTGATTCAGCAGATAATAGACTAGGTCATCATACCAACAATCTGGGGAAACCTATTCAACGTTATAGCTCTGAACAGACAATTCAGGGCCTATTTCAGCCATAGTTTGGGTGAGTCCTTGTCCTCTTACTAGCTTCATAGGCTGGATCTCAATGTCATACTCTTGAAGCATGGTCACCCATTTAGCTCTGCACTCACCTAATTCATTTTGCATCAGAAGTAACTTAACTGCAAAATCAGGAACAATTGCATACACCTTATTTATGAGGATATAATGCCTGAATTTCTTCACTGCTTTGACCAGGGCATATGCTTGTTTTTCCACACTTGGATATTTCAACTCAGCATCCTTTAATGGTGCACTCATAAAAGCAATGGGATGTTCATTCCCCTCATCAGACTTTTGCGTCAGCATTCCAGCACACGAATGGTCTGAGGCAAATGAATAGATATAAAAGGGCTTGTTGTAGTTGAGACTTACCAACACTGGAGCATCAGCGATGGCTCTTTTGATTTCTGCAAAGGCTTCCTTTCCTTTTGTAGTCCATTCTATCTTGGCGTCTTGTTTCAACATTGCATTCAATGGCTTAACAATTTCAGCAAATCCAGTAATGAATTTTCTGACGAAGTTGATCTTACCAAAGAAGGACTTCATCTCCTTTTTGCTAGCAAGGGGCTGAATCTTTAGGATGGTCTCCACCCTCTTTGGATCTATAGCAATTCCCTTTTCTAATATGACATGTCCCAGTAACTTTCCTTCTGTTACTCCGAAAATACACTTCTTGGGGTTCAGGGATATGCCAAATTCTCTGCACTTTTGAAAGACTTTCCGTAAATCTGAGATGTGATCCCCTCTGTTCTTTGAAAAAATAGTCAGGTCATCCATATAAATTATGATGCATTTTCCTATGATATCTTTAAAGGTGATATCCATCGCTCTCTAAAATGTGGCCCCTACCCTAATGAGTCCAAATGGCATCCTCCTGTAGGAAAGGGTACCCCACTTAGTTGTGAAAGCAGTCTTGTGCATGTCCTCATACTGGACCATTACCTGATTGTATCCAGAATATCCGTCCAGAAAAGACATCATCTGAGAACCATTGACCACCTGAAGTACTTCATTCAAAGAGGGAATTGGATAGTTGTCCTTTTTAGATGATCTGTTTAAATTCCTAAAATCCACGCAGAGCTTGATTTCTCCATTCTTTTTCCTCACTGGAACCAGGTTCGCCACCCATGTTGAATGCCTAACAGGAAATATGATTCGGGCAGATAGTAATTTCTGGACTTCTTTCTGTATGAGTGGTTCCAACAGTGTGTTGATAGGGCTCTGTCTCTGTCTGAAAGGCTTAGCATCTAGCTTAAGGGGTATAGTATGAGTTATGATTGATGTATTATAAGTTTTCAAGTCCTCATAACCCCAGGCTACTATATCTGGAAAGTCGTGTAAGGCTTTGATTATACCTTGTCTTTCTTCTGGAGTGCATACCTTGCCAATGAAAATATTCTTAACATTGTCTTCAGTTCCCACATTGTGAGTGTCACACTGTCCACTGATTGATTCTTTCTTCAACTCTCATTCCTGATCCCTGATCTTGTCCGTATCAAAAATTCACTCCAACTGTACCATTCCCCTTGGAATAGTGTTAGACTTCAGATTCAACACTCCTTCTAGATCTAATTCTGCTTCTTGAGGTTCTGTTTCATCAATGATCTGTGAAACAAAAACATCTGTATTTGTGACAAAGTCAAGAATATGTTTATCATCCTCAAACACCTAAAAGTTAGTCACATTGTCCAGGACTGATGGCACAGGGGTTAATTCAACAGTGAACTTCTTCAATCCTGACAGAGATAGAGGTTGCAGAGTGCTTGCTGCTTGAGCCAGAGAATCAGCAATTTGATTCCTCTTCCGTGGGATCAGTTGGATATTAAAAGCGTCAAATCCCTCAATAAAGTCCCACACTCTATGTCTGTAGTTAGTCATTCTCCTATCATGGAATGAATACTGCTTTCTCACTTGTTTGACTACTAACTCTGAATCTCCAAAAACTTGCAGAATCTTAACCTTTTTCTTAAGGGCCATGAGAAGTCCATGAATTAATGCCTCGTATTCTACCACATTATTTGTGCAATGAAATTGAAGCCTATGGGCTGCAAAGAAGTTTTTACCTTTTGGGCTGATCACCTCAAACCCCGCTCCAGCTCCATGCTTAGATTTGGATCCATCAAATTTGAGAGTCTAGCATTCTGAAGGGGTATTTTTATTTGTCATATCTTTTAGCTTCCCAGTATTAAAAGACTCTTCGGTTGCTACAGGAGGCTTGTCTTGATATTTTTTTGGTGGGTCATCCATCCTTGCCTTCACAACCTGAGCTGGACTTAGACATTTTTGCACTTGTTCTATTGTCGTCTGGCACAAACAACACTCCAACTCTGAATGGGAAGCATTATGGACTCTACACCGATTTGGTAAGAGTAATTCCTTAAAGCTTGTCCTTCTTCCCAAGTGAGTTTGATTCTCCATACACTACTTAATGAATTTCTAGAAACTGTCTAATAGACTGATCTGTCTATCCTCAGATTCTTCTTCTTCTTCAACTGATTCTGTCAAGACTTCAACATGGCTAGACCCTGTCTCAGCATCCGTAGGCATCGAGTGTGGCATCAACACTTCCTCTGAGTCTGACTCTTCATATTGGGTTGACAGCATGTAATTTCCTATTCCTGCTTCTGATATGAGGACCTCTGCTGAAGTCTTTTGGTATTCTGTTATCATGTACTTCATTCTAGGCTCTCTCTCAATTCTGATCTGATTAGGCACTCCTTTCCATGGAAGCCACATGTGAGAGTGGTCAGTAGACACATATTCATTCAAAGCCTTGGTGAAATCTCTTCCTAGAATCAAACCATATGCATCAGGGATATCAGCTACTTGGATGTTGATAACCTGTTGGATCCTTGGATCTGAAGCAATCTGCATGTGGATAATTTTAAGTTCTCCCTCCACACTTACTTCAGTTCTGTCCAACTGAGTCACCTTCTTATGAGAGTCAGCAGGTGTAATTCCCAGGGCTCTACAAACTCTGAATGGCATCACATTGGTGGAAGCACCCGAATCTAATAAGCAGTTATGCAGATTCTTACCAAATATACGGACGAAGATTAGAAATGGTGGGGTCTCTGTTCTCCCTTGAAACAAAGTGGGTTGAGTATCTACTTGGGCCACTTGAATTTTATCCTTTTCCTTTCCTTTTTCTCCAGGAGGTAAGTTAGTCTGATTTTTTTCCTGGTTTTATGTCCTCACAGGCTAGGAACTGGAAGTTTGGCTGATACTCTCACCAGAAGACTTACCCAAAGACATTGACTGTGCATCATAGGTACCTAAAACAACCTTTCTAATTGCAGGGAACCTTAATAACTCAAAGGCTGAAAGATTTACCTTTAATTTTTTGAATTCTTCAGCAACATAGGAAGCCATCTGCTCCTCATTCATATCAGTGGAGACCTCCTTAGAAGGTTCCTCGGCCTTGTCCTTGCCAGCTTGGACAACCTTTTCCTTTTGTGAATCAGTCTGAGCTTGTCTATCCTTCAAAAAATACTGCTTGGAAACATGTGGATAAGATGGATTATTGCTAGCATTAGGATCTGGAGGGGTACTAAAGTTATTAGGAGGGATAGAGGTGGTAAAAGGTCCCCCAGGCTGTGGACGCCTATGAGGCATATCTCTCAAACCCTGCCTCTGAAACATCTGTACCTCTTCAACATAATTTTCTTCTTGATCCAAGGGGCCGTTGTCATTCATGTCTTCCTCACTGAATAATCGAGCAACCTCATCTCCATTACATATCTGGTCTGTTTCCCCTTCATGGGAATCAGATTTCTCCTCTGGAATATTTTCTTCACATGCTAGGAAAGGAGAATGATTTAGCACTAGCACTGGAGAGTCATAAGGTGTAGAAGGAACAATCTCCTGTCCATTTGCATTGTTTTCTACCTCATATTGAAAAATAGAGGTAGCAGTCTGGAACTCTGGACACTCTAACTCTGAATGCTGACTTGTCTTATGGAGTCTGCACCATCTTGATAGAGCTGCTTCTACCAGATATACACCGCTGGGAGGCTTTTCTTGACTGACAGGCTAATTTACAGATTGGTCGACAATGTGATTAGTAGGTTGATCTAATGGGGTAGGAACTCCTCCATTATTAGGCCCTGTATTCCAAGTCCTATTCTATCCCTATGATGGCCTCTTATCAAATCCTGATCCACTACCTTGGCCTCTATCAAAATTTTGCCTCCTATCACCACTAAATTCTCTATCATTATTGTAATCCCTGTCCTGATTATATCCCCAATCATTGTGAAATCCTCTTTCATTGCGCTGTCCTCTATCAAAACTATTCCCTTGTAAAAACTCTCTGTTCTGATTAGCTTGCATACCCTTCTGGGCAGCTTGCAGTTGGTTGTTCTGATTTCTTAGGTAAGTCACCTCTAGATTTAGGTTCTTTATTTGTTCAGCCATTTCATCAATCCTCTCCCTATTTGGATCTCGGTAAGGGATCTGATTCAAGTTATTCTGAGGAGGGATAGGCATTGTAGCAGATCCCATGGACTGGTGTAATACCTCAAAATTCTGCAAAAAAGCAGGAAAACTATTCAACTGTGACTGATACATGGGCTGGTTAACCTATTGTTGAGGGAAGTTTGTCACTGGGGAAGCCTGGTTCATGGGATGACTAGGGTGTGGTACCAAAGGTAACTGAGAAACTGGATTCATGATTGGAGTGTGATTGGTAAGTGCCTGATTTACTACTTGAATCTGATTGGGATGTGCAACTGGTCCTAGAGAAGGCAATGGTCGAGTCAAGTGTTGTCTCAAATCTGTACTGAGCTTAACATCCTCTGTGTAAGCATCAGTTAGGGTACCGGGAGGATTGGGTCTCCACTTCAGAAAAGTTGTTGTTAGACTATCTAGAGCCTCATAATAGACTCCCAGGGTGGTACCATCATCTAACACATATGGATCTTGAAGTCTAGTGAAAGCACGGTGGAACCTATTATTGAAACTGGATATTGGTTCATTAACTTCTCTCTTAACTTTGATGAATTGCAGGTATAACTCATTGGCACTGATAGGTATTCTGAACTTTTGTAAAAAGGCATTTTCAAGATCATTCCAATTGAGAATTGAACCAGCGAGGAGATGGTTATACCAGTAAAAGGCCTCCTCTCCTAGTGAGTAAGGAAATAACCTACAGGCAACATCCTCATCAACTATCCCTCTGTCTTTGAGACAGGTTTGGAAAATCCTTATGTGTTCCTCTGCAGTTCTATTTGGGTCATTAACATGGAATGTCGAACATAAATGCTCAGGGTTTTTGGGCATTACATTGTAGGCCTGGAAGAACAAGGGCGATGGATTATTAGCGAGGAAAGCCATTGGTAAGAGTGGGGGTGGTGGTCGTGGTTGGTTAATGATAGGTTGAGGCTGTTGGACGGGAATCGCTTCAGGGATGGGTATTGCCTCAACTTCAGGATGTGAAGATATGGATGATGTTGGTGAAGGGATGGGTGATGATGATTCTCCCCTTTCTCGAGTCCTTCTTGACCTAGTGGGGAACTGTAGCTCCTCTAAATCTTCCTCTCCTGTGGTAGATCTGGTATTTCTCCTATATCTCTCTCGAGAGATGGCGTTCAAAAAGTGATCCAGTCTGCTCATTAAGGGCCTCCTTCTAGCGCCAATCTGTTGATGGTTTTTTCTACACAGTAACAACTCAGACAAAATGCAATATTCTATCTCTCTTGAAAGGTTATTTTCAAAAAAAATCACTAAAAATCACCCCAAGGTCTCTCGGGTGTTAGGTCATAACAATGCATAAACAACTCAAATAAAATGTGAAATGTTGGTAATCACAAAGGGACCTTACTACAAGCAAACTGTATCTTTCTAATTTATCAGATCTTGCAATATGATGATCTTAAATCCTAAATCTAACAGGATAATAAAGAAATAGCAAAAGATGAGGGTGCAAAGATGTGATGAAATCTGAACTATTCCTAAGATAAACAATGCAAACGATAGATATCTAGAATGGACCAACCTCAAACAACCAATTCCTACTTAACCCACAATGCAATATTACAGAAATGGTGCAATCTTCTAAGGTGTTTAGATTTTCAAATCGTAGACATTTATCTACAATCGAACTTAAGCACATCAAATGTATGGTCCAGGTTGAGTTCACCAGCCTACTACAATCAGATAGTTACTCGGAGTATAGACCAGAGATCGCTACAAACATTCCAAATATGAAATCAATAAACATCATTCATCAAGCTAAAACTATTTTAATTATAAACATTAAACCCTAAATCTCCAAGCAATTTGAAAGATAGAACAAGAGAACCATGCGAGACAAGATAACACAAGAGATTCCACCAGAAAACCACAATGTCATCAATTGTATTAAATCATCAACATTTTGCAACAATTCCACTGTTATGAATATAATGTTTGCTTCAGGAAACAGAATTTTAATCCTACTACAAAGTATTCTAACTCTTGCTCTTACTTGTCTTTATTACTATCTAGCTAACCCTTACAATGAGGCAATAATTTCTATTTATAGCAAGTTCCAAGATATGTCGGCCCAGCCAAACATTTTTACAAAATAATAAAAACCGCCAAAACAAGTCAGCCAAGGAAGAATCAAACTAAGGCACACATTAAATGCTATCATCCAGGTCGTCCTTGACACAATCTTCAATGCAGCCCCGTCCAATGCATGCCCTATGATAATAGGGAAGCACAAATCTCAAAATGGGCATTAACTGCCACTTCCCCTATCCTTTCCTCTAAACCGATGACCCTTGGACCCTCAAAAATATTCCATCCATCTCGGTGATAGGTGGCAAAGGAAAAATCTTGAGCCGACATTTAATAGAGTCAATTTCTTCCTTGGACTGCTCAACAATCTTGTTCCAATCTTCCCTGCTGGCCAGGTATCTATCCATTACCGCCAAGTAGGTAGCTGCATCATCAAGCTGAGTGGCAGTTACGACACTTTTATCATCAGGGGTATAAAATTCATGCCACCACTCCTTCAACTATTCCATACTTAGATATTTCAGAGCTATCTTCCTCCTACCGGTCATTACCTCAAAGAAGGAAATGCATCCATCATATACTGCAGTGAGGTCCCCATCAATTGATTTCTTCCACTTCTGGATCTTCCTTATGACCTTCTACCTAATCTGCAGAGCTTCGAACCATTCCCAAGGTTCTTCCAATCTGGAAGAAGGAAGGATGCCATCCTTAGCCAGTTGTTCTTTGCCATGCCCTAAGATAACCTTTGATTTTTGTAGCAAGAGATCCATGTCCTCTTTATCCTGGGACAGTACATGCTCTAATAATTCTCTAGCCCTGATTGCATCTTTTCCAACTGAAAGAATGTCCCTGATGGTATCATCTCCTTTCGTTTGCACACTCAACAGCCAATCCATGGTAGCTTGAGCTGAGGCTTTCAATTTCTCAATTCTGGAGATGGTTTCCTTGGGCAGAAATCCAGGAGTGGCAGATGAAGAAGGATGGAGGGACTGCAAGGGTCTCATCACCTCCTCCAAGCATTTTCTCAGTCTTTCATTTTCTTTCTTCAATTCATGCTTGGTTTGGGTCTTTTTCCTCAACTTGCCAATGATTATAGCACTAGACCCTTCATACTCCTCTATGTCTTGTTCCATGGAGGCCGGCCCAAGGTTGATAATCTGAACATGGTAGTCCTGACCGGTGACCTCCTCTCTTGTTTTGTCTGCAGTAGGGGTGGCGATATGGATAACCCTATTATTTGTTTCATCTCTTTCCACCCTTGAGATTACCCTAGCTATCTTCTTTTTCTTTCCTTTACCGATCTTCAACAGCATTTCATCCCAGTCCAAGGGAGTATCCTCAACAATCACTTGTTTTTTCCTTGCAAGTTCTTTTTATAACCAGTCCAGGGCTGCACGGTCTACCTGGATTTCTTCAGTTCTGATTCCTTCCAATTGTTCTGTCACTTTCTCTTCCTCCTCTATAGCTACTTTGTCATCCTCCTTCCTAGGAAGCTGTTCACCTTGATCAATTTCTTTGGGTTCCACCTCTCGACGCACCCGTGATGGTGTTTTAGCAGGAGTATCCTCCTCTTTCTCAGGTGATCCGTTTCCCCTGTCACTTTCTAGAGAATCCTCATATTGGACCAATGGAGAAGTATGTCATTCTTCCTCCTCAACCTCTAGCTCAGCTGCCTCACCAAAGAGTGTCCCTTCCTTAAAGGGTTCTGCCTCTCCGCTAGTTTCATGTTCCTCTGGAATTTCCAGCTTAGGTGCGCTTGGTGGAGGGGAAGCAACCTTAGGAGACTCGGCAACTGGTGGCCTCGGAGGAGAATCCTTCTTCTGCATAGTATCCTTGGGAGAGGGAGTCCTTGATTTCCTCGTGTAAACTTTAGTCTTCTCTCCTCCCAAGCTCTCCACATCTACAATCGGAGGCTCATCTTCAGGTGCCTCTTGGACCTTCTTCTTAGAGACCCTAGTTGTTCTGGTTTTCTTTGGTGGTGGAGGAGCATCCTCCTCTTCTGCTTTTCCTGAATCTTCCTCATCAGAGGACTTACTAAGCGCCAAATTCTTCCATCTTCTCTTTCCTTTCGACTTCCTCTTTGCTTCGGGTTCACCTTCTTTGGGGCCTCTGATCTTGATCTTGAAAGGGGAGCTTTTGGCAGTTTTCCCTTTGGGGTCATCTTCCCCGGATTCTTCTGAGGTGGACATGGGATTGAGATTGCCCATCAAATTGAAGGTGCAGGTTACCTTCTCATTTTCTAGCTCCCACACTTTGTGTTTTAACCAAGAGAGAGTGAATTTCATCACCGGGGCCATTAGATCCTCCAATTCTGTAACCTCGTCCTCATTCCAATTGATATCTCCAACCGGACGATCCTTCACTGCTTCATAGGCATGGTCCTGCACCAGATTTTCATCATCCTCCAACTGATCTGGGATCAGCTTGACATTATATCGTTTGACTACCTCCTCAGGGATCCTGGAATATCTCTTCTTTCTGGCCTCAAGGTCATCTTTGATATTGACCTAATAATCTTCCAGGTCATCCTTATGGTGGTATTCCCTTGTGGCCTTCATCTGTGCCTCTCCTGTTATGTAAAAGTTCATCCTTTTGGAATGGAAAGAGAAACCATATGCTGCCAATTCCTCTCCTGCAGTGTGGGCTGATTGGATAGAAGGGCACATTTCTGCCACACCAATTCCAAGAGGGAAGTCTCCACCAAAGCCTATCTTGTGCTTCTCTCTCTTTACCACAGCATCAAATTCAAAAAATTTCCTCACAACCTCCAACAAAACAAGGTGATCAGTGGGATACCGAGGCAACCTGTATCGAGCAACCGGGCATCCATCAATTCTGAGGTAGGTGAAGGTGGGGAATGCGATGAACCAAGCTCCATAGTTCTTTATCAATCCTTTGGCCCCATCCGACAACCTCATGTGTTCAGCATTCTGTAGCATCCAGGTGATATGCATTGTGAATGCATTGTTAGCCCTTCTATAATCTTTATTCCCAAGGTGCAATTCTGGATAGACCTCGTAGATAATATTTTTTCCAATCGCCCCTCGTGGGTTCAGACCCTTGTATGGGTAGGATATAGCTAATACATACATGATATAAGAAGACATAGTAAATTTCTTGGTCTCTAGGACACTCCTTAATTGCTTGCCAATTTCTGCACTGATAAGCCCTGCCCAGTGATTATTGGTCCCTTGTCCCATTTTGGTGATCACATGGACCATCCAACTCTCCAACACTCCTGCACTTTTCAATCCTGCCACCCTGCTCAAAAAGGTGATAGAGTCATATACATGTAACCTAAACTTAACCCTATGCAACTGCTTGGGAAACTTAGAATGGTGGGACTTTGGCTTCTCCAACCATGAGTTGATCATTTGTTGAGCCTTGATTGGCTTATTCTCATAATATGTTCTGGCAGTGTCTATACTCAGAGCACACACTAAAGGTAGATCAGGCATGCTGAAAGCTTGTGCAATGGAAATAGGGCTGAAATTCATTAGAACTCTTCCCTCGGTACTAACCACCCTTTGTGTATCAAAATCATACTGCCTGGCACACTCAAGAATCAACTCATAGCATTGAATTGCCAGAGGGAAGCCTGCCACATGTACTAGTCCGGATTTCATCATTCCTTGCCTCAGAGCTGACAGATCCTTCTCCGCTGTCCTTTACTTAAATTCTTCATACCTACATGCTCCCACATTAGTGTCAGATACTTCGGCCCATAGAGAAGATACCTTTCTTTCTGGAAGCTGACTCTTCATATCTAGTCGTAACCGTTCTGCCTCAGAGATGGATGACCCTTCCGTGCCACCCTTAGATTTTCCGGTAGCAGCCTTGCTTGATTTGGCCTGCACTCACAAAAGACCTCATTAGTACTCAATCATTAGGCATAATCTAACCAAGGGTTAGCATAAGATCATATAAAACCATTAAAATTAATCACAACTGCTAATCCTCTGAAGATTCGGAAAAACAAAGCAGTTCGGGAAAATATCACAATCTGGGAAAATCCAGTCAGGGCAAAATTTTGGAGAAATCTGACCCAGATGGATTCCTGTCGCCAAAGCATCATTAGTCAAATGGATCGTTAGTACGGATGAAAGATCAAAAGATAATCATGGAATTCACTCATTGGCAACGAGAAATAAGCATTTAACAATCATTCCATTAGTCCTATCATCGAAACATTAAAAAGGACAAAGCCAGACAGGAAATCCAAAAAAATCCAGATGGGACGGATTTTCGCAGACAGCCTAAAATGTTCTGGAGACTACCCCAGCCCGTGGAATAAGCCCAAATCGGGAAAATCCAAAAGCAGAGGAATTCTGCGACGACCTCGGAAACCCGATAAACGACAAAACACGAACCAAAAGTCAGATGATCACGAGATCTCCTCTACCTGAGTTCTAATGGTCTCAAAACCAACAGTAATCAACAAGACTCAGAACACAAAGGATTTCAACCTCTCAAAAGCTCTCAAAGGATGAATCCCTATGCCAAAACCACGATGCCCTAATTTGAATAACTAGACCTCCGCCATTAAAACTAGGGGAAACTTTAAGGTTTAAAATATAAGCTAAGGATTTACCTAAAGCACTTGAATCTTCACAGGACGAGGGTCAGCGCGCTACAAGGACACGATCACTCAATCGTAACAAAATCTCAGTTCTGGGCCGAACACCGAGGAAAACCCTAACCCCATACAATATGGCTGATTTCGCACTAAGAAGGCAAATAATCTAACCCAGAACCCCGTCTAAAGGATGCACCCGTTATCTAATGGATAAATGCAATCTAATGGATAAATGCAAACTCGTAGGGCACAGAAATAGAAATTCTTGAAGAAACGAATCTAGCCCCAACTCTATAAATACGGAATCAAAATCAAGCAAGGGCCGACCCAAAATTACCATCACCCAATGCGGAAACACTCGATCACCATGCAAAATAAAAGGGAGGGCTAATGATGACCTACCATTGATCAATGCGGATGAAATTTGATCTCGAGGAAGAAACCAAACGCGTCCTTAGAAATGAAAACTTTAACCAGCAGCACTCCAATAAAGTCACACACAAGCAATCCAAATCAATCCTCTAAGCACAAGTGAGAATTTCTAATCGCCAGAGCAGAAACGAGTGAGCAATGAAATTAGAATGATGCTTAAAATGCCCTAAATCTGCCCATATACCCATCTGAGCAAAGGTACCTAAGCATTAATGAGTGACAAGACATTTCTGACAAATCCGAAAACCCGAGCCCAAAACGGAATTGTGAAAAATCCCAAGATGCACGGAAATCTAGATTTCGCGGAAATGCAGAAACTGGGGAAAGGACGAAGATGGGGATTTTGGCAGAGTCCAGGAAAATCCACCAGGAACGTAAAATCTTGGATCCAAGTAGAAACCCGGATTCAGAGAATCCGACCAGGAACGGACAAAGAGCCAGGGCCCGGGAAAATCCGTTGGAGGTGGAAAATCTCGGATCCAGGTGAAAACCCGGATTTGGCTTAAAACTCAATTTCTCACAATTCAAACCTCAAGGAAAGGTCAAATCTAGCAAGACCAACATGTCAAGACCCTAAAATGATGAGTTCAATAAAACCAAAAGGTTAAAAGACATCCGAAAAGAGGGTCCCTACTCCAAGTGGGGCGTGTGTGCAAAAACTGCACAACATACCCGATCTCTTATGTTTCTTGGAAGGTTCACCTTTTGAGGCCTTTCTTGTTTACACCTTAGGATTAGGCTATTGCTCATCAATCTCTTTTCTTTTCCTTGACCTAGTAACTAGAGGGGATTTTGAAGTTTCTCTTGATGGGACAGCAACTATCCCACTATATGTTCCACTTGGCTCATTTTTTAGCCCCTCATAGGTCAAAGTGACCCCTTGCTGCTTCAATTGGGCAACTCGCCCATCAATCCACTCTTTTGTTTTCACCTCGATGGGTTTGGTTAGAATGTTAAGGTCATTGACCACTTGCTCATCCAAATCAATCAGTGGCAGTGAAAGGTTGGCAACTACATTCTATCGAGGATCTATGACTGTGCTTTCATCATCTTGTGCTTGGTCAGGTACTGGGAATAGATTAACCTTATTTACAAAGTATGCGGTCATTCACATATAGTGTCTCATCCACACTTCATTTTTATCTTTGTAATTAGCCCATAAATCTTCAATGCTATGTAGATGGGCATATTTAGGTCCAAGTGTCTTCTTGATATGGCCATAGGGATCCATCTGTGGTCTGTTAGTGTGAAGTTTCAAGTTGTATTCTGTCAGCTCCTTCTCTGAATTGTTGGCACACTAAGAGGCATGTTCTATTAACCTTTCCTTGAAAGAGAGGAGATAAGGAATCCCTACCTTATGTTTGCTGCTTAAGATGGTGTGCACATGTCTTAGCTACCGAGAGAGCTCCAATAGTATTATCCAGTCATTAGGATACCAAGGCAGCTTGTTTGGTCTTTCTTAGAATCCTTTTGCATGAATATATGTGAACTTTGGATAATTGATGAATAGAAAAAAAATCTATTTCAGAAATGTGTTGGCGCTATGGGAGACTCACCTCTTGAAGTCACCCCTGAGCAATCTGATGATATGACCTATGAAAGTGTCATTGACCCTACAATAATCCCTCTTGAAGTTTCTGAATTTAATTGAGGGTATTTGTCATAAGCTTTTAGCTCCCTACCCAGTTCCTCATTTAGACCTCTAAACAAGCCTTTGTATTGTGTCCTCTCAGGTAATGAATAGACCAAGTATGAAGTCATGTAAAATCTTGATGTTTTCTTTACGGTCATAAACTACTCATGGAAGCAATCACTAATTATCCTACCCCTATAAAACTTGGTTTCTTCTCCATGAAGAATCTCTTCAATGAAGTATACCATCCATTCTTGGAAGTAAGTAGTAATAGGAAGTCCCATTACTCTACTTAGCAGGGTCACCAAATCATGGTAGTCTTCATAAAAGCCATTACGAAAGAGCTCCTAGGGAATGTTTGCAACACTTCCCCTCTTCTCCTTGAGCCAAAACTGACTTATGAGTTTATTACATTTGAGTGGGTCCTCCTCCCACATGTCCTTGCCATCATTCTTGGTATTTCAATTTCACTGAAGGTAGGGATATGAAAGGTTCTGGTTATTGCTTTAGCGGACATATCAGCTAACACATTTCCATCTTTGTCCACTATCATTTGGGTTTCTGGCTGGTATGCCTCCCTGCAAGCCACTAATAGTTTAGGCGCAAAAAGAGTGGAAGGAAATCCTATGGCTTTGGCTAACCCACAACCTCTAATTAGTCTTGCATTCTATGTCATAGGGTTGATCCTGACCCTTTGCTTGAATTCATTAATGTCTATGTGTCTAATGTTTATGTCGAAGACCTCCTTCCACTGTGTGGTGACTTTGGATTTTAGGGGTTCCCCTTAGAACTGATACTTCATCTAGTCCTTATCATCCTTTCTGTGGGGTGCCTTGCCAATTTTCTTTCCTTTATCTTTCTCTGTGGCTTCCCTCGAAGGTCCTGCACCTGATTCCATATATCCTACGAGCAAAGGAGAGGTGAGCATATTTGAGTATGAAAACCCTGAAATGTTAGTCAAATCCCTACAAAAGGAGTTAGATTGCATAATTCAACATTTGAGAAATCTAAAAAGTGATATTAGCAATTCATAGGAGGGAGCTTGGATGATTTGGGCCCTAGGGGTTGGACTTCCTTGGTTAGATAGCTACTTTAGCATTGCTATAGGAGGGACAAAAATTGGGTCATGATGACCTACCTGTCCTAAACCACCTTCAAATTTGGACACTTTAAGGAATCCATCAAGGGGAATGGCCTATTTTAACATGTGGGTTGAAATCAATTTTCTCATTAGAGGGCATTTAGATCACCTTTTGAGCACTTAGAACTGGGAGGAGGGTTGGTTGTTTGAGGCTTGTTGTTTGGAATGAATTTGATGAGATTTCATTCTAGGGATGGAGTTTTTCCTAGTGGGACCCACAGGTCTGGAGGGCAGTCAACATCATACTTTGGTGTTTGGGCATTTTAGGTCAAATGGGGCAGAAAGGTGTGAGGAGATTGTCACTCAAGGATGACAAACAACATGCAAATGTTCGATGGAGGAAATTTGAGGGAACGGGTCTAGCAAAGGGCTTGGATTTAGTGTTTTTTTTCTTTCACTTAAAGTTCATTAGCAAACAGGAGGTCGGACTCTAGAGACTATGAGGACAAAGGTGATTCTCCCTTCACAATGGTTGAAATGGTGTGGAATTCTGACAACGAAGGTCTAATGCTAGGGGTCCGAGGAAGGTTAAGTACTTAGTAGTTTTCTCTTTGCATTTTAGACAATCATTGGATGTGTGGAACCTGAAGGGTGGGAGGTTACTTCTTGGAAGCCGTAAGAAACAATGATGTTACCAAAACAACCTGCAAGCAGAGATCCGCAAGCCGTGACCAACAAGGCACTTGGTATATGGTTTCCAGTGCAAGAGGTTAACCGACAAATCATGATTTGGGGTCTAAGGCATCAGATAATGGGGATCAGAATGTTGTCCAAAATGGGGGCTCATGAGCAGCACCCTGAGGATGGAGTCTCGTGGGCTTGGGTCTGGGCAACATGGATGGAGTTCGCTTATCTTGTGAGTTTTCACCAAGTTATGTTAGCAAGAGGGTGGGGTCGTCCCGCAATGGTGGAATTGATAGTGAGGTTCATTGTTTGAAGGTTCATTTCATTTTTCACATGCAAGTGTTGACATAGTGATTCGATGGGTCCACAGGTTATGAATTCCCTAGCCGAAGAATGACGCCAAGGGTTCAAGGTTCCACAACCATTATAGGGGTGATTTATGAGGTTTTTTTGAATTTCTATTACATGGGTTTGTGCATATCACTTTTTTTTATCTAATTCATGTGTATTTATCCCTTTTTAATCCATCATTTTGTAATAAATTGATAAAAAAAACAAAGCAGAGTGTAGGCGGGGAACTCACCTCAAGAGCCTAACGAAGGTGGATGACCCAGTCGACAGCAATGATTTGAAGGTTACGATCGAACGATCGAGGCATGATGACAACATTAGAAGCTAGCTCAGGATCACTCTAGACAAACTAAAAAGTGAAAATTGTTGAGATTATGGATGCACAGTCCTTGAATCTGTAGACTTCGATGGAGGACCTTTGAGCCAGGAAAGATAATCAACCACCCAGAAAGTGTTGCAACAATGGGATGCTGATTAAAGATTCTATTGATATTATAGAAAATATATGTTACAAATGAACAAGATTCTTGATTATATAGGCAAGAGGTAAACCCTAATATGCATAAGATGTTTCCATGTGTCTTGATCTAACAACATGTGACAACATGTGAACCCTATCTAGATGATCATTAAATGAGGAGATAAGTTCTAGAAGGACAACTCATCATCTTCTAGAAGGAATCTTATCCCACCAAACAAGGAAGGGAATATTATCCCATTTATTAAATGATTTATCTAATAATGCAACCTAGGACTTAATTAATTGAATGCTAGACCTAAGTTAACTTATGCTAGTGTTATAATTAATTAATTAATTACACCAACACCCCCCCATAAGTGAAACTTAGGGAGGAAGATGTAATGATTATTTAGAGATGATGATGATGGGTCCCGGCTACGAGGCCATGTTAGGTACCCATGTACATGAAGATGCAGAAAATCTCCCACAATCGGAGAAAAGGGGAAAACCCAGTGGGAACAAAACCCCTCTCCAAAAAGGAGATGAAATGTGAGAATGGGAAGGATGGAGGACTCCCAAATACCCACCAAGTACACCATCCCTCACATGGATACAATAGAGAGACTAAATAGCCCCCCCAGAAGATGAGATCACCTGCAAAAATGGGAAGTTTTTGAAGACAAAACAAGATCCAATGTCGACAAACAACTTGTCTCCCTTTTGGAAGAAACAAAACCAAATGCAAGTGAAAAGATGCTTCCCATTCCAGATAGGAATTGAAGGAAGGAAGAATGAACATGGATGATGATGTCTCTGTGCTCAAATGTCTCCTTGCCTAATGAAGAAGAGGCCACAATCAATGAAGAGGGTGACAAAACAGGACGATGCAGAAACTGACGCTGAACAATATCCAAAGACGAAGATAGGATGAATATGACAGATGTGATGGAGACTTGATAGCCCCCCCTAAATGAAGTGTCCTCAAAACCACTGAAAGAAGTCTGAAGAAAATCCAATGGTGAATGCTGAAGAAACCTCAAATCCTGAATGGAATAACAAGGAAGAAGTCTCAGATATGAAATATCTGAATAAAGGAGTGATACCTCCTCAAGAATGTTTTCCAAACCTGTAGAAGTAGCCAAGTCAATGATGCCTGAAACAAAGCCATCCTATGATGCCAAGTCTGAAAAACTAAATGTGTCCTTATGGATGATGATGGTGGAAGCCTTAATCAATGAATCTAGACAAGGAATCATTGAATGTGAAGGGATACCAACTGTCTCCAGATGAAGAAGAAGCACCAAAAGGAACCTTGTAAACCTTTTTAGAAAGATCAAGGTAATCAACCTCCTGGATAACAATATCATTGTGGGTAACCTGATCTAAATCAGGACATTTTGAATCATGACCATCGAGGAATGGTGGAGTGTTTGAATCTCCATAGATCTCCCAAAGCTTAGCCCAAAGGACATGAGGAAAATCACAATGATCAATAGAATTCAAAACATTAGAATCAACTTGCATCTCAATGATCTCCAAAATAGTGTACCTGCTGTAACTCCAAGCAAGTTCATGAATACCTTCACTCAGATGAGGAACTATACCAAATAGATGAGGCAATAAATCAAGTGATTGGACATGGTGGTTGATCCCATCTCGCCATTGTGAATAGTTACCCTCGTGCAACATAACCAAAGGAGTATATGCAAGCCCCATAATGAAATTTCTCCACAAACACAAAGACAAATGACCTTCAACAACAAATAAAGACTTCCAAATATGATGTACAACTGAAGTGATTCAACCCAGATCAAAAAAATATTTTCCCAAGCTTCAGGATGACCAGGTGATTGATCAAAGGCACCAAATTGAAAAAAATCTCATCCAAGAGTACCTAGAGCTGAAACTAATCAATGGGCTAGACTAATAAAAAAGAGCTCTGAATCACCTTCCTGTGGTGCTGGAATCACTAAAATCTGACAAACAGTTGAGAAGATATGTAGCTCTGAGTCCAGATTAGGGTTTTGTCTTCAGTTGGATGTATAAATTTTTGTGACCAAAATTTCACAGAATGGATGTCACCACAAGAAAGTATGCAAAATTCCCTTTCCGACGGTATATCGTTTTCCAAATTTTGATATCCTGGGTGAAAGTTGTGATCAAATGAAAAAAATACCCTGATTAGGCACCTATAGGCTAAATAGGGTCAAAAAATTAGCACCCAGGAGCTAAAAACATGGTTGTTGGTATGACCTTAGCTCGGGCATAGGCAAAAAAAATGGGGGCTGGCAAGTGGAGCAGCGGCCGAGTAGAGCTGGGTAGTGCCGGGGCGGCACTACTCGGATAGAATGGAGGAACACTCGGTGTCAGCAATAAATCCCGGTAGAAGTCTGGTGGTCAGCGACGGCAGGATGGGCCAGTAGAAGAATTGGCCGGTTGGTGGTCAGCGGAAAAACCTGGTTAGCACAGTGATGGTGGTGTGGATCACTGACGGAGGAAGCACGGTCGGATATGACAATCGGTCGGTGAGTACTTTGATGACGGCAGACAGATAGTGAACGACAGCGTACTCCCACTGTACAAACTTGAATACGAACAACAAAAAGAAGTATTCTACAGACTTTTTAGAAACTAAAATATTTTTATTTTATTTTCAATGTTGCCTTTGATTGGCAATTAAAAATCAAAATACTTTTGAATATAATTTTTTTGCAGATATAGGATGCCGACCAAAAAAAACAATGCCGATGATTTTTAAAAATCAAACCCAATCAATGTCGATAGAAGAATATTTGAAGCCGACCATTGATTAAAAATGCATGTTGCTCCAAATATATTTTTTTGAAACTATATTAGAAACCTAAAAATGTATTTTTGCCAAGAAATAATGCAAAAAACCCTGACATTTTTTTGAAAATAGAAAATGGCCTGCATATAAAAAAAATTTGCCTCATAGGACAACTGACTGGGATGATTTTTCACTGCAAATTGTACAAATAATATGATTGATTTTGTAAACCCTAAAAATACATCTACAACTCTCGGGTTGATGTATCCAATTTTGATGAATGGGCAGGTGATCCTAGGGTTTTGAGGCCTTCTGAAGACAATGGCGAGCTCGGATTTGACTCTATCTGCTTCAGAAATCAGCTTGGTCCCTAGGTGAAAACAAGTAGCCTTTAATTGAAACCTCCAAGCCTACGAAGAATCTTGCAGACCAACTTTCTTGATCGAGGGTTGATGTTTCACTGGATAAGCTCTGATACCATGTTGAGATTATGGATGCATAGTCTTTGAAGCTGCAGACTTTGATGGAGGACCTTTGAGCCAGGAAAGATAATCAACCACCCAAAAAGTGTTGCAACAATGGAATGTTGATTAAAGATTCTATTGATATTATAGAAAAGATATGTTACAAATGAACAAGATGCCTGATTATATAGGCAAGAGGTAAACCCTAATATGCATGAGATGTTGCCATGTGTCTTGATCTAACAACATGTGACAACATGTGAACCCTATCTAGATGATCATTAAATGAGGAGATAAGTTCTAGAAGGACAACTCATCATCTTCTAGAAGGAATCTTATCCCACCAAACAAGTAAGGGAATATTATCCCATTTATTAAATGATTTATCTAATAATGCAACCTAGGACTTAATTAATTAAATGCAAGACCTAAATTAACTTATGCTAGTGTAATAATTAATTAATTAATTACACCAACAAAAATGACCTTTCAGACTCAACTATTTATAGGAAATAGGGCATTAAATTCCAACCATTAAATGTACGTACAAATGACCTTGGGTTGGTGAGTTGCAATTTGAAAATGACCGCAGGAGCATCAAGGTTCGACAGCTGCGAGGACATTAATGGGTGGTTGTTTAACTATGGTGATGATTGGATGACATTGAAGAGTCTGAGTTTTGAGGATGGAACATTGTCGACTGAAGGATGCTTAAAATTTTGGCCATAAACGGATGGCGCTAGGGAGATTGGGCCTTGACAGGAAGAACTCTACCAGAGGACGTTTGTTGGAGAACAAAAAAAAAAGTGATGAAAGTCTAGGAGGGGCGACTCAACAGGCTAGGCCTGATGAGCTCGAAGGATGCGAGTTCTCAAAACACTAAGGAAAATAGCAAATAGGGACCTACCAAGACTAAAGACCTTTAAATTTGATGGGGCGAAGAACATGGTCAATTTAAGATGACATCACTAAGAGCTTACTGACCATTTTGAACACCAAAATAGGGGCATGTAAAACAACAAGGCAACAAGCGACCCGGTGAGGTGAAGGAAAGAGAGGGTCCCCGTTCCCAATGGGGTGTGTGTGTTGAATGCACTACATAACCCCAATTGGACTAAATCACCACCTTGGGCAACTTAGTCCCACTATCAATTTAGCATTTCTATTTTCCTACATTTTGTTTCTCATTTTTGAAATTTTTGTTAGATTCAGTCATTACTCCATTTATGTACAATTATTTACTGTTCTACTTGAATCAATTGCATCTATATTTTTTACTTTAATGGAAATCATAGATAGAATTAGGTTTTTACAATGTTCATTTTCATCAGGTACAAAAAAAAAGGTAATATCTTTCACCTGAATGTTGCTAGTAAAAGTTCTCTGATTGCTCAAATTGATGAAAGTTGGTTGTGGCATAGGAGATTGTGTCATGCAAACTTTGACAATATTATCAAGATATGTTCTACTCAGGCAGTGAGAGATCTTCCTAAGTTGGTAAAGCGTGCTAATACCATATGCAAGGAATGTCAGTTAGGAAAGAAAACTAGATATTCATTTCAGAGAAAACAGCATTGTTCAAATGAAGTGTTGGAGCTTGTGCATACTAACCTATGTGGTCCTTTTAGAGTTATAAGTTTACAAGGAGACATGTATTTCATGTTACTCATTGAAAAATTATTCTAGATTGATGTATGTTGCTTTCTTAAGGTAAAAATATGAAGCTCTAGATAAATTCAATATTTTTAAGGCTAAGTTTGAGACAATGATAGGTATGAAGATTAAATTTATGAGATCAAATAGAGGTGGTGAATTCATTTTTGGTGAGTTTAATTCTCTTTGTGAAGAGCATGCAATAAAGAGACAATTATCTTCCCCGCAGACTTCTTAGCAAAATGGAGTTGTGGAAAGGAAGAACATGACAATTCTAGATGTTGCTAGGACTATGATGCTTGAAGGAAATGTCCCTCATATCTACTAGAGAGAAGCTGTGAGCACTGTTGTTTACACTCTCAATCAGGTACATATCAAAGGTGATACTAGTAAGACTCCTTATGAACTATGGTTTGGTCATAAGCCTACTATTAGATACTTCAAAAATTTTGGGAGTAAATGATATATCAAAAGAGATGAAGACATAGGAAAGTTTTATGCTAGGAGTGATGAAGGAATCTTTCTTGGTTATTCTACTAAAAGTAAAGCCTACTAGGAAAGTAGTTGAGAGTGAAAATTCCAAGGTTGATGAAGACACTGTTAGACCATCCAGAACCTATGGATATGATTCAGATGATCAAAATGTGAGTTTATTTTAGACTCATAATCAAGTGTAGATCATTCCGGTGAATCAAGAAAGCCAAGAGGAAGGAACTAGTAAAAGTGTAAAAGTGAGATCACAAGAGCCTAAAGTCCAAACACATCCCAAGAATCCAAGATATGTGAGAATGAATCATTTAGAAGATAAAATTATAGGTGATAAGAAAAAAGGTGTTCAAACTAGGAGAAAAATTGAAGAAGAATACTATTTGATTTCAAAGACTGAGCCTAGTAATGTCAATAAAGCATACAAAGATGAACATTGGATGGAAGCAATGAAAGAAGAGCTATTACAAATTGAGAAGAATGATACATGGATTCGTGTTCCTAGATCTAAGGACAAAAATCTAATTGGAAACAAAGCAAGACTCGTGTGTATAGGATATTCACAGATGGAAGGAATTGAATTTGAAGAAACTTTTTCCCCTGTTGCTAGTATTGAAGTTGTGAGATTATTTATTGCTTATGTTACTTACAAAAACTTCAAGGTTTATCAAATGGATGTCAAGTGAGATTTTCTAAATGGTGAACTAGAAGAAGTGTATATTGAGCAACCTAATGGATTTTAATTGACTGATCAGGGATATATGGTTTGTTAGTTAAAGAAAGAATTTTATGGACTTAAGCAAGCCCCAAGAGCATGGTATGCTAGATTGGATAATTATTTGTTGAAACTTGGATTTAATAAAGGTACTGCTAATAGTAATTTGTATTTCAAGATTGATCATGATAAATATTTGATTGTTGAAGTCTTTGTTGATATCATTTTTGGAGGATATCATAGTGTAAGAGAGTGGGACCACCACATGCAACACCCCATGTCATAGAGGGCCAAGATGTGAGAGGCTGCCCTAACTTACCTCAACTAAGTGTATTGTTTAGGGTTATAAGGGTGAGAATGATGAGGATTATGGAATCCTACAACCACTCGTCAATCTTGAGTTTTAAGGTGGGGCTGGGCAAGTTAGATTTTAGGTCCAACTCTGTGCCTTAGGGATCTCTCTACCCAAGGACGTTAGTGCATACTTCGAATGATAGCGCAACGCGCTGGCATCTCAAAAATGCATTGTAGTCTACATGGTCATATTACAATAGAGACAAGGTTGGACTCGCTAAAATGGCTAACAACCTAGCTTAACAACATATAAGAGAAAAAAAACAACACTATGAAATATGAGAGGTACAAATGAAGGCGATAAAGTAGATATACAAAAGCTAAGGTGACAAAGATGATCTCGTAGAACAACCTATTTAACAGCTAGCTCCACAAAGTGTGTCCACCTACACACAACAAGAGAGAGAATGTTGGGTGGCTGTATAGGGGTCTACCTCAATCAAACCCTATTTAGGTGGTCCAACCTCCACAAACATCCTAGGAACAAGATAAAGAATTAATACAATAAAGAGCACAAAAGCGCTTTAATACAGTATGGTGCTAACTCAACCAAATGATAGAGGAGAGGAGAGGGAAGCATACCACCTCCACCAAGAGAAGTCAAGGATGCTTGGGGGACAAATGAGAGGAACTCAAGCCTCTGCTGCAATGGCATGGTCCCAAACTTGCTCTACCAACATGATGTAGTGTTTATTTTCTGCTATGGAATGCTTGGAACTCTTAGAAGTGAGTGAGAGTGAGCTTGTGAGAGTGAGAGTATGAGAGATAAGTTTGTTCAAGAGTTCTTCCAACTGCAAAATGTAAGTTCAAAGACTGAATATGAAGGAATGAGGAAGAAAATTCTCATATTCGGGTTGGTTGGCTGAAGGGGGCATTGCAACTTCACTACCAATGAGAAGAGTAATGCCTTTGTTGGCTTAGTCGCAGGAATCTGGAAGGGACGTAAGCGTGTCATGTGGATGTTTGAGTGTCATGCGGGTGCCCCTGACATAAATTCCTCCACTGAAACAAAAAATAGGTGCCAAGTGGACTATCAACAGTGGGATTAAGTGGAATTAAGCCTCCGACGTTGGTTTTCTAAAGTGTATAAAGGAAAAAAGGGAAATTGTGCCTAGGGTGCAAATTCGCTCTTATATAGATAGTTTGTGCATGAAGTTTGCTAATGAGATGCAAAGTGAGTTTGAGATATCTATGATTGGAGAAATGAAATTATTTTTGGGATTGAAAATTACTTAGCTTCACAAAGGGATCTTTATATCTCAGTCCAAGTATGTGAAAGAATTGCTAAAGAAGTTTGGTATGGAAGATTTAAAGTTATGGTGAACAGATGTAAGTTGACACAAGATGATGATTCTCCTAAAGAAAATAAAACTAGATACAAATCCATGATTGGTGGATTTCTTTATTTGACTCAAACTAGACTTGATATCATGAATGTTGTATGCTTTGTTACTATATTTCAAGGTGATTCTAAAGAATCTCATGTGACTACTGTGAAGAAGATTTTCAGATACTTGAAGGGGAGAGTTGATTTTGGCCTATGGTATCCTAAAGAAGACGAATTTACTTTAAGTGCTTTTACTAATGTTGATTGGGTAGGAGATGTGAATCACATAGAGTACCAATGGTGGTTCATTTGTCTTGGGAAAGAAGTTGATTTCTTGGTTAAGTAAGAAGCAGAATGCCATTTCTTTATCTACTACAGAGGCAGAATACATTGTTGTTGCTAACAGTTGTACTCGAGTATTATGGATGAAGTAGATGTTGAAATATATCATAGTTGTGTATGATAAACCTATTGCTATTGTAGACATCCAAATTTGACCACTCCCATATGATCAAATTCATCCCCTTTAGTTGTCTATTTCATATTCCCTGTCTATATTAATTAAATGATTTATTTAATTAATATTTTCCCTCTTCCTAAGGTTCCTAAAGTATTTAATTTAATAATTAAATACTTTACCTTTCATCCCTTCCTCTCTAAATTAAATAAATATATCAATTTATTTAATTTGGTTGTTTATCCTTTTGAATTTAAATCAATTTTAAATTCACCTTTTCTCTCTCCTTGTCACATCCTCCCTGATCCTCTTCTAATCTGTATTAGTTTAAAATTAACCCATGATTAAGATGTGCACACCCTTAATTAGGATTAATGTCACATCCTCCAAATTTTTCCACTTGCCTCTAATCCTTCATTAGTCTCCTTAATCACCTACTTGCACAACCTTAATCTAATCGTCATGCCATTCTTGGTATCCCTCCAAGTCAACATTCATAAGTACATTCTTTATTTAGCCAGGACCTCTTCCCCATGTGAATTAAAAATTCACATTTATTCCTCCAATGCTTTCCTCTTCCCCATGCAGGTTGTTGGGAAATTTCAAAACCTCTCATAAGTCACATCACTCGCATCTGACAAGGACCTCCTTTATGAGGACTTTTTCTTATCCCCAAGGTACTTCCAATCATGTGAATTTAAAATTCACATTTATTACTCCAACACTTCTCTCTTCCCCATGATAATTAGTGAGGAATTCTAAAATTCCTCACATGTCAACATCCTTCCCACATGGGGACAAGAACTTCCTTTTGAGGAAATCTTCCCCTAATCCCAAGGTACTTGCAAGTACCTCCACCTCACATGTCCTCTTGCCACCTCATTTTTCAAAAGCCAAGATGTGAGGGCTTGTGAGTCCTCAACTCACCATCGCCCTCCATCTTGTCCATGTTGGCTAAATCATAGCCATTCAAATATCTAGAGACTCTTCCCCTAAAATAGAGGATTTTGTCTCATTTTCACATTCACAATATTCAACACATTCATTCATGCATTCAAAATGACAAGAAATCTAGCATACTAGCAATCTCAAGAATTTGCATTCAAGCTCATCCTCCATTGTTACACTTCAAATATTTCATTGCATACATTTTCACACATCTATCAAAACACCCACATCCATGATTACATTCTCCATCCAATCTAGATCATTTTTCATACATTTTAGCTTATTTTCCATCAGGGAGCACACATCTAATATACATCAAAGGGCCAACCAAAGGATCAACTTGAGCAAGGTATATCTTTTGTTTAGTCTTTCTTTTGTTCAAGTTCAACTAAGCTTATCTTGAGGTGGTGGGTATGTGCAGGATCATCATGGAAAAAATAGGCCCTTAAGTGGCAAAAAATTCAAAAAAATCAAAGTTAGGAAACTTGATGTAAAAATTTGAATAAGTTATCTATATTATTTCAAAAATATGTAAGAATAGAATTTGTAGAAAATTGAATGCAGTTTCTAAAATACTAGGTTTCTTTAAAAAACAAAAACATCTATTTGGTAAAAATTTGAAATTTGAATGAAGTAGTACTTAAATTTCAGGGAAAAAATAAGAAGTAGATGTCTGTCTGACCACCCTAACCACAATAAAATGATAATATTTTTATATAATTTTTTTATATAACTAGAGGACTCATGCCCTGATGTGATGCATTATTTTTTGTAATTTTTTCCAACTAAATAATTAATTATGATTTTTATTACAAATTTTAAAAATATAAAACTAGAGTAATGTCGACCACCTTAACTTGGTCAAAACTTCATTAAATTCATTTTTTTTTTTTAATTCTATAGTATGTGAAGCATAGAATGTGACACATATTTTGGATTCAAAAAATGTGATATTGTTTGACAACTTTAGATGTTTTTCAATCAGCCTATCAATTAGGACTTTAGTCATAATTCAAATAGAAAATGAATAATAATTACTTATTAAATTCAAAGTAAAGAATAATTTATATTGGTGGAAAGTTGAGAATCTCCTTTAAAAACCCTTTTCGTTTCATCAATTTTGGGTAAAAAAATAGTCGTCAGCCACATACCCATCATATTGCCACTTTTTGGCCCATCATGATCTTGCACATACCCTAGTATTTTGTGTTCTTCTCCTTGTTGCTTTTATGTTGTTTTGCATCATTTAGGGTAGGAAATCATGCTATGCACATTTCTAGCACGCCCGATAGGACCCACAATTGGGTTTGTTCTTTTTATGTCCTTTTTTCTTTTAGGTTTTGTAGGTTCAAGTTAGACAGAGGTGATTCTGCTTGTGAAACAGGTGATTCTGAAGCAACAAGAGTGATCTTGTAGTCAAGATAGGTGAGCTTCCCTTCAATAGAGATGAATCTGCACTTGCAGATTTTCCCATCTCTCAAATAGGGGAAAATTTGGTCCATGTTTCTCAAATAGGTGACCCTTCCTTTGACTTGGACAAGCCTGCTTCCTATAAACAAGCAAGCCTACCTCTGAAACATGCGATCCTACCTTTGACTTGGGCAAGCCTACTTCTTGCAAATAGGTGAGCCTGCCTCTAAAATAGGCGACTATGCCTCTGACTTGGGTGAGCCTATTTCCTTCAAATAGGAAAGCCTGTCTCTAAAACACTCGATTCTGCTACTAATAGGGGTGACTCTTTTGCTAATAGGGGCGATTCTACTCATAGAATAGGTGATTCTGCATCAGATAGAGGTGATTCTGAGGTAAAATAGTGACTTAAATCTTCAGTTTTAGTGGTTTTTTCTTATCGTTTTTCAGGTGCTAACCCCTTAACGTGTTTGTTTGTAAGTGTGTCTACTTTTTGCTAACATTTGTGCAGTTGTTTCCCGCTTGTTCAAGGCTAGAGGTTCAAACTACTAACTATTTCTTACAGAATGAGCAGTCCAAGACGTTTAGTCTATTTTGTTTGTCATTTTTCCTTAATATCTAAGCACATAGTTTAAGTAGGGGGAGTTAATACATTTTTTTGTTGTGCTTGTTAAGTGGACTATTAATGTATCCAATCCCCTTGCACAATTTGGAAATCCTAGGTGAAGAGAAATCGTAGTCCACTTTAGTCTTTTTGTGTTACCCAGGAGATACTAGAACATCCAAGCTCTCCCCTTGTGCTTCGTGTGAGCCTGGGGATCAGCTGAAAATGTCTAGTCTCTTCTTTTAGTAGGACCTGCTTGGGGATTTCATCACCCCAAGGGATGATCCCAACCACGTGTATTGGGAGGGTATATAAAGGGGGGAGAGCCAAAGTTGTTCCCAAATCTAGTCACGTCGTGTTTGGCGAAGCATCGAAGCTAGGGTGATACCTTGATAAGACTTGAAGAGTTGGTCCAATTTTCTAGTACCTCATTAGGGCTTCAGACTCACACCTGTGATGGGCTGGTGTTCACAATTGTGCCTCATGTACTATGTGTATATCGAGGACTCCCTAGATCGCCTTGTTTAGCCTAGTTAGAGGACTATGTTGGCCAAACCCTTTTCACTAATCTTAGGATTGTGCTACTTGAACTGTCTCCTTTGTGTGGAACCAGTGCATGTCTTTTTGGTCGAGTTAGCCTTAAATGTTGCTTGTTGTTTGTTATGTTTTATATCCTTTTCCATAGTTTTTTTTCATCCAAGTCTAGTTCAAGTCTACTATTCAGGCGAGTTTTCCTTTGTCAAGGGAAAACTTGCTGCTAATAGGGGTGAACCTACTGCCCACATGGGAAACCCTTCCTTCTGTCTCAGTTGTTCCTGCCAAATTCACCCATTCTTCATAGAATAGGTGATTCTACACCTTGGATGGGAAAGTCTGCTACTGAGTTTGGAAATCCTGACACCTAAAGGGGCGATTTTGCTTCTTTCTAAGTCAGCCCATCACATTTGCTTATTTCCTAAAAAGGGGTGATTCTGCACCTATTTTGTGTGAACCTGATCCCTAAAGGGGTGATTCTTCTTGTTGTTCTAGTCCCCTATTAGTCTCCTAAACCATCATATTTTCTCATTCCCTAGAAATAGGAAAATTTGCAACATTCTTGGGCAAATATGCTCTCTAAATAGCCAATCCTACTTTCTATTCAGTCTATCTATTTATTCGTTTCCCCATTTTGAGAGTCCATTTTATCATTCCAAGAGTCTATTTTCCCATTCCAAGAGTCTATTTTCTCGTTCCATGAGTCTATTTTCCCATTCTGTTTATCCATTTCCCTGTTCTGAGCGTTAGTTTCCCATTCTATTTATTTGTTTCCCCATCTCAAGAGTCTATTTGTCTGTTCCAAGAGTTTTTTTTCTATTTGGAGAGTCCATTTCCCCATTCGATGAGTCCTTTTTCCCGTTCATAGAGTCTATTACCCTATTTAATGATTTCGTTTCACCATTTTTAGATTTAGGCAAGTCTAAAGGCTATTTGGAAGACCTTTCATCCTAGTTAGGCAACCTTACACCCTGGTTGGGCGACCTTGCACCCTAGTTGGGTGACCTTGCATCCTAGTTAGGTGACCTTGCACTCTAGGTAGGCAACCTTGCACCCTAGGTGGGTGACCTTGCACCCTAGGTGGGCGACCTTGCACCCTAGTTGAGTGACCTTGCACCCTAGTTGGGCAACCCTGCATCCTAGTTAGGCAGCCTTTCACTCTACTTGGGCAACCTTGTACCCTAGTTGGGAAACCTTGCACACTAGTTGGGTGACCTTGCACCCTAGTTAGGTGACCTTACACTCTAGTTGGGAAACCTTGCATCCTAGTTGGGTGACCTTGCACCCTAGTTGGGCGACCTTGCACACATTATCCCAAAAGTAGACTTTCATTTGTTTCCCCGTCATCCTCATTCCCATTCACCAACACTTTCTGAAAGTCATCATTTTATCAACCAAATCACATAGGTGCTTCTTAAAACATCATATGATTCCATATCCATCATCGAATCATCCATCCCAATAACCTAGACTTCATTTTAGGGGTTTTGATTTGGATGGAGAAACTTCCAGAGGCCATAACTTTTGACTCGGGTGTCCATTTGGGCTGAAATATTACGGGTGGTTGCATTATGAGGTGGCATGTGGATTCCCAACTGACCTTCTATCAGTTGGCCACTATTTTAGCACATTTTTGGGGTTTGAAACTTTCATCTTGACCCTCAAAATCACAATTTAGTGTTTTTTTTTAGTTTTTGAAAGGTCATTTTTGCTAATAACTCAGAACTCATATATTGGATTTAGGATGTTATTTGGTAGTTCATCTTATTTTTTAGAATTTTCTGGGAAAAAATGGACTCTCAAAGATATGCATGTGAGATTTCCTAAAATGGCAAAATTTGAAAAAATTTAAAAATTGCCAAATCTGGCAAAATCTGACTATCAGTACCTTACAGCATCTAGTTAAAACCCCTGAAATTGGTTTAAAATCAATCCTATCATATCCTCTGATCAAATCCCAATTTGATCTTTAATCCAATCCTAATGAACTTCAATCCAATCAAAATCCAAGCTTTAATCTAATCCTAATATGAGCTTAACCTAAATCCCAATTTGAGCTTTACTACATTGCCATCCAGGATCTTCTGATATCAAAACAAATCTTAAGATCCCCTTCTTCCATCTTCTTCCAATTCATCCTATTCATCCTTTCATCACATTTTATTTCCTTCTAATCATCTGTTCCCATCTTTTCAATCTGTATCCCTCAAATCTGACATCATGAATCCTTATCCTTCACCAATACAACCAAAGATAGTAGTCTAGGGGAATCCTATTTAAGTTGATGATAATAAAGAGAGTCTTGTTGATGAAGAGGTATATGACATAGATCCCCTTGATGCTATCATTTCTAGTAAGCTTTCCCCAACCACTTTCCAAAATCCAATCACCCCTCTGACCTATCCTATTACATCTTCATCCATTCCTAATAATGCTCCTTATACTACCTTCGACAAGGGATATCCATTATCTTCATCACCCGCATCTTCATCATATCCTTCCTTTACATCATATTCGTATCCAACGTCCATGTCTTCTTATCCCAATCTAGTGTCCCAATATCCCTATTATAATCCCCCATCCACATCCTCCTATTTCAATCCTTCATCCACATATTCTTACTACAATCTACCACCCCAATCTTCCCATCCTAATCTACCATCCCAATAATCCTACTATAATCCACCATCCATGTCCCCCTATCCTAGTCCTTCATACCAATCTACCCATCCTAATCCAACATCCACCCCTTCTTATCTTAATCCTACACCCCCATCAACCTATCCTAATCAGACATCCCA
>VDFB02047230.1:388728600-388802359 GCA_007258455.2 Sequoia sempervirens
GAGAAACTAAAACTGCAATATCTTTCAACCCAAGAATAGAAAATAAAAATCGTAAATTGGAAATTTCATTATGACGAAAAGGGTATCCAAAAATGTAAAAACATCTAAAAACTGAGAAACTTGAAATTTAACTATTTTTAGGTGATGCAAGATTGCCCTTACACCACTGGATGCTCCTGCATCAAATAGAGAGTTTATTCGTAAAAGACACTTAGACATTAAATCAAGTGATAACTGATTGATTTAAATAGATCTTGAGTGGAGTGAGAATGAACTTACTCAGATAACTTAAACATTTATCTAAATATAGAGGAATATGTTAAAAATAGACTTTCATGAATTAAATGATTTATTTAATTCAAGATTTGACATTTAAGGATTTATTAAATAAATAAGATTTATTTAATTAAGTAAAGAAAAGGTTAAATGAATAATTAACTAATTAAGGTATTTATTTAATTTAAGAAGGGTAAAGTTAATTAATGACGTAATTAAATAAAAAGTGTTTAATTAATTAATTAGGATTAAAATAAAGATAATGTGAATTAATTAAATAATTAAGATTATTTAATTAATAGATGAATAAATGTTAAAGCGAATTAATTAAATAATTAAAATTTATTTAATTAATAGATGAGAAAGGGACTTTAGAAAGAAATTAAATAATTAAGAATATTTAATCATGACCATGACAATACAAATTATGAAGAAATTGAAGTTTGGGCTTAGATCAAATTTTAGTGTCTATATTTTGCCCCTCTTTCATACAATGTCATTTTAGCGTTGTGTCAAAAAAAATTGATCAAAAACATTCCCCAGTCATGCCCTAGTGTAAAATAGGTGAAGGTATGCCCCCTCGAGAAAATTGACAAATTTTTGAAAATTTTCAATTTTTTTGGAAATAGTCCTGATTAGTCAATTTGATAGCTAGAAATGTAGTGAAGTTGGCAGAAATGAATTTTGAGGTGTTAGGTGCATGTACGGGTCAATAGAAGTTGGAAGTTTACACAACCAATAAATAATGTTGGAGAAAATGCCACCTAAAACCCTAGGTATAAATAGAAAAGGGGGGCAAATCCAATTCATTTTCACCCTTCAAGTTCAGAGAATTGAGATTTTTTCTCTGGTATTCTAGCAATAATGTCTCTAGTTCCATACACTCATCATCATGCCTATCACATCCAGACATTCCAGTAACTTGCAGACGCGGGTCCCTGCTATGTAGTCTGAAACCAACTTTTGAAATTTTAATTTTGCATGTATTTTGATGCATTTAATGTCCTTTTTTGTTAGGTGTCACTTTTGTAGAAAACCGCATATCAATGTTTAATTGACACATGTTTGTATGCAAAATTATGCATTTTTATTTTCTCATTATAGCTTAGCATAGGTTTTTAGAAGATTAACGCATTTGTATTTTATTTCAATGCATGTGTCCTCCTGCATCACTTTTTTTGTATAGAGTCACACATATAGAAAAATATAACACATTTGTTATTTCAATGCATTTGCTTTTTCTTATGGCCTGTTGATTATGCGTGTGTGTATTGTGTCACATTTGCATTGTAAAATGCATTTGCATTTTAGATTGATGCATATAACAATTTGAGATGCTTTTGCAAATTTAAATGATGCATGTGATACTTTGCAAGGCATTTGAAAGAAAAATGACACATTTGACTAGAATGAAATTTTGGAATTTTGGACTAGGATAGGCTATTAATTTTGACATGAGGCATGCATAATACCATTGTAGGTTGTACTAGATCCTATATATACCAGAGAGTCGAGATTGTTGACTTTCCACTTACATGATAGTTTGCGGAGCGGGGAGAAATGGTTTCTGTGGCATTTGGGTTTACATCATGTGACATACATGCCCACTATTCAGGAAAACTGGGGACTATTTACTGCGTTGTGTGAGCGGTGGCACTCAAAGACATAATATTTTCATCTACTTATGGGTGAGGTGACAGTGACTCTAGAGGATGTGTATAGGATTCTTAGATTACCTATTATAGGGACTAGGGTCATGTATGATATGCAAAGGGGATTTGCAGAGATGTGTAGATACTACCCCCACTAGGACATTAGATAGCTAGGGATTGACCATTATGAGATTAGATAGCATGTCTTGGCCTAGAGATATAGGAGGTTAGATTGTATTTTGTGTACATTGATTGGAGGTATAGTTCTTCCTAACCATCAAGGTCATGGATTCCCTATACGATGGGGGAGATGCTTGTTGGGATGTTAAAGAGATGGGAGGTTTATGCTTGGGGCCCTTATTTATTAGCTATGTATATTTTCATTTGCACTATATTTCCTACAGAGAGGAATAGTCCATGAGTTGTGGTACCATGCTCCTGATGCTATAGGTGTGGGAACACATAGCAATTTTTCATCCACTAGTTATAGTAGAGGTACAGTAGGGATCACCATATCCTTTTGTTATGCGAGGTGTGGAAAACACCCAACACCATGTCAGTGACACCAGATACTATAGATATGTTACTGATACGATGGTGCAGTTTATATGGAGGACATATATGGATTGCCCATAGTGGCCCGATGAGGACAAACACTTGAAATATTGTAGACAGACACAATACTTGATTGGATGGACCATTTCACATGTGCACATCATTGAGATTCACTTACTAGAAAAGGTATTCAGACAGTTTGGATAGGTTCAATATGAGCCTCAAGGTCGAGCAGAGTATGCTCGATCATCAAGAGGGATGACTCTATGGGGTGATGAGATTCTAGTGGCTACTACAGAGGTAGATATTGATGCTCTATAGCCAATATAGTGGGCATGGAGAGGTAGAGCAATAGATCTAGGCACCATGTTTGCATATGATATGTGGTGGGTAGATCACAAGCATGTTCCATTAACAGATCTAGAATAGGACACTCCTATGGAGAGGCGCGGGACAGGACCGCGAGGTAGACGTGGGAGAGGTAGAGGTCATGGTGGGAGATGTGGAAAAGGTGATGGTAGGGATGGAGGAGGAGGAGGTTGAAGAGGTGGTGAGAGACGTGGTCATAGAGGACAAGGTCCACACTTATCACCCGTTCGTGACGAGGAGAGGGAGGGAGAGGATATTCCCATGCTTGATTTTGGTAGAGGTGAGGAGGAGGTTTATGTTGAGGAGCATGCAGCAGAGGAGGACATTCTAGAGGAGCATGCAGAGGAGGAGGTTGTTAGGGAGGAGGCCGAGGTGGGTGCCCTTGATTTTCTTTCTAGTTACTAGGATGATGATGATGAGGAGGAGGAGGAGGATGATCAGGAGCGTCAGCTCTAAGATAGTATCCTGGAGGAGTTGGAGGATGACGAGATGGAGAGGCCATGACAGGATGATATAGGTCCTGTTGATTAGGATACAATAGATCTTTGTACCCAGGCAGCATCTTTGGAGGGGAGGATGAGAGTATTGATGTCAGAGCGAGATGCCCTACAAATGGAGCAAGACAGAGCATACATGGACAAGGACTAGGCCATAGCTCAAAGACAGGAGACCAAGCAAATATTTTCATAGATTATAGCTCTTTGTAGTGGGTTGTCGACAACTTTTGCACAGGAGTTGGTTAAAGCTAGTGATAGGGAGAGATATTACCGGAACCTATATGAGGTAGAGGTTCCTCCTCAGAGACGAGATCCTATCTATTCAGAGGTAAAGAGAAGTAGGTACTAGAGTAGGACTTAGATTAGGATAGTGAGTATAAAGGGGTCGAGGGACCTCATAGATCTAGACCATATGAAAAGCCTTCTTCTGTACATAGGTCATTAGGATCCCTCCATCATTTTCCTTCACATTCTGGTCATGGTAGCAGTGGGAGTTCTACATAGGGACATGTATTGATATTTATTGATGGTTTTGAGTGATATATATATATATGATTTTGGTGGCGATCTATATGATATGTAGTGTCTATTGATGATTATGCAGTTCTTATTTGATATGTACATGTTTTGGATGATGATATTTACATTATGATGTGTTTATGTAGCTTATGATGTTATGTTGATTCTATATGATGATTATGAGATGCAGTGTAATATACATGTGATATATATTTGATGACGATGGGTGTAATGTGATGCATATATTGATACTTGTTATGTACATGTAATTCTTTTGTTATGTAATCTAGGATGATGAATGCCTATTATGCCATGATTTCCTAGATATGATAGATACCTATGTTTTTCTATTTTTGAAATGCAAGATATATGTATGGTTTATGATGTATGATTTTTACATGATGTTTCTAACATGAATGTGTATGCAAGATGTTTTGTATTTTTGTGTGTCACAAGATTCACTCATAATGCAAGAAAGGAGAAATGTTAGTGCGGAAAGAAGATGAATAATAAAAGATATTGATGTTAGTATTAGCAATCTTCGATATTGTTTTGAATCACAAATTCTTTGCACTTTATCATCATTGGGTGGTAACTAATAACAATGGAGAAAAACACCATGATATGACATAGATCAAGGTGTGCAAGGTCATCCACCAACTAACAACAGACAGTTACAGACAAGGATTTTCTTAACTAATACTAAGGGCATAATTTCCCTATTCTTTTTGTCAAGAAAAACCAGTGAAATCAAACAAATAAAAGACATTTCATGAGACATCATCGCTTCTCTAAATCCTTCATGGGACATCCTTGAGGAAACTAGTAACATGACTCAAAATCCAAAGTTAAAAGATAGTCGACAAATAGAAATCAAAGAAAAAAAAAATTGATACATTGTTGCTTCTCTAAATCCTTCATGGGACATCCTTGAGAAAGATAGTAATAGGATTCCAATCATAAAGTCAATAAAATGATAAGAAAAAAAAGCCACAAATTCAAAAATTCAATAAAATATTTGCCAAAACTTGATCTATTTGTTTGATTGTTTTGATTAGTAAGATGTTTTATTGATAAGACCTGGTTTCAAGAGAGACACATACCAGATAAGATATTGAGTCTGGTTTCGATGTTATGACTATCTATACAAGGCATGAAAAAAGCCTAGTTTCAGAAAGATATGTATTGTATAAGACGTTGAGTCTGATGTCATTGATGTGATAACTTGTGTAAGTCCATGTTGATTTGTTTGACATTGTATGTATTCAGGAAGGACTCATCTTGTATAAGACATAGGTTTAATTGTTGATATCTATATTCAAGGACACATCCTAAATAAGACATAGGTTGATTTTTTTGGCATGATGTTTGTTTTCAGGAAGGACACATCCTATACCAGACATAAGTCAATTTGTTTTGATTTGTTGCTTTGGAAATTTGTTTGATGTCACTTGATGATATTGTTGACTCATTGATCTTGTTGATGTATCACTTGATATGATGTGCTGACAATTAACTGTGTGACGACGAACCCTAAAGGACTAACCTAGTGTGGCCTTAGGGGCTCATTGATTGATGGCCTTGCCTACGTTATACATGCAGAGACCTCATAGTTTGACAAGACTTTGACTGAAAAAGATTGACTATGAAAAGGTCAAATTGTATGAAGATATCTACCAAGTGTGGTAGTGAATGTGATGAACCCTAATGGACTGACCTAGTGTGGCCTCAAGGGCTCATCGATAGATGGCCTTACCTATGTTATACACACAGAGACCTCATAGTTTGATATGAATAATGACCTTGTCATATAGACATATGGATTGAGTCACAATTTTATACAAGCAAACCTAAAAGGACTGACCTAATGCCTCAGGGGCACATTGGTAGGTGGCCTTCCCTACATCCAGTCGTAGAGGCAACGTAGTTTGACAATGACAAAGACTGACTGATGTAACTAACAATGACTCTATTTTTGGACTTTTTCAAAACATTTTGTAATTCTTTTTGGATTTTTTGATGGTTTTGTGTCTTCCGGATAGCCAATGTAAGAACCAAATATGACATAGGTCAAGTGCTTACCCCTAGTTGAGTATAAGACCAATTGATTATGAATAGGATAGGATGGGGGATATGAAATGTACTCGATGTCAATCCTTCCAAGTTATGGGAAGGACTACTATTTATTATGAATGGTATGTATAAATGATGGATGGAAAATATAGGTGATATGTACAGGGATAGATAATATGTACAAGGATCAGCGATATGTATAGGGAAGTCAGATTGGAATAATGGTAGACAAAGGAGAAAAGTCAACTACGCAGTGCCTGTTTGCTAGGTTTTTACCATGGTAGTTATCCAAAGCACCACCAAAGTGGTTTTCACTATTGGATGGCTTATTTCTCTTTATTATTTTCAGGATTTTTTGAATTTTTTTATGTTACCGAGATACCTGATTGCCAGGTTTTCACCTAGGTAACGATTTTTTGATTTTTTTTATGATTAAGGCAAGGCTCTCAAAAGCTATGTGTAGAACCTCTTTAGATGAAGAATGTTGATTGGCGATGACAATGGTTCCCCTTCAGTTTTAGAGAGTTGATACACTCCTGATCCAAAGGATTTTGTGACAATGTAAGGTCCTAACTAATTTGGTTTGAACTTTCCTAGTTTCTCTCTTTTAGCTTGATTCTTTGGATTCCCCATTAAAACTAGGTCACTAATGTCAAATTTTCTATTCAATACTTTCCTATTGTAGATGTGAAAAACATGATTTTTATATGCTTGGAGATGATCTAATTCCTTTTTTCTTCATTCATCTAGGAATTCTAGCTCATGTAGTCTTGACACATGGTACTCTTCATTGTCAATATGCCCTTTCAAAGATACCCTTAGGAAAGGAATCTCCATTAAAACCAAGTCACTAATGTCAAAATTTCTATTCAATACTTTCCTATTGTAGATGTGAAAAACACGATTTTCATATGCTTGGAGATGATCTAATTCCTTTTTTCTTCATTCATCTAGGAATTCTAGCTCATGTAGTCTTGACACATGGTACTCTTCATTGTCAATATGCCCTTTCAATAGGAAAAATGTCCTCAAAGCCAAATACTAGGGAATATGGTGTGGTTCCAATGGGAGTATAGATGCTTGTGCGGTAATCCCACAAGGCTAGATTAATTTGTAAATACCAATCACAACCAGCATCATTGACAGTATTTTTGAGGATTCTGATGATCATTTTATTTGATGGCTCTGCTTGGCCATTACCTTGTGGGTAACATGGGGTGGAAAAATGGTGTTGGATATGGAACTCTTCATAGAGGTGACAAACTTCTTTTTTTTGAATGGACAACCATTATTTGTGATTATGGACTAAGGGACACCATACCAAAAAATGATATAGTTTAGGATAAACTTAGAGATATGTGTGTCAATGATGTAGGTCATGGGAATAGCTTCAATCCACTTCATAAAATACTTAGTGGTAGTAATGATAAACTTATGGTCATTAGAGGTTGTAGGGTGTATCTTACCTATGAGATTGAGTCCCCATTGGGCAAAAGGCCATGGTGATGTTATGGGATAGAGCTCTTGTGCAGGTGCATGTATTAAATCTCTATGTATTTGACATTGGCGACATTTCTTGACAAAGAAATATGAGTCCTTTTCCATGGTAGGCCAATAGTAACCTAGTCTCATAATATTCTTGGCTAAGGTAGGATTCCTAGAATGGGATCCACATATACCCTCATGTACCCCATGCAAGGTTGCTTGTGCTTCGTTTGTATTGAGACATCTCAGTAGGCTATTGTCTAAGGCACGTCTATATAGGGTGTCTCTGATGATGGTGTACTTGGTTGATTTATGAAGGAATTTCCTATGTTCGTTGTTGGAAAGGTCAAGGGGTATGATTTCAACATGGAGGTAGTCATAGATATCTTTATACCATGGGGAATTAGGACCAACAATATCACACGACCAAAAGTTGTTCTACCAAAAACTCAAATTTAGGCACTTTGCTAGGTATGTCCAAGAGTGAAGCAATAGTAGCCATGGCATTTTCTGCCCTGTTTAGAACATGAGGTATTTGATGAAATTCAACCTTGTCAAAGTAATCCTTGAAACTATCTAACATTCATTTGTATGGAGCAAGCTTTTCATCCTTAGTTTCATAGTCATCATTTACTTGCTAGATTACCAACTGAGAGTCACCATAAGCCTGTACGTTCTTGATCTTCCATTTGACTGCCATGCATAATCCTGTCACAAGAGCCTCATATTTTGCTATGTTTTTGGTACATGGAAATAAAATCTTAAATGACTTAGGGATAGAATCACCCTGTGGTGTGATAAAAAGTGTACCAGGCCCTAATCCATGATTTGTATGGGACCCGTCAAAGTATAGTTTCCATGTCGTGTCTGTGTCAATGGTGAATATAAACTCATCAAGAAAATATGCAACTAAAGGGTGATCTACTTGTATTGGTGCATCATCCAATTGATCAACAATGACTTTTCCTTTGATAGCCTTTTGTTCTACGTACTCGATGTCATGCTCACTAAGTGTCATTACCCATTTGGCCAATCACCCTATCAATGGTGCTTTTCTAAAAAGGTATTTCAGAGGATCTATCTTTGCAACTAACATGGTTTGGTCATTTAGCATATAGTTCCTAAGTTTTTGAGTAACAAAAACTACTACAAGACAAGCATGTTCAATGGTACTATAGTTGAGCTCATAACCTACCAAAGTACAACTGATATAACTATATACTACTCTTTCATGACCCTCATCATCATTCTATGCAAGCAATGCTTCTAGTGCTAAGTGTGTTGTTGAAATATAGAGAATCAATGGTCAACCCTCAACAAGTGGAATTAAGACTAGTGGTGTGAGTAGGTAATCCTTAATCAATTGAAAAGCTTCTTGGCATTTAACCATCCATAAAGGGTACTCCTTTTCTGAGTAGATGTTGAAAATGATGTGTCTTATCTGATAACTACACTATAAATCTTCTGATGGATTGCAGTCTCCCTTGTAGTGTCCTTAGTTGACTAAGATTAGCTAGTGGAGGCATATCTATGATAGCTTTCACTTTTATTGGATCCACTCCAATGCCTCCTCTAGAAATGATATACCCTAGCAACTTTCTTGATTTCATGCCAAACACACATTTCTTAGGATTTAGTCTCACTTTATACTCTTCTATCATTTGAAATATCATGTCTAAGACCTATAAATGATCAGCTCTTGTCAACGATTTAGCAATAAGGTCATTGACATAATCCTCCATAAGTGTGTGTATAAGGTCATGAAAAATAGTGGTCATAGCTCACTGATAGATTGCTCCAGCATTTTTGAGTCTGAAGGGCATGACATTCCAGCAATAAGTTCCCCAAGGACATATGAAATTTGTTTTAGGTTGGTCTTCAGTTGTAATCCTGATCTGATTATATCCTGAAAATTCATCCATAAGAAATAGCATCTCATAACTTGTGGTCATGTCTATTATAATATCAATGTTTAGCAAAGGAAAGTCATCCTTAGGATAGGCTTTATTTATATCTCTAAAATTTGTATAGATGTGGATGCCCCCTATTGGTTTGGTGACTAATACAAGATTGGAAATCCAATCTGCATAGTCAAATTATCTAATGAAGCCAACATCTAACAGTTTCTTTAGCTCGGCCTTGACTAGAAAAGCAATCTATGGGTGCATTCTCCTCAATTTCTATTTTATTGGTTTTACACCTGATTGTAAGGGAAAATGATGTAGTACAAGTTCAAGATCTAGCCTAGGCATATCTTCATATGACCAGGAAAAATTAATTTGTCTTTATGTAAATAAGTCATGAAATTCTAGTTGCTCTTTTATTGTTAATGGTGTTGCAACATATACCAGTCGGGGATTCTCTTTTGTACCTATGTTAATTTCTATTGATTCTTCAACTAGCATGGGTGAATTTTCCTATGCAACAGGAAGAATGTTCAAACCTCCATCCTTAGGTACCTCAGAGAGGTTTTCACCTTCGGATGTGTCCTTATTTTTTCTTTTTCATTGTCTAAAGGCACCTTTCAGTTTTCACCTAGAGACTCATCATTTTCATCATTTTCATTATTTTTCTTATTTTTGCAACAAGAGGGTTGAACAGATTCCTCAAAGTATTCCATGTTATCCAAGTCAATGGTAAATCCAACCTTGTGATCACCACTAGGTATTCCTTCTCGTAGTCCCAAGAACTAAGCAATTGCTTCATCATTCTCAAAAATGTCTAAGAAAAGTGTGTCTTGTTGGTCCCAATCAATGAGCTAGGGATAGACTAAAGGAATGTCATCATCAGAGTTGTCAAAGTTCAAAGGGGTCAAGGTAAAAGCTGAGTTGTTCATATAGTCACAAAAGTTTTGTACCAAGTCCTCTTTTCTCTTTTGCTTGGATGTAGGCGGATTCTGAGGTGGGCCTAATGCCAAGGTTTGGTTATCTGAAATGGAATTAGAAAGTCCCCAAGATGTAGGATCAAGAGATTCCCAATAGTAATGTTTAAACCATTCCTCTTTTATCATATTCTTAGGTGGACAAGAATTTAATGGATTTGGTAAGGATTTCAACATTAAGTCAAGTTATCCAAATAGCTTATCAAGGTCCATGGCAGAAGTGGAGGATAGGGAATCCCACTCATATTCATTAGAGTCGGGGGAGTCATAGTAGGTTTGGTTAGATGGTTCGTCAGATGTCTCAATATCTTTCGAAGCACTTACTTCCTTGAGTAAAGGTGATGTGGTACTAGGAATGCGAATCTGAATCAGTTGAAACCCAAGCCCTAAGCCTTTTGGCCACTTTGAAACAATGATTGGTTCAGTCCTCCCATCTTGATGTAAACCTAAACCACTATGTCCATTATATCCTTTGTTTTGCATGATTATGAAACCTTTTCCATATTGATCTGTAGGAATGTGAGCAAGTGAGGGAGGTTCTTCATTGTTTTCTTTGTATATCTAGGTGGTCACATCATCTTCATTGATGGATTCTTTACTTAATTCTCCCCATTTGGTGAAAGTTGTTGTGGGAGGGATATGTATAGTGACCACTAACTGTCTCCTATCTAGTGTAGGTAAACTGTATGATTTAGGAGGAACCAGGTGGCTAACATAATAAGATGTCTTCATGTGATATTCTCCACAACCCTTGTCTTGGATCGCGACCCTAGGAGTGGAAGGTAGTGAGGATGGAGTGGATTTTTTAGTGAGAGTGGATGGATCGACATAATGACATGAATTGGATGATGAGGTTTCTTGGTTTACAGGAACTTGGCACTGGGGTGTCTCTCGTAGACTAGTGCAATATTGGAATGGATCTACGTCACCATCTATTGTTATTTGTGTTCCATCGTAAGGGAATTTTAGAAATTTATGATATGTGGAAGGGAATACCTTTATGGCATGAATCCATGGTCTTCCTAGTAGAAGATTGTATGGAAGGGTGAGATTCAAGACTTGGAATTTTGTCTCCATAACTGTGGGGCCAAATCTGATAGGAAGTGTTACCACCCCCTTTGATTTGTGTTCTTCATCATAATAAGCCTTAATGACAATGCTTTTGGTTGTGTCCACACATGCTTCCAAGAAACCTAATTCCTTAATCAATTTTAAAGTGCAAAGATTTAACCCTGCTCCTTCGTCTACCATAACTCATCTAAGTTTGGTTTTTTCAACAAGGACTTCAAGATGTAATGGGTCATTATGATTTGTTTTCTTAGTTGCATAGTCTTGTTCAGAGAATGTGGCATGATGATTATTAGTTAGGTAACCTGCCATTTCCTTGAAACAATTGACATCGAGATCATTAGGAATAGTGGCACTTTGTAAAGCCTTATCTAAAATGGATCGATGCTCAGGGGAGATACGTAACAATTCCAAGATGGAGATTTGGGTTGGGGTCTTCCCCAACTAATCAAGTAAGGTATACTATGACTTGGAAGTCTATGGTGGTTGATGTGATGGAGGGCCTTGGATGGTGATCTTGGTTTGGAAAGTGTTAACAACACACTCGGGAGTTGTATTTATGGTAATCATGTTGACATTTTCATCGGCGGCTTGGATGTGATTTATGATAGGTCCACTATAATTATGCTTAACACTAGCATAATTGGATAAAGTGTTGGTCTTGTTACTCGAATTGGGGGTGTTTCCTTTCCCATGGTTATGTAATGGATCTGTAAAGACCTTGTGATCAATGTTCTTAGATGTAAGTTTTTGTCCACTGACTTTAATAGTTCTATTGTCGACAAAGTCTTGTATGATGTTTTTTAGCTGACGACAATTTTGTAGGCCATGTCCTTTGGTCTGATGGAAATCACAAAAGGCATTATCATCCCACCAAGATGGTTTGAATTTCCCTGGATTGTATTGTCTTGGTTCTTGTAGCTATATAAGATTGTGTTGCAACAGTTGTTTGAAGACTTACTCTATGGGTTCCCCAAGGGAAGTGAACTCATGTTTTGTAAATCATCTCTATTGTTGTGTTTGTTGGGTGTTTTGGGTAGTGTCAGGGGTTTCGTTGATGACATTAAGTGTGTTGGTAGAGGGGGAATTTCCTCTAAGTGTGGCGATCGATCCAACTTGTAAAGTTTTAGCATCAACTACCCCCTCATTGGTAACATTTTTATTCTGAGACCAAAACTTGTTTTTGTCATTGGAGGTATTTTGCACAATTGGATATCTAGTGGGTGTCTATGTCTTAAGATCTCCTTTTTCAATGAGATCTTTTTCTATTATGAGCCCTTTTTACACTATTTTTGTAAAGGATGTGCAACAATGTACCCTTAAGTTACTTCTAAATTTTGGCTTGAGGTTTTCTTGGAAGATAGTGACCTTTTGTTTCTCAGGTATCCCAACAAGACATCGACTGGCTATAATTCTCCATCTCTGGAAGCAAGCAATAAATGTTTCTCCTTCGTCTTATGTAGTATGAAACAAGGTTGCTATGTTAATCTCATGGTCTATGTTAAAGGAGAATTGTTCAATGAATTTCTCAGCCAGTCCGCCCCATGATTTTATGCCATAGTCAAGATGTGAAAACCATTCTATTGCAATTCCAACAAGACTTCTCAGAAAGAGTCTCATAAGATAGGTGGGGTCGTAGGCAACATCTATGCACATCGTGGAAAATTCCCTTATGTGTACTACTAGATTTCACTTTCCATTGTACTTGGGAAAATTTGGTATGAAATACCCATGAGGGAAAGGTGTCATGTACAATGATTTATCAAAGGGAAATGGGCATAAATCCTTTGTTGAAAAGTTTTTCTTGGTTGACACTGCCATGTTATCTTCCTGTGTTTGAAGTGAATACATTTGTGTCTGCAGGATGTCAACTTGAGTTAATGATGTGTTGGTTGGATTATTTGGGTCTATGTACATGTTTTGAAATCCAACGTTTTGTGATGGGTTTTGGTTAAATTTCAATATGTAAATTGGATTTTGATTTGGAACGTTAGTGAATGGGTTTTGATTCGGAATTTTTGAAAAGGGTATGTGCAAGATCATCATGGAAAAAATAGGCCCTTAAGTGGCAAAAAATTCAAAAAAATCAGAGTTAGGCAACTTGACATAAAAATTTGAATAAGTTATCTATATTATTTCAAAAATATGTAAGAATAGAATTTGTAGAAAATTGAATGTAGTTTGTAAACTACTAGGTTTATTTAAAAAAAAAAATCTATTTGGTGAAAATTTGAAATTTCAATGTAGTAGTACTTAAATTTCGGGGAAAAATAAGAAGTAGGTCATGACCACCTTAACCACAATAAAATGATAATATTTTTTAATAATATTTTAGATATAAGTAGAGGACTCGTGTCCCAATGTGATGCATATTTTTTTCTTTTTTTTTTTCCAAGTAAATAATTAATTATGATTTTTTTTATTACAACTTTTTAAAATATAAAAACTTGTATGTCTAACCACCTTAACTTGGTCAAAACTTCATGAAAATCAATTATTTTCTTTTAATCCTATAGTATGTGAAGCATAGAATGTGACGGATGTTTCAGATTCAAAAAATGTGATATTGTTTGAAAGCTATAGATGTTTTTCAATCAGCCTATCAATCAAGACTTTAGACGTAATTCAAATAGAAAATGAATACTAATTATTTATTAAATTAAAAGTAAAGAATAATTTATATTGGTGGAAATATGAGAATCTCCTTTAAAAACCCTCTTCATTTCATCAATTTTTGGTAAAAAAAAGGTCATCAGCCACATACCCATCATATCGCCACTTTTTGGCCCATCATGATCGTACACATACCCAAAATGGATTTTGATTTGGGGTTTGTGTAAATGGATTTTGATTTAGAATCTATGAAAATGGGTTTTGGCTTCCATATTGGAAAGAGGGTATGCCTCATGTCTGTGAATTCAGTGTTATACTACTAGCGACATGAACACTAGGTATAGTTGTTGTATATGGTCTGGTACCAATGACACTGACACTTGGTGTAGGAGCTGGAATTTTATATCTTTTGTTCCCAACAAGAGGACCGAATGGAATGGAAGATGATACCCCTATAGTGAAATTAAAACTTGGTGTCATGCTAGATGTATTGAATGGAGATGTATGGATTGTCGTACTTTGTGTAGGTATGCCAAATGGTATGGTTGTAGTTACCTGAGGTATAGCAATACTAGTAATCATTGTGTTTGTCCCTTGGGTAGGTTGAGTTAGTAAGGTATTGATATCAAATACTGGAGGTAAGGTGGCACCTTCAGCTAGCAATTTGGCTAAGTATCATTGATGATCATTTGCTAGGTATCCATCTACAAAAGAGGCAAACTCAGGGTCTTGCGAGGCAGCCTCTATATCTTCCATTGAAATGTTTACTTGTGGGTCCCTAGTGGTGAATTTGTCTAACAAAGTTATGTGAGGTCTCAATGAGGATGTCCCCTGAAAGGGGTTTGAGAATGGATTGATGAATTCATTTGGGTTTGACATGTTTTCTCTCTCTTTTCTCTTAGACCCGATTTCAACCATGTAAGATAAGCTCAATATGTGAGGAATGCAAAACTACATCTATGGATAGTATGACTCTAGTCTATGTTTTTTGGATTTTCTAGATGCAAATAAGGAATGTATACAACTATTTTTTTGGTATTTTCTCGACAAATAAGGTATTTCTAAAATAATGCTATTCTAGGATGACGGTATCTAAGTATGTAAAGTCTAAGCAATTTTCTAAGGTAATAAATTTTGTGAACCTAAGATGAGGTTACCAACCACCTAAAGTCTAACCAAGGCATCAATTTAGTTATGTCAAGGAACCTATGTAGCACTAGGACCAAAGATAAGGTGAGCTCCCTAACTAGACTGACGATCTAGGAGGATTCACTATAGGACAGAAGATATGATGATGTGACTAGGTTCAATAACAGTTTTTGTTGAAGCTATGGTTTTTCCAAAGTGCGGAAAGTGGACCTATTCTAAAGTTTGTAAAAGTGACCTTCCTAAGAGTTTGATCTAAAGGTAATATGTACTCTAAGATGAAACTAAAACTTGGAACTAGGTGACTATAGTTATGACTAAATGATACCTAAAGGATGCAAAATTGAGCAAATCATTTTAGGTTTCTATTCAAGGACCACTATGAAAAGATAGATCAAAGACTGGTATGACTATGTTGACTAGACTATGACAGTGAATTCTAGTTTTTTGGTAATTAGACAGATGTGTTACAAGATAATAGATGCATCACAAAATTTAATAGTTGTGGTTTGTTTTGACAGTTGCAGTCTACTAGTAAATTTAGCCTCAAATATCAAACACATGCAGTTTTGTATCTAGCAAATGCAACTTAGGGTATCAATTGTGACTTTATGCTAATCAAATGTAGTTTTCAAGACTCTGACTATGTACTGGTAAAAGTAGGTTGGTTTTATGATAGGGGCATATGCATCATTCCAGACTGCAGATGCAACTCACCTATTCAAATGCATCATAGAGGGTATCAATTACGGGTATTCTAGTAACAAAGTTAATGATAGACGTGATTGGGATATTAGATGCAGTTTAATATGAAGCAGATGTGAGCTATTCTGGCAGATGTGACTCAAAATTAAATAGATGTGACTCAGGTTCAAGGACATGCAAATTGGACTCAGTTCTAATAGATGTGGCTCAAGTTTAAACAAATGTAACTCAAAGTAAATTGGACTCAATTTCAACAGATGTGACTCTAGTTTAAACAAATGTGACTCTATGTAATAGTTTTTCTTTTCTAGTGAACAATTGTGAACTTGTTGACAATTATGGTGTTCTAGTGAATTGTAGTGTAAACTAACTCTATTCCATGATCAAGTTTTGGAAAATAACAAACATAGAAAACACAATATTTCATTTTGACTTTGACACAAAGAACATTTAATCTAGACAAGCACAATCCTAGGCTGTGTAGGACAATATTTACTGAGTTCTCACTTGGGTTTCCCTAGCTACGCTTATTCAAGGCAGATGACTAGTAGCTTAACCCCACTAGCTCCCCTCCATGACTCAACACTTCATTCGAGGTAGCCAAGCTACAATACCCATGAAACTCCCATGGAATACTTCTAATCTCTATAATGAACTGTAAAAATGTGAGACGGCTTCACAGGTCCAACCTATTGCACTAGTAAATAGAGGGATTTTGGACACTACAAACAAGGGTGTTTAATTCAGGCTTTCCATTCATGGTGTATCATCCATACAGTGAGAGACCATTGTTTCCCTTCTCATTGGAAAAATACTTTTGATTCTTGAGCTTTCCTCAAGAACCCACTTTTATATACCAGCTGGAAGTCACTCGAGTTCAGTGTGCTACTGGTCTAAGTCATCTTGGGGTGAGTACTTTTTCCCACCAAGACATGCCCAATTTCTAGAGTCAGTAACTGGTTCTCTTGCACCCAGGATCACACGAATGTGCAAAGGGAGAGGATACTTCAATATGCTGAATCATAAGGGTAATAACAAAGTGTACTTTCACACGAAACATAGTAGACAATAGTAAGTTTTAAACCCAAATGACAATTGGCTAATCTACCAAACAATCTGTTTGAAAAATAAAGTCTTTGACACACATCCTACAAAAAATTCATTAGTAGTTTTCATATTGATCTTCATCGATCGTCCTACAAAAAGGGTTTTGAGAACTTGTCTTCTATGATATGTCCTACAAACACTATGTTAAATCCCTAAAACACATGCTGCAAACTAAAAATTAGCTAAAATAAAAACACAATGAAAAATTGTAAATCAGAAATTAAACCCAGAAATTTCACCAGTCATATGCATCATTCAAAGCAGTAGATGCATCACAGAATTTTACAAGTCAATTACGTCATGAAAAGCCACAGATGTGTCAAATTTTTCTAGATGCATCATTGTATTCGTCAGATGTGATTCATAATATCAATTGTGTTGTTTCTTCTATCAAATGCATCGTGTCATATGATACCTACAAAAATTGAATAAAACATCTATGGATTTACAAAGAACATGTCTTCATGTCAGGTTCACCAATGTAACTATCATGAAAAAAATGAAAGATTAAAAGCACACAACCATGCAATCAAACTTTAAAGTAATCTAAAGCTAAACAACAAAGCACAAAGGAAATAGTAAAACATAAAAATAATCTCACCAAAGATCGATGTAACTCCATGGATAACCTCTGTTGTCCTCCATTTTGTCGTGTTGGTATTCTAGCCCTCATATTTTTATTATGTGTGCAAGTATAGCCTTGATGTATGTGATTATAGAAAAATATTGAAGATTATCAAGTGCTTCCAAAAGTCATAAGATTTTGGGGGGGTTGAAATGATGAGAGTCAAGTCAATTTATAGAAGATTGATCATTCGAATGAGAGGCCAAGATTGAAAGATAGATGGATGATTTAGATTGAAAGATTGTGCATGCATTGAGATAACTGTTAGTACTAACATGAGTGATAAAAACTAGAAGATATAGATGAAGATTAAATAATGATTTAATCTTCGAGTTTGGTATTCGAAAATAGAAGAATAATGTTCGCATGACAAAGATAAAGATATATTAAAAACAACCTTCTATTCAAACGCACACACAAAATTTAATTAATTTAAGATATTTAATTAATAAGCATTTACATGCATACAAGTTAGAACTAGTCAACTAACTGGTTATGATAGAGAGTTTATTCACGAAAGACACTCAGACATTAAATCAGGAGATAACTGGCCAATTTAAATAGATCTCGAGTGGAGTGAGAATAAATACTTAGATAACTTAAACATTTATCTAAATATAGAGGAATATGTTAAAAATAGAATTTTATAAATTAAATGATTTATTTAATTCAAGATTCGACATTTAAGGATTTATTAAATAAATAAGATTTATTTAATTAAGTAAAGAAAAGGTTAAATGAATAATTAAATAATTAAAGTATTTATTTAATTATAGTCGAAAATATGATACAAGTAAATTAAATAAGAATTTATTTAATTTAAGAAGAAGGGTAAAGTTAATTAATGATGTAATTAAATAAAAAAGCATTTATTTAATTAATCAGGATTAAAATAAAGATAATGTGAATTAAATAAATAATTAAGATTATTTAATTAATAGATGAGTACATGTTAAAGTGAATTAATTAAATAATTAAAAGTTATTTAATTAATAGATGAGAAAGGGACTTTATAAAGTAATTAAATAATTAATATTATTTAATCATGACCATGACAATATGAATTATGAAGAAATTGAAGTCATAGGCTTAGACCAAACTTCAGTGTCTACACTTTACACAAGGTTGGTGATAAATTGTTTCAAATTTGATCACTACGAATATTGCGAATCAAGAAAGTTGAAGATTTCAAAGTTAATAGTGGTCATTTCATGTATTTTTTTAAGCTGTATTAATTATGAAGGTGCTTATGTGTGCAGAGTAGAAAGGAAAATGAAGCCAATAAGGCAACACATGTCATCACCTAGATAATTTGAAAGAAGTAATATGTGTGAGCTGAGGTGTGTGAATTTAATGCAGAATAATGTGATCATGTTTCAATGTCATCATGACATTCCTAATTCATTAATGTGGTGCAACGCCGTCAAATCAGAAGTGCTAGCTAAGTATTTAGCAGTTGCCATAGAATTTAATTAGAAGGGTGGTGACTAATGGTTCTAAATTTAGATTTAAATTTGGTGATTAAATTTTTTGTTACTAAATTTTAATTTATGTATATTTTCTAACTTATAGTGAGCTATAGTTAGCTAGGATTTGGCATAAATTGGTAAAATTTAGTGAGAGATATGCACTAACAGGGAATTATTAAATGAATTTTTGGGAAGTAGTGAATTGATGAAGGGATTTTCATTGAATGAAAAATCAAAAGGTAAACTTCGCTACCACTATAATTCCCAACCTAATGGCGGGATTCATTGCTTGCAAGTTGAAAAATGAGCTATTATTGTTCAAAATATCAAAAGATAAATTGAGCTATCATTGCAATATCTAAAAAAAATCAACTCTTTAGGCTATCCAAATATCTCTACTGGGGCTATAGACACATGGCTGGCAGTAGAGCTATGTTTGGGAGGGATTATGGAGATAACCATGTCGGGGTTATGGACGCTTGACTGGAAGCAAGACTTTATCCCTGGTTAGTTTTGGAGGATTACCATATTATGTAGTTCAATTTCAATGAACTGATTCTTTTCACTAAATTCTAAAAATTGGAATTAATTAGAGGGCACAGTTTTACTATTTTATGTCAGAATCTAGGTAAAGGTAAAAGTTGTTTTAAAATATGCATAAATTATAATTTACAACTGGTAATTTTATCTCAAGTTGTGGTTTAAATTTTTTTTTATTGGTTGCAAGTTGTTGTGTGGTCTCACAACACACCCCAAGGATGTAAGACTTGGGGACCCAAGTGAAAAATTTACCTTATGGAAGGAACTAGCTACTTGAAAAGATCACCGAAAGTGAAGAGCAAAGAGAAATATTTAATAAAAAGAGTACTTTGTAATGCAGTGTTTCAAGCACCAGATATTGGGAACCATGAATGTTTGAAAAAGGAAAAAGGTAATGAAAATGTGAGCAGAATGTTCTGGTCTAATAGCTAAGGTCTAGTATAATGGAAGTTTTGGTAAAACTGAAGTCCAGAGAAAATTCATGGGCAACGTTCAATACCGGGTATCAAGTACTTGGTAGTGATGTAAAGTAAAGTTTCAAAATCTTATGGTTATCCAATTATTCTGATAGTCCGGTAATTCGGTATATATAAGATAATCATGCAAGGATTTGTGATATGCTAGAAAATGTGTTATTTATGAGAAATTTATGTGATAACAATTGAATGATGGTTTTATTTACATGACATGTTTATAAATGTTTTATTTCTTTTAGAAAGGGATTTAATGAGTGGAATTTGTGATTGTAGGAGATGCAGAGTTTAGGTATGGATGGTCAAAAAAATTTGAATCATGGATAAAATTATATCCAGATCAGGTTGCATACTCTAGGAGATTATAAGGTAGAGGGCTTTGAGTCCAGCAGAATGCTGGAGATCCCGGTATTGCACATGCAGTGGAGACAAATGCCAATCTTTGGGGAAGCCCATTCTAAAGAGAAGCAAGCCTGAAGTAGAGTAGAGTGTAGGAACAAGATGTTAAAGTAATCATTCCAAATATATGGGAAATTTGAACCTACACATTATCCTGATTCAAGTTATTTTCCTGACAAATATAGAACATTAAAGCCCAAAGTGCTTCAACGAGTGATTAGAGTTGACATTTGTTGAATTTGATTGCAATTCTCTTACCAATCACTACATTCTGTGTGCCTTGATGTGATTCATCCCTTGGATTTCCTCTCATGTATTTTTCTTATCCTATTTGTGCCTTACTTCTATAAAAGGCCAGAGGATACTTCTTTTTAAGTTAAGTTCAGAATTTGTGGATTTCAGAAGAGCCAAAACTTCTCTAAGTTTTGTTTTTTTTTCCTATTTTCTAAATCATTTCGGTTTAAAAACTTGTATGCACATAGATATTAATCAATATTGAATCCAATTTGATAGCTACCTATCTCATGAATCTTTGTAGCTAGTTTTGTTAGTTCAGCTGAACAAGATTGTGTGCTTCATCATTTAAGGGTGTATACAAAACCTACTCGGTGTCCAAACTAAAACCCCTCTCTTTAAAACCTCGCACCATTTTATATGTAGCTATGAAACAATCTGGTGAAGTCTAGAGTGGTTTTCTTTGATTTGGTTAATTATTTTGGGCATGCATAGAGAATAACTGGGAGAAATTTTAATTTTCAGTATTTTCTATGCTTTATTTTAGAATAGATTTTTAAATTCTAGAAAATGTTTCAAAAAATAGATGAATGGATGGAAATTAATTGAAAATCTTTCATTTCCTATGAAATTTCTTAATGCTTAAAGCTAAATCTACTTAAGTGATAGAAAAATTGTTGATTTTCATGAAATATTGTTTCAAATCTTTTAATTTCATGATACTATTTTACAATGTAACTGAAAATTCAATGTCTAATACATATGATTTCAAACAAGCATAGTCCTTTTGAGATTAACAGCGATATTACATCATATCATGAAGTGAACCTAGTACTGTCAAGACCTGAATACCAGAGACTTGGGATTGAACTGATCCAACCTTTATCCTATCATATGGATCCCCTAAGGTTGTCTTTGGTTAAGTCTTTCAAGAAGGATATGCTCTTCATAGTTTTTCTGTGAAGAATTTATTTTCCCTATTGTTGCGAGTAACATCGCCATCAACACCATGCCCACCAATTCAATAAAAAATGTATTTTAAATTATTAAACATTATTTTGAATAGAAATTATTTTATTTTGATAATATTATATTAATTTTACCTTGGATTACAAATGCAACTGCACATGTTGTTGTAGGAATGCTTGATGATGTACCAAGCTCTAGCATTACACCCTGAAATGCATAATGTTTGCATCAGTTTAACTCGATTCTATAATTAAAAGCCTATTTACATTTACAATTTTAAGTATTTAATAAATAAAATATTATAGTCAAATCAACATACCTGCATTTGACCAGTATACACCTCATTCAACAACTCATTTGTCATCACCGCATCATCTAATACACCACCTTGATGAGAAACACTGCTCCCATGACATCTATATTGACAATGAGAACACATGTGGGAGGTGGAGCCATATGCACCCTCTATATCGCTATCTCTCCCAAAGAATAGATTACAATAGCTTGGGTATATATGAGAGCTAGGGGCACTAGAGCTAGATGGTTGAGATGGTGCATCATCCTATGAGGTAAAAGGCTTGAGTATTTGTGTGTCATGCTCTATAATCATGTCTATTGGGCTAGCAACTAGATGGAGAGTCTGCACCTCCATACTCTCCTTGATGTCTATTGGAACTATCGCATGATAAATAGGACTTTATGCTAGTCTTATTCAATTTACATGATTATCTACCCAATGAGCTCCTGGTCTACTTTATGTGGAGCCTCCACCTCTACCCTGAAACACCTTCATATCGAAGTAATTGGGTATTTCATGAAGGATAAACTCACAATATATTTTTCTTAGAAAATATAGCGAAACCTCATAATTATAACATCGAGCTTGGTAAAAGGCCATCCACCACCTATCCCAAAACCTATTTTGTATCTCCTCATGATTACACCAATGTATTGGAAACCTCTTTGAATTTGAGGAATACGTTGATAGGTTTTAGGATCTGTAAAAAGAAAGCATATTCTTTATTTGCTTATTTCTTTCTTTTTCACATCATAGGACAATTTTGTTGTATAAGGGTGATCCCACAATAGTGGTTTACAATTTTTGGCCAAATTGGACATTGAACTGAATTTTTTTTTAACTAAATCTTCACTTCCAAACACCTATAATAGCTAAACCGTGAGGAATTTGGAAATGATGCAAACTAGTGATTTGTGATATTTTTTCTGTAGATTCTAAATATATTTTTTTCAAAATTTTTGGAATCATATTGCACTTCTTTTTCATCTCCTTTGAAAACTAGTTTTTAATAGTAAACACTATTTTTAAAGAGTGACGTCATTGGCTAACACAAATTTTTTCTATGAAGGATAAAATTTTATTTTTTTCAAATCTAGATTCGTAACTACGATATCTAGTGCAAGGAATTGGTTTCATACCATTTCATTGAATTTTTTTTATTAATTAAATTTCAAATTCAAACCAATTATAATTTAGACATGATTCATTAGCTAGAACATAACACTTTTTTTAATGTATCAAAATTCAAAAAAAAATTGTTCGATTAGGGACATCAATATCTAGTGCACTAATATTTTTCTTTTCTTTTTTAATAATTTGCTATTTTTCCCAGTGTGCAGAACAGAGAGCTTGATTTTTGATGAAAGACCTATGTTTAATCAAACTAACAAAAAATACATATTAAAACCAAAACATATTAAAATTATAGTCGATGGATAGTTCGTTTTGAGGACTACCATCATCCAATTGGGTATCTAAAGTCTCCTCCATTTTCATTCTCAACCTAAGCTTCAAAGGGAAAAAAATTGCAGAAATTTGAGGCAAGAGGGGGAGAAGGGGGAAAAAGGGGGATTCTCTCAAACCCCCCTTCGATCAAACCCCCCTTGACCTTTTGATCAAAAAGGAGTTCGATCAAAGGGGGATTCAAGTGAACCCTCCTTTTTTCAAAATTTCCTTTTGTTTCCATTTTGAAAATGTGAAAATGTGTGTCCCATAATTGAACATGGTTCACTCGAAGGGGGGTTCAAGTGAAGCCACTTTGGGTTCTCTTGAACCCTTAATTAGTTTGAACCCCCCAAAACCAAAAATTTTCTCCATGGGGGCATTTTTTGCAATTTTCCTTCCTCAACTGAATTGTAAACCAGTTTTGTGGGATCACCCATAATATTAACAACATGAATCTCTATAAGTTTTAATTTTTTTTATTTGATTTGTGGAAGTGTCAAAATTCATCAACATGGCTTCCAATGTTGATATAAGCGATTTGTGATGCTCATTTGATATTGATCCCCTCAATCTTGAAACTAATTCATGAATTGCAACTTTGTTTCACTCTAGATTCCCTAAAAAATCATCTTGGATTTGTCCAAGATTTATTGGAAGTGTAGGAGGAGGGTCAAGTGTCCTAAGGTTTTCCTTAGGAAATTCATCATTTAAATTTTCTTGTGGCTTAGGGTCTCCATGATCTGTTATATAATTAAAAAAAAACATGAAATTTATAAAAATAGTTTATTTTTCCTAATGCAAATAAAATTTAAATCAAAATCATAAAAAAGTACTTACCTCTTCTCTGACATGGCATTGTGAACCAAGATTGGAGGAGGGAAAAACATGTTCACATTATGCTCAGTTGAGGGAAGCAAAAAAATTACTAAAAACACGGGTCGTGGGTGAGCAAAATGGAAAGTCTTTTTTTTTTTTATAACTTTGTTGAGAATAATGTGTACACATTTTTCTTTAATAAACACACATATGCATTTTGTTTTAAAAATAACATGTGCATGTTAGTTTTCTTAAATAACATGATCATGTTAGTTTTCTTGAATAACATGATCATGTTATGCCTTGGATTTTTTGATCCATAACATGATCGAGTTATTTGAATTTATTATAAGTGTGAAAACATTTTATTCATTTTTGAGAATTTGGTCACTTTTTGTGCCCCATCTTAGTGCAAATACCCATATATTTAGATAATTAGTACATAAGCAGATCTTAATCTCTACTTCATAATGCAGTCTTTTCTATCTTATCTATCTATCTACTACTTTCTATTATATCATCTATTACATACATATATCAATACCTAGTTTCTTATAAAGATGTGACTATTATAGGGTGCCCCTTAACCTATCTCCCTTATAAGCTAGATGCCCTACACTTCGCCAACAACCATGACAACATTGACGAAGGGAAATGGATGTGACAGGACCTTAGACTCCTAATCATTTATAAATGTTTTAAATACTTTTCGACACCATATTGACCTAGAAAAATATGGATCTCAAACCCATGGTAATAATAGATTTCAACTTTTAAGACATGATTTAAAATTGACCCACTAAGGTGACAAATTTATGAATTGTAATCTTAGGACACTTAAGTGTGAAGAGATAAATCATTTAAAATTTTGAGTCTTTAATGAGATCACATACACACTCTAATGATTAATCAATCTCCATAATTTTAATTTCAGGTACCTTTTGAAGATGGTATGAGAGTTGTGGGGATTTATAAAGGTGCTAGATGGTAGAGTTAACTAGATGGTTAGGATAATTACAAAAACACAGAATCATCTTAATAAATAGTAGAATTTCATGACTCTTTGGATTTATGGATGCAAGTGATTTGTAGAAATATGAGGGATTCCAAATGGTTGTAGAGATTTCATCCCTTGAATTTTTGCAGAAAATGGTGTATGAAATCTTGTTAAAAAAGGATATATGGGGATTTAGTGATAGCTAGCCAATGAAAAAATACGATGCACCCTTGACCACATTCCAATAGTGGGAAAAAAATTTCACCCTATAAAATTTTACATAGAAATAGAACACTGAAATTTGTAGATATCCAGAGAAACTAGGTCATGGAAATTTAGAGTATGCATGGAGATAGCAAGACAACAAGCTGAATCTAACCAAAGCCAAATCGTACAATAAATGATGGAAATTTTTTTATGAAGATGGGGGAAATTAATGGAAGATTAGATAAGGAAATAAAGATTACCAAAATATGAATAATTTGAAAGCAAGAATGATAATACATAAATCACCAACTTAGAACCAATGGCTAAACATAAAAGATCACATGCTCAACAAAATTCACATTCGAAGGACTTCATAACACTAATGATATCATATATCAGGAAGAATGCCAAATGTAAGGCCCAAGCCTATGAGAAATTTTATAATCGTGGGATTATAGCCAAAATATACCCCCTTAAGATCATGCTTTCAATTTATTCCATACTATTAGCGGAGCCTCTAAATGATAAGATCACTGCAAGAAAACCCACTAGACATGGACACCACTAGAATATTTCCATAGACATAACATTCTAGTAATATGAAGCTTCAATGGAATGCACATAACTGGATGATTATAAATAAATAAAAGGATTCACAGAGATATGAAAAATATGAAGATGATAATGTCAAAAATTTCTTAATGCGCATAATAACACAGAGTTGCTACCTTGTTTCCCCAATCAATAGGGGAATACAAAAAAATTTGGAATCAACTTGAAGACATGCAAATTTAATTTCTATTAATTAAACTGGATATGAAAATACATAAAATATTAAGCATAAAACTCAGAAAATAAACTCTAAGCTACAAATTTCAAGTTGTTCGCAGCTTTCATGAGTTACTCACACAGATAGACAACCTTTAGGAGCTACTAGGAGCTCACTGTCAGGAGCTACATAGAACTCTTTAAGGAGAAATCATTGCTCAATCACAAAAACAAACTAAATACAGTTTTTTTTGTGTAAAGACTTCTCTGAATCACATAGAGAACAAAAACATTCTCTTCTTAGACTATTGCTGCTAAAACTAAGTCTTTCCAATTGACTTTCAGCTGTCAACATTCATTCCTTTTGTCTCTTCAACATTCTCTCTCAAAATTTCAAAATTACCTACCATATTTAATCCTAGAGTTGTCAAGAGTAGCAGGGATGAAGATCACAAAAAAATACCATTGAAGAAAGGGGCTCCTGACGGGTAGGTGAAACAACTGAGGGTCTAACATGAGAGAATCAGGCTTTGGGAGAAATAAATCTTCCAACACTCCCCCTTGGTCCTAAGCTGACGAAACAAGATCAATCTTGACCCAAATCAACAACACCCAATCTAATCCTTAGGCACTTGAAACTATCCTTACTCAAAGGCTTGGTGAATATGTCTGCTAGTTGCTACTTAGACCTACAAAATTCCTTTTCAATTTCACCATTTTCAACTAGCTCTCTGATAAAATGATACCTGATTTTAGTGTGCTTGCTTCTTCCATGAAACATGGGATTTTTTGTCAAAGCTATTGATGAAACATTCTCACAAAATATTTTTGTTTCATCCTCTTGTTCTTCTCTCAAATCTTCCAAGATTCCTCTCAGCCAAATAGATTGACATGTTGTTGCATTTGCTACTATATATTTAGCCTCGACTATTGATAGGGAAACTATGGGTTTTTTCTTGGAAGCCCATGAAATGACTCTCAATCCCAAATGAAACACATAGCCTGATGTGCTCTTCCTATCATCCAAACTCCCTGCCCAATCACTATCTATGTATCCAACCAACCCAAACTCATTTGTTTTTGTGTACAAAATACCATATCCTTTGGTGTCATTCACATACCTTAGGATTCTTTTACCCACTTCCCAATGGGTATCTCTTGTCTAGAGTCTCCATAAATCTAGAAATAAGACTCACTCCATGCATTATATCATGCCTAGTTGCAATCAAGTACATCAAACTTTAGAACAAAATTTTAAACATGGTTAGATCCACATTGTTGTTGCAATCTTCCTTGCTCAAATTTATACCTATGTTGTTTGAGTTGGGGTAGGCTTGCTTTCAAGCATCCTAAATCTCTTCAAGATTTCATTTGCATATTTTTCTTGAGAGATAAATATACCATCATGCATTTGTTTTACTTCTATGCCTAGAAAATATCTCAAGAGACCTAAATTTGTCATTTCAAACTCTCTTTTCATGGCCTCTTTAAAATCAGCAATGAGGAAATCATCATCCCCAGTGAAAACTAAATCATCAACATACAAGACCATAATAAAAATCTTACCATGTGTTGCCTTGATGTAAAGAGTGAGATCACCATTGCTTTTGCTAAATCCATTGCTCATCAAATATGAGTCAATATTGTTGTACCATGCCTGTGGAGCTTGATTCAACGTATACACCTTGTTTTCTTGACTTGGAACTTCATATCCAAATGGTTGTTCCACATAAACTTCCTCTTTTAACACTCCATTTAGGAAGGCGGACTTCACATCCATTTGAAACACCTTCCATTTGTGTTGGGATGCAATTGATATGGCTGCCCACATAGTCTCCATCCTTGCAACAGGGGAAACTGTATCATTATAATCTCTCCCAAACTGTTGTTTGTACCCCTTTACAACTAATTTTTCCTTATGCCTTTTTATCCTTCCTTTGGCATTACACTTGGTCTTGTAGACCCATTTCACCCCAATAACTTACTTGTTGGGAGGAAAATCAATTAACTCCCATGTGTTGTTCCTCTCTATTGCATCTATCTCCTCATACATGGCCTCACACCATTTCTTTTCTTTCACAACATCCTCAAAATAAAATGGATCACTATGAGAAAATAATGCTAAATTCACACTCTCATCAAATTCCTCATCATACCTTTCATTTTGGTAGATCTCCCTTAGACTCTTGGTCTTCTTTGGTATTAGGGAGGCAAGAGTGGGGTCTTTATGAACTTTCACTGTTGATGTTTCTCTGCTGAACAAGCTGGTTCAGGAGCTATCGGGAGCTTTCAAGAGCCAATCTTCTGGTTGACTCTAGCTACTTTCCTTTTTGTCTACTCATTTTAGGAGCTTTCAAGAGCTATCAGGAGTTCTTTGTGGCCAATTCTATGGTTGTCTATGATTATCTTCCTGACTATCTACCTATATCAGGAGCCATCAAGAGCCGTCGGGAACTTTCAGGAGCTTGTTCAAAGCTATCAAGAGCGTTTGCAGGCTCTTCTTGCTACTCTTCTCGTTCTCTTTCTTCTTCTTCAAGAGCTATCAGGAGTGGTTCTGAGCTATTAGAAACTATCACTCCATCCCATGCCTCATCCTTTAGGAATTCCATGTCTCTACTTATGATGATTTTCTTGGTGACCGGATTATATAGCCTGTAGGATTTGGACTCCTCACTGTAGCCCATGAAAATATAGTTCTCACCCTTGTCTTCCAATTTCTACCTCTATTCTTTAGGCATGTGAGCATAAGCCACACACCCAAACACTCTTAAGTGCTCAATTATCCACTTGTGTTTTGTCAATTCCTCTTGAGGGATTTTATCACAGACTACCTTTGTTGGAATTTTATTTATCAGATATACAATTGCTGATACAACCTCTCCCCAATATTTAATTGGGAGTCCTTTTTGTTTCATCATGCTCCTTTCCATCTCCATAATGGCCCTATTCTTTCTCTTAGCCACTCTATTTTGTTGCAGAGTATAACTAGCTCTTAGCTCCTTCTTAATGCCATTTTGCTTGCAAAAATTTACAAACTGATTGGAGGTATACTCTCCTCCTTGATCTGACCTTAGGACCTTGATAAAATTTCAACTCTCCTTTTCAGCCTGGGCCTTGAACATCAAAAACTTATCAAATGTTTTAAACTTATATTGCAAAAAATACACCCATGTCTTACGACTGTAATAATCACTGAAGGTCATAAAAAATTGGCTTTTACCAATAGATATGGTTTGCATAGGGCCTACCAAATCTATGTACACTAGCTCCAATGGTGCTCTTGCCCTTGTAGAGTTGCCCGATTGAAAGGGTTGCCTATGTTACTTGCCCAAAATGCAAGCCTCACACTTAACATTAGGCTCTATTATTCTTGGAAAACCATCAACCATTTTTTTCTTGGACAAAAGACTTAAACCAGCATAGCCTAAATTTCCATACCTTAGATTCCATAGCTTGGAGGGGTCTTGAATGGTACTCTTGAGGGCTACTTGTTGTACTGCTATACATTTTCCATTCATGAGAGGTGCAACAATAGACTAAGATGAGAAACACGTCTCAATATTCAAAAGAAACATTTGGTTTTGTCATTTGAACTGCTAGAAACACTTTCTTCCTCTCATTCTTGTCATAAATAATGCATTGACCCTTCTCCATTAGCACTTTATATCCATTTTGGATCAGTTGTCCAACACTCATGAGGTTATTCTTTAACCCAGGAGCAAGAAATACATTATGAATCTCCTTCTTCTCACCTTGCTTGGTACAGATCATGATATATCCTCTACCTACAACTAGAACTAATCCATTGTTCCCTATTTTTATCTTTGACTTTACATTTTTATCAATGAAAGAAAAAAAATTCATTACCACTCATGTGGTTGCTGCAACCGCTATCCAAATACCAGACTTCAGGGCTTCCTTCTTCACCAATGTTGCACATGATGAAGATTGTGGACTGATTTCCTTCAACTACATATGCATTTTTCTTTGATTGATTGTCGTGCTTTCTCCAACACTCACTTGCATAATGACCAAATTTATGATAGTAATAGCATTCAACATTTCTTTTGGCATTCTTTTGATTCAAACTTTTGTTTTTCTTTCCTTTTCAGGAGCTGGTCTAAGAGCTACTCACTCCCTCTTGGTTGTTTGCTCGTCCCAAGCTATCTCCTCTAGCATTTCCTTGTCTAGATTTTCCACGACCTCTACCTCTTGATCTCCTTCCACCATTATTTCTTCTCCCCCTTCCTCTTGCATTTGAATGAGCTTTAAAATATTTCTCTTGGGAAGAAGTAGAAAACCTATTAAGGAATTTCTCATGGGTTTGCAATGAACCCATCAACTCATCAATGGACAACGTTGTGAGATCTTTTGCCTCTTTAATGGAAATCACCACAGCATTAAACTTTGTGGGTAAGCTCCTGAGGATTTTCTCCACAATCCTCTAATCATCCATGACTTATGCATTCACTCTCAACTGGTTTATCAAACCTTAAAGTCTTGTGTGAAAAACTAAGATGGACTCATTTTCCTTCATTTTGAGAGTCTCAAACTCTCTACGAAGCATCTGGAGCTTCACCAATCTGATTTCGTTAGTCCCTTTATAGTTGGTCTAGAGGATTTCCCAAGCTTCCTTTGCATAGTTTGTTGTTTCTATTCTAGGAAAAATGGCCTCTATCAAGGTTGAGTCTATTAAACTCAATTCCTTAGCATCTTTCCTCCTCAAATCCTTTAGTTGGGTCTTTTGGTTGTTTGGGAGAACTGCATATGCTATAGGATTAGTTACATCATTGAAACCACTAATCACAAACTCCCACAAATCATTTACAACCATTATGGTCTTCATCTTTTTTGCCAAAACGTCATAGTTTTGTCCATTAAAGGATGGTGGCTACTACCAACTCTTCCCCTCATCTCCAGCCATGTCTCCAACAAGAAAAAAACTTAATGTACCCAAAAAAAAATTCCTTAACTCATGAAGAAATGAGACCGTGTATGGCTCTGATACCATGTCAAAAATTTCTTAATGCACAAAATAACATAGAGTTGTTGCTATGTTTCCCCAATCAATAGGGGAATACAAAAAAATGCAAAATCAACTTGAAGACATGCAAATTTCCCTTTATTCATTAAACTAGAAATGACAATACATAAAATATTACACATAAAACTTAGAAAATAAACTATAAGCTACATATTTTAAGTTGTTAAGAGCTTTCATGAGATTCTCATATAGACAAACAACCTTCAAGAGCTGCTAGGAGCTCACTGTCAAGAGCTACACAGAGGTTTTTCAGGAGAAATCACTGCTCACTCAAAAAACCAAACTAAATATAGTTGTTGTTGTGTACATGCTTCTTTGAATCACACAGAGAACATAAACATTCTCTTCTCATAGTACTGCTACTAAAATTGATTCCTTCCAACTGACTTTCAGTTGTCAATATTCATTTCTTTTGTCTCTTCAACATTCCCTCTCAAAAATTTGAAATTACCTACCACCATAAATTGTGAATTCAAAATTTCCTACCATATTTAATTTTGGATCTGTCAGGAGCAGCAAGGATGAAGATCCCAAAAAATTGTCATTAAAGAAAGGGGCTCCTAATGGGTAGGTGAAACAATTGAGGGTCTGACGTGAGATTAGGAGGCTTTAGGAGCAATAAATTTTCCAATAGATAGGGATTGTTCCATTGTGAAAGATGTAAAAAGATTTGGATATAATGAAATTCTACAATGGGTACTTTGGAACTCAAGAATAAAGGTGAGATCTTAGGTTTGTGGGAATAATAGATGCAAGAGAGCTATTTAATATAATATCACATCCACTTCCTATGCCATTTCACAAAACTGTATACCTGCAGAATGTGAGCATGGAAAGGACATTACAAAAATTAGAGATGTCTCGGATGTTGCATAAGATTTGAACAAAAAGTGAGTTACAAAAATTTCAAGCACCTTAAAACTACATGACTTTTGGGAGAAAAGTGGATGAAAAAACCTTGTGAAAAATTGAGGCATACCATCTTTTGTAGAAAATATACCTAGTTAACTCTCCACACAAAAAGGAACTAAACCAAAAGGAAAACAAAGCTTAGAAATAAATAAGAAAGAAAGCCAAAAAGGAAAGCTAACCTAAAGTGAGCTAACTAAAGAACTTAAAAGCAAGAAAACATAGAAAAAGAAAAGAGGGGGTCCTTTCTTTCAACGAAGTGTGTGTGCAAGACACAACAGAACCCTAGAAAGGTAATTGTACCACTATCATTAAGCATGTAGTGGCATATGGTTGGAGTAAGGAAATAGTTGCTATCAGAAGAAATATACCTAATTAATGTGTATAGGCCAACCTAGAAAAAAATTGAAAAAGGATCTATAGAGACAGCTAATAGATCTTTGTCACACTTTGTTGGGAAATAAAATCATTACAGGATGAGACATTGATGCAACTAGGAGTAATTTGAAGAAAAAAGGATGTTCTTCTAAGCTACCCGAGGTACAATTAGACTTTCAAAGCTTTATCTTTGACTGTGAGTCAAGAGATGTCATGACAAAAAATGGGATGTTTACATGGTCAAATAGGATGAAAGGTTTATCCTCAATCAGAGAAAGAATTGATAGATTCCTACTAGCAGGGGATTGGGAGATGATCCTAGTAACATTTGAGGAAAACATTCTTACAATGGCTAGGTCAAATCATTATCAAGTACAACTACATTTTCAACTAGATAATCCCCCATTAATATTTCCATTCAAATTTGAGAATATGTGGTTAAGAGATGAAACCTTGGAAAATAAATTTGCAAAATGGTGGGAAAGTAAATTGGGGAATGGTGGCTCCAAGATGTATAGGTTCTCAGAAAAAATTAGATGTGTGAAAATGAAATTGAAGGAATGGAACAAAACTCACTTCAAAAATATCTTCAAAGTGGAAGCAGAAATATAGGAAAGAGAAGAAAATTTCTAGAGGAAAAAATCTTGGGAAACATGGTTGGAAGAAGGGGACATAAATAACAAGTTATTCCACATGACTACTAAATGGAATAGAAGTAGGAACAAAATCACATATACTTTTAACTCTAGGGAGGTATAAGGCTTCAAACTGAGAAAGAGATAAGAGAGGAAGTTGTTAACCATTTTCAGTTGCTACTAAACAAAGCCCCCAAGAGACCATCATCAAAAAGAATAAATTTTAAGATGTATCCAAAGTCTATTAACCCAAATTCAAAATTCAAGTATATATAGGGAAGTTTTAGTCTTAGTGAAGTAAGGAAGGGTACCTTTAAAATGGCCAAAGGTAAAGCCCTAGTCTAGATGGATTCTCGATTGGATTTTTCCAAGGCTTTTGGCACATAGTGGGCAAGGATCTTACCTTGGTAGTAGAGGAATCTAGAAAGAAATCCATAATGTTAGGAAGTAAAAATTACACCTTCATCACATTGGCACAAAGAAAGTTAAGGCTAAATATATTTAGATGATCTTAGGCCCTTCTCATTATGTAATACCATCTATAAGATAGTAACAAAGGTAATGGAAAAAAGGATAAAAGAGGTTCTAGAAAGAATTATCTTAGAAGAACAAAGTGTTTTTGTTCTAGGGTAGTCCATATTGGAAGGGATAATTGTGACTCATGAAGCCATTCATACTATAAGAAGAGTTAAAATAAGGAAAATGTTGATTAATCTAGATATCTAAAAGGTGTATGATCAAGTAGATAGGTGATCTATTTTGGAATTATTGGAATGTTTTGGCTTTAGGAAAGGATGGATCAATTGGGTCAAATTTTTTATCAACTCTCTAAGGTTTTAGGTATTGGAAAATAGAACGCCTTATGGCTTCTTCCAAACCACAAGTCGCATCGGGTAAGGCAACCCTCTTTCTCCTTTCTTATTTATCATAATGGAAAAATCTTTAGGAAGATACATACAAGTGACAAGGGTCATAGGTAAGTGGAGGGGATAAAAGTAGCACCAAATGTTGGAGTACTAACTCATTAGCAATTTGCAGATTCAACACAATGTTATTTAGTTCTTCTACAAGGAGGGAGGCAAAAATAGTAAAGGGAGTTATAGAAATTCATTGTAGGGCATCCAAACAACATGTCAAGTAGAAAAAATTGAGGGTTTTCTTTTTCAAAACTAACTTGTGAAAGTAGAAAGATATAGTCAAGATATTGGGCCTAAAATCTTATGTCCTACCTAGAAAATTCCTAGGAATACCTCTTTTTACAAGAAAAAATAAGGTAGATATCTAGGAAAATGTGTTGGAAAAGTGCAACATGAAGGATGAATCTTAGAATGGTATATGGTTGCTAGTAGCAAGTCAAGAATAATAATTCTTAGGGCAGTAATTGCCATGATACCCAACTATACATTGTCATGCCCCCAAATGCCAAAAAATGTACAAGAAGAGATGGAAAATTTAATCAGGATTTTTTTTGGAATGAAAATACAAACCAAAAGAAATTATTGTTGATAGCATGGGAAAAAAAACTTTCATCCCCAAAGAAGTTGGGGTGCAAGGCTGAGTAATTTAGTATTGACGAATTTGGCCCTTAGAGCAAAGCTAGTGTGGAACATGTATATAAAAAATGACCAGAAGTGGGCAAAGATTCTACAAGAAAAATACTTCTAAGACTCTAAATTCCCTACAAGGATCCTCACTATGAGAAAACCACCACGTGGCTCCACTATTTAGAAAAATCACAAGCCACATCACATGGAGTGTGAGGTCGAGAGAAAAAGTTGGGTTTTGGTCGGACTCCAGGTATGATCATGAAGTGCTTAAAATATAACCAATAGCTAAACTAAATTAGAACCATTCTAACAAAATCTTGGGGAAATAAGGAAATAAATTACATGGAACCCATTCATGAGGAAGGGAATGTAAAATGGAGGTGGAAATACCTCAAAAATATCCAAGCACCTGAATCCCAAAAAGTCCATCTTTGGGAAATTCTATCTAGAAGAAAAATGGTAGTATCCTCAGGTGCAGATGAAATCAAATGGTGTGCCTCCAAAACTAAGAAATATAATGTGTGAATTGGATATAAGCTGAAGGAGGTTGCAGTTTCCAAGGAGGAATGGAATACCCATCTATTGTGGAGTAACAAATACCTCCCAAAAGTGGGATTTTTCACTTGGGAATCTATCTAGAAACACTTTTCTGATGTGTGACATATTAAGCAAGATAGGTTTTAATGTCCCACATAGATGTGTTATGTGTAAGGTAGAAGAAGAGGAAGAAGACCATCTCATCCTAAGATGTAATGTTGCAAAAGTTTTTTGTACAAAAATGATGAGTAGGTTAGACTAGTAAATCCCACTACCAATCAGCCTAAAATTAATGTTCATGGCTTGGCCAAGATTGCATAAAGGTGAAATCTTTGCATGCATTTAGAAATCAGCCCCACCAATCCTAATCTAGGAAGTATGAAAGGAACAAAATAGAAGAATCTTTTATGGGAAAGAACAGAGGATAGAAATCATTTTCAAAAAAATCGTGAAATTAATGATTGAAACAATAAATAATGTTGCAAGAAATCAAACTTTAAAAATTAACAATTTTTCACTATGGGATGAAAAAAAGGCCTAGGCTTGTGATTCCCCCCATTTGTGGGGCCCAACAGGCTCATTTGGATCCTCATTGAAGGGCCAAATTTCAATGGGCCTTGTCGGAAGAAGGTTGAGTAAAGATAAAATTTGATGGTCCTTCACATGGGAATGTTACAAGATCTATTTGTGTTATTTACAGTAATAGAGATGGTAAAGTCCTACTGGTGGCAGTTAAAAAGCTAGGGAGAGCCTCTAATAATGAAGCAGAATATCAAGCAGCTCTACTAATGGAAATGGGACCAAAAAATAAAATCACATAGTATCCACCTCAAAGGGGTTTCTCAAAACTCCGTCAATGCAATTTGGAAAAAACACTCTCCAAATTGATCCATAAGCAAATGGCTTGAAGAAGTTATAATATAACTAGAACAATTCAAAGAATTTAGAGTATCTCACATTTATCGTGAAGAAAATGTGATGGCAGATGAAGTGGCTAACGTGGCAATTGACGAAAAACAAAAGAGGTGACTTGGAATCAAGGGAGGCTTGGCATGAGTTTCATATGGAAATCTACGAGAGGAAGAAGGTTTGTGTAGAACCTTAAATTTTTAAGGTATGATGAGATCATTTTTTTATGGTGAAGTGTGGGACGAACTGAAGCTTTCTTGGAAATGATTGAGGTTGGGCTTTTAAGAGGGAGATGGAAGCATTCTCACCATAACCATATTTAGTAGTCAAGATAGCAAGGATGGAAATGACTATTTTCCTAAAAGAAAAAAAATGACAGATGGAATTTCTAGGTGAGCTCTCGGGGAGGCACATGATGGAATTTTTTAAGTTGAAGTGGGGTGGTAATGCATGCTATAAGGCTAGTTCTAGGGGATTTGTATGTGAAAGAGACGTTCCATTACCATGCAAATATGGATATTGCATCGATGTTTATGGCAATGTTGCTAGATGTAGGGGAGGAAATAAGGGTGGTCAAGAAGATAACAGAGGCCCTAGTATGGGTAAGGTGGCATGGGGGGATGAAGGACGTACTTCACTGAGTATCTCATAGTATTGGTCTTGTGCCACTGGGAGGTGTTTGGCCATAGGTATCTAAGCAACTTAAAACCCTGCTTGGGTTCCCTTTATGATTTGGAGTCTGGTGATGAATATTTCCTAGAGGCATCAACATGCTCGTGTGGGAATTAACTTCTTAAAAGCCCTAGTTGGGGAAATTGAAGACAAAATAGTGGACTAGTCCTTCACATTTGTCAATTCATCTACAATGATGGAGGTTTCTAGAATGAGTTGGGGATATGGGAAATGTATAACCATACTATGGTATAGGGTAAATTGCTATGTCTTTATTTTTGGTCTTTTGTATCCTACGTGGTTAGTCTACTGCCATATGTTTAATCTATGGTGGTAGAATGCTAAGAATCCATTTTTCTATAGGGGCTTTATTTTGTAAATATGGGTATCTGCAATTCCCATGATAGGGCCTACTATGTAATGATATTTTTTTCTAAATATAATAGGCCCTATCATGGGAATTGCAGATAGGGCCTACTATGTAATGATATAAAGTAAAAAAAATAAAGTAAAAAAATAGTAAGTAAAAAAAAGCCCTATCATTACTATGTAATGATATAGTAATGATAGGGCCTACTATGTAATGATATAAGTAAAAAAAATAAAGTAAAAAAATAGTAGATTTGATTTATCATTTATTTTTTATTAGATATATGATATAAGTATAATAAATCTAATATCAACATTGTTCACACAAATTTAATTAAAATATACTAATTATAAATTAAAATAATATTTAGAAATACTATTTTATTATTACATCGAGAAGTGTTTACATTGAGATCAATTTATAGGACCATCGTGTACATAGAAAAATAATCTTGAAAATATCATGTTGATTTATTAAGTCATCGCCCTTCATTGAAAAAAGTGTTCATATGAAATTATTTTTGTCCCTTGAAATCTATGTTCCTAATTTTACGCCAATTAATGGATGCATGTACATACAAACATAACAATAAATCTCCGCATTAATAAAAAACATCATTGTCGAATGAGAAAAAAAGAAGTTTCGTCAATGTGAATATCTGTAAATGTGAATAAATATTTTTGTGGATTGGTTTAACCATTTTTTGTGCATTGTTTTAAAAATCATCATTGAATGAGAAAATAAGAGGTTTTGCAAAAGTTATCAGTTTTTACCACCTATTACAAAATCATAAAATCTAGTGTGTGGTAGTGAAGTGGCCTATGTGGTATGGTTACCATGTAGCAGCAAGATCCAACATGTAGCAAGTCTTCACTTGCTCAAGGGTAATCACATATTTGTGCTTGGGAAGAGGCTTCTTTTGCTATTAAATGGTTTGAAAAAAAGAAAATTTGGGTTAAGGGAGATCAACTCCTTTGATAGCCTCTCTTTTCAATTTGGTGGCCTGGGGCCATCAAATGAGGTTTGAAGATTGGGCAGTTTCAAATCCCAATGGATAGATTTCAGATCTATCCATCCTTCACTGAACCATGTATCCCCAACTAGAGCCACTAGTGGTACTCTTTTTCAGCTTATGCCATCCCCCTTATGATGCCCATGAATTATAAATACTCTGAGAGATCTTAATGGTGCATCATGCTCAAGACCTTCTATAAGTTACAAAATCTCCTTGCTATGTCATAGCTAGAAGATCTATTTCAAAACCCAAAATTAGCTAAGCGTTGTGGTTTTGGACTTTCAGGTTGTCGCTTGCCTACTTCCTTGTAACTTTCCTATATCGTTCTTGTTCCCCTTCTTCTTTTCCTTTTCTTTCCATCTCTTTCTTTGACATTTCAAGTTTTTCCTATCAAGCCTATCCCTTATCCTCTACCACCTTCTTTTCCTTCTCTCTTCTTAACCCCTAATCTCATCCTTCAAAAAATTGAATTGTGTTGATTTTTTTGAGAGTTGGACTTCGGCCTTTCCTCTTACCTCTTACCTTAAATTTTGAGAGTTGGACTTCGGCCTTTCCTCTTACCTCTTACATTTTTAAGGTAAGAGGTAGTCATTCTTAGCAACAGTTGATTCTTGATAAACCCTTCGAAAGAAAACTGAATGTCAGCCTTTACGGCATCATGGATCAGGCTTCCCCTTTACCCTTTCCTCCTATCTTCACAATCGCTAATTTGTATGACTAATCCCCGGCCTCTGATGTCTTACTTTCGGGCATTAGCTTTCGGTCATACCTCTTACCCCTTACCTCTATTTCAGAACGATGTAAGTTGTGCCCCATCTCCCAACTCCCAAAAATATTTCTCCCCTTCCCTTTCTTCCAAGGCTCCATTTTCACCTTGAAACAAAGATTGCTTTTGCAAAATACGACTAAGTCTTTTTTGTCGGACTTTGGGTGTCACATCTTCGTCTTCCCTCTTACTTTCTTTTGGTAAGCAGTAAGTTTCTCACCTGACCTCTGACCTTTGATGCCTTACGTACCATCAGACTTCGAGTATTTCCCTTCCCTCCTATGCCTTATCTCAATTATATGGTAAGGTGTATTCTGTCGGTTCGATCTCCAACGTCTGAAAGGTGAAAGTCCTCGGCTCGACACCTAATGCATTTCTACAAGCAATGTGAACCAACCCTGATGCCAACGAATATTATGATGTATGGAGAAATCCTAAAGCTTGGCCTCCAAAGGAAGCAGTATTTTCATCCTGGCATATCATTTAATGTTTAACAAGCATTTCTTTCAGGCCCGAAGGCCTGACAATTCTCACGATTGATGTGGTTTCACGTGGGTTTCATTAATGTTGCAATGACATTTTAGGTGACTTGATTCGATCTTTGGGGGAGGGGGGGGATAGGGGGTGTATTTAATTTTATTTTAACCAAATCTCATTGGGATGAGGTGCTACCCATGCTTCTTTATGGGTTCCAAGCATCCTTTCTATCAGAGATTTCTTCCTTTATGTGATTTGTTGATGGTTTCGTGGGCTTTTTAAATTTTTGGTATGGGGCTTGATGTGGATGCCAAGGTCATTAGTGATGGATACCTTCTTATATTTTTCCAAATTTTTCTCCTTGGTAGATATTTCGTAACCTGGGGAGAACACTAGTTGTGTTAGGGTTTGTGTCTAGTCGAGTTTTTCAGTTATGCCTCAACTATATAGTCATTTTTTGTTGTTTTTGTAAGGGTTCTAATGTCAGTCCTCTGGAGGGTTTGGAGTTTTGTTCTCCCTTCCATGGCTTTTATTTTTGGTGGCCAGGGGGCTATGTATAGAATATTGTTTAGTGCTTAAGGTGAAGATATATGTTTATCAACCATTACTTGGCACTACCTTTGTATCTTGTAACTGTGGCATATATGAATATACACTGTTATGCTTTTGTCTCCAACTTTGGAATGCAAAGTCTTTTGAATCTAAATAATAAGGTTATTTCAGGTTCTTTGAACATATTTGTTGTTTAAAATGTTTAACTATTGTCTTTTCATTCGAGGAGTGATGTAAATGCTTGAAGAAAGTAGTGAAGACATTTTACTTTTAGATGTATTTTTTAGTAGAGTAGCATAGCAAGCTTGTGTAGGTCAGGTTATCACAAGGTGATGGTTTATTCAAAAGACCCCCAAGATATGCTTGGTGTTTTCATCATAAAATGCTTAACATCTGACTCTATAGCCCAACATAGGCATTGGTACTGCATGGTTTTCCTCCCCCATCCTCAGTAACAAACCTTATAGTCAAAAAACCTTTTCCTTTCTTTCTTAGTTTAGAGTTTATTTCTAGTTTCTTGCTTCATACCTAAACTTAAATGAGAAAAAGTGGTGTAACTAGCCTTATAGAACCTTGTCATATGTATGAAGCTAATCTAATAGACACTGTGATAAAACCACAACTTCTTGTATGCATCTGTTTCATAGAGGAATACCCACCTAGGTCCTACAAATCCTAAAGTGTAGGGGAGAGAAGTGTTAAATTTATCTCTCATTCAATAGCCCCTAACCTTGAAGTCCTTGAGCATAAGAGTTGGTTGTCCTTTAGAGGGTTTTTAGGGTTCAGTAGGAAAAAACACCAACAAAATTAATGCTAGATTGTAGAACTGTTGAAATTTGTTTTAATTTTGAGAAGGATATAGCAGTAACATCTGTTGCCCAAAGACTTGCACAACAAGCATGTAAACCTCCTTATTTTTTCCATGAAAATTCCTCCAATGCCAATTTGATTTCAAGGGAAAATATAGGGTGCAAACTATGCCACAATTGTTTTTTTCAATGTCTATTGAAAAAAATTGTGATGATTTTTTTTATTGAGATTTTTGTCATCTTTGGCTAGATTGCAAAATGGAGGGGGTAGACAAGGCCACAAGTGACATATCTCACAGCCTTTCAAGTCGAATAGAAATTGAGCTTTTCTTATGGATACTCTCGTATTGGTAGAGTTCTTTGCATTTTAAACTTTTTCATTAATTGATAAAAATGTTTATGAAAAGGTTAATTAAAACCAATTTGATGATGCCATTTTCCATGCGATTCTAGAATTTTTCCAAATTTAAACTTCATGGAAAGAAAAACCTTATAGAATTTGTGAAAATACTTAAGAAACCTATTGTATTTGAAAAGTGTGGTGAATCTCTTGATTTGTATGTCATTAAATTCTTCTGAAAATACTCATATTTAAGATTTTATTTAAATGGAAATTTGTTTATGAGTGACTTTTTGCAATGTGTTGTTTTATGGGTCTCGTCTTCTAGAATCGTCTGTATAATATTTAACTTTATTCAGGGCTTTCTATAGAACCCATCATTACTACCAAGAAAGAAGCATTTGATTAGATAAATATAGGGAGTGGTATCCACAAAATTAATTTTTTTTCAATGTAATTATATGAGCATACATGACAAGGAGCAATTGGTAGATACCATAAATTTGTTGGAAAAAAAATTCTATAGAAGTTGTGAAAATGTATGATTAACTTGTTGGATTGATAAATGTGGCGATTCTCTTCTCTTAAACGTCTCTTAAGGATGTTGTACCATGGAAGGGGAATTTTATCCTATTTTTTACTTTGATAACAACCCCATGAAAGGGCCTTGGCCTAATTAAGCTTAAAATATTAAATTATAATGTTTAATCATTGCAGCATACCAAACATTTCGGTTGTAAAATTCAAATGTTATATTCATTTCAGTTGTTTTAGTTTATTGTAGATTGTTGTGGTTTTCGTAGCCAGTAAAATTTTGAATAATTAATTAAATATTTTTTTTATTATAGTTTTGTGGGAAAAAATGTCCTAAAAAAATTGCGATAAAAAAGTTTATAGTTAGCATTCCTGAAAATCCGCCCTTATCGGTCCAAATTTTTTAGCCAATAAAATTGAAGAGAAATAATTTTCAAAATTTAAAAAGTTAAAAATCATGTATTTAACTTTAACAAAATTAAAATATAATTTATAAAATTTAAAATATAATGTATGAAAAAGAAAATTATGAATTTTGATTGGCTGCAAACAAAACATTTAATCACTAGTTAACAAACAGGTCCGTTATAGTTCCCTCGTAGAATCTAAAAATATTATGTTATTATTAAATGATATAAAAAATAGATATATCTAGACTTTATTTATATAGATTACTCTAAAATAGATATGCTAGTATGTGTATATATAATAATAAGTAGACATGAAAAATTGTAAAACTAATACCAGTGCCACTAATAAATATCTATAATTTATCAAACCAAACACTACATATTTATATTTTATTTTATTTGACATATATGACTTTGAAAAGATCCTCTTCCTCCAGATTTACTCTAAATATAAAATTTTCATGGTGGTTGTGCTGTCTATTTCTCCCTTTGAATTTCTTTATTCCTTGGTCGGCTGCATTTCATACTTGTCGGAAGATGTAATTGCAGACTCAAAATATCTCGAACCTAACAGCTGCATGGCTTTATATATTTTAATTATGGACATTTCCCAAAATCCTATCCAGATTCTGATCAGGTGGAAATTTGTAATATTTTATTAACACAATTTCAATAATTCCTACATTAAGATGACAAGTTTGCTTAACATTATCTCCACCTAAACACCATTTTCTTTTCCAATTGACATGTTTACTTCTTGCTGTCAATGCATAAGCAAAGAATGATGAAAGCGTCAACTCAAGATCAAATGAAATCTGAAACCCATTCTTTTTTTAAGAAAGATGAATACGCAGTCACAACTAATAAAGTAAATGTTTCATTTGAAAGTGAAGGATTTCTAGTCTCTAATGTCTGCATCAAACAAAGACAAAATGTACACTTACAATGACCACTGTTAGGTTGATTTTCTTCCATCATCCATGATAGATTTATCTACAGAGAAATCAGAAAAGACTTAACTGAACTGAAAAGAACAATGAAAGACAAAACAGTGAAGAAGATAGACAATATCACTTTAACAAAGTAATCAACTTTTTTCTGGGTGGGTGTCATGAATATGAATAAAAATGAAGTTGTAAAAGCCAGGGAAAGTAATGTAATTCCAGTGCATCTGTATAATCAATCACTAACAGACAATTCTAGTTGTCTTAGCAATTCTACTCTTCCCATTGCCTTGTCTCGAAAGATGTGATGGTTTTGTTCTTCCCAAACCTCCTAAATTATAATGGAGGGGGTGGTTACCCACAGACTGGCGTAGGAACGTTCATGCATTGAATAAGGTAGATACGTCATCCTGGAGCGGCCTTTGCCACCCAATTTTTTTAATGATGTTAGTCCAGCAGTCCCTAGAAAAAGGATAATTTCATAATATATGGTTTGTTGCTTCTTCGTTTTTCATGCAAAGGATGCATTTGTCTGGTCCTGCAATGCCTCGCTTTCTCAACCAATCCATCGTCAGGATTCTTTTTTGGATGGCTGTCCACTTAAAATATTTAGCCTTTGGGAGGCAATTTTTGTGCCAAAGCAGATGGGGTCATCCATCCTTCTGTTCTATGTTTTCCTTTATAGTGTATCCCATCTTGACACTGTATTGTCCCAATTTTGTGGCATTTCATTTCATTATGTCATGCGATTCCCTAATGAAGATGTTCCTTCTTTTTAATTCCTCTTCTAAGCATCTTTTCTGATATTGATCATAGTTTATTCCTTCAAGAAATTTTCATTTTCATTTTGTCCTCCCATTTTCTATGCATGGTTCCAAATAGTCCCACACCTTTGTGCCCCAATTGGTTTTAAGGATCCTTTTAATTTCCTCCATTTCCTAGATGTGCGGTAGTGCAAGAGCTCCATCTCATGAGTCTTCCTAGAATTTTTCTATCTTGCCATCTTTTGTATGCCATGTGTGATGATTCCTTATGACATCCCTACAATCCGGTATGAAATTCCAAATTGCAGACCCATGAGGGGGGTTCAAAGTTATTACAATCCTCTCTAACTCCTAAGATTCCAAGCACTTGCTTTGTAGAACCCTTACCCATTTAGCTTGAGGATTAGACAACACAATTCATACTAGTTTTTCCCCCAAGGCCTGACTAAGCATTTTCCATTTTCTTATGCCAACACCACCTACTATCTTTGGCTTGTTTTCACTGGCATCCTTATGTTGGACATCATGTAAATTGAAAGTGAAGTGATTATAGATTTTAACATCATTATCCTTTCGGTGGAGGACAACCACTTCCCCTTCCATGATTTTGAATATACTTAGGCATTCTTGAGTCCATGATTTCCAAAGTTTTTTCTTGTAAACCCTAGTGAAGAGTAGCACCCCAAGGTATTTTTAGGGAGTTTGTTGGTTTTAGACCCAGAATTATTGATACCTCTTTCTTCTTCCTAATTTCAACATAAAAAAGAAGACTTCAAACTTGTTCCAATTTACCTTTTGGCTCAAGGGCATGCATTATTTATCTACTTTTTTCTTCATTGGTATCACACTCATTTCGCAATGCCAAACCCGAATAGTAGTGTACCATCAGCGAGCTATTGATAGGTTATAGCTTCAAAACTCAAGGCCACCCTTGAATCCTTCCAATCTTTGTTTTTCCTTGCCCTTTGTATTAGCCGACCCAATACCTCTATCATTATTATGAAAAGAAAGGGTGAAATTGGCTCACCTTGTCTGAGACCATTAGATGAGTTGAAGAAGTTGTGTGGGTTTCCATTCACTAAGACATAGAAGCACAGATCCATCTACACCATTCTTCCTTGAAACCCAACTTTTCCATTATTTTGACAAGGAATTCTTTGTTGACCTAGTCATATGTCTTTTGAATATCTATCTTTACCATCATTCTTTCCAATTTACTCTTTTTGATGGGGTGTATACCTCCATGTGCTATAATTATGAATTTTGAGATTGACCTACCTTGGGTGAAGCCACTTTGTTCCTCTAATTTAAACATAGGCAACAAAATATTCAATCTATTTGCTATGGTTTTTGCTTTTAACATTGCAAAACAAGATCAGCCTAAAACCCCTCATACTACTCACTTGTTATTTATTTAGAATGGGGGCTAGGAGGGTTTTATTCCAATATTTTAGAATTATTGGCTTTCTACAAGCATTCTCTATTGCTAAATGAATTCATTTACCTACAATATGCTAGATGTTCTAGAAAAAATATGTTGGGAAGTCATTCAACCTTGAGGATTTATCCCCATCAAGTTGGAAAATTGCTTTCCTTACTTCCTCCTCTATCAATGAACTTCTTAAAATTTTGTCATTGTTACAACATGGTGTGTCCCTTGGTCTTCCTTGTTCAGCTTGGCACTTGGGTTTGTGACATGGCTTAACCACCTTTTGTGGATCTTGTATAAATCTGATAGTTCTATCGAGCATTAATAGGTTGATCTTTTGGTACAATGACAACCACCAATGTAACAATTGGTATCAGAGCCAAGGTCATAGGTTTGAACCCCTCGCTTGCACTTGGGGGGGTTGTTGCAAGATGGTGTGTCCCTTGGTCTTGTTTAGCGTAGCATTTGGGTTTTTCACGTGGCTTAACTACCTCTTGTGGATCTTGTATAAATCCGGTGGTTGTATCGGGCATTAACAGGTTGATCTTTTGGTGCAATGACAACCACCAATGTATTGTAACAGTCGTGCTCAGTTGTTACATTTAGGATTAGTCTTAAATCCTCCTCCTGAAATTCTGGGACCACAACCATGTATCTATTTAGGAGATATTTAAAATATGTGACTTTTTTTCTCTTATTTCTTCCCAACCTTTGCATCTAGTGTCATTCTCCTTTGAGATGTTTTCTATTCTATTTGATGCATATTTTACTTTTTTACTGTATATAACTATTTCATGTTCCTATCCCCTCCCCTTAACCAATTTTCCCTTACTTTTTGGAACCAATAAATTTATTCTCTTTGAAGAACTTCAATATACTTCATTTTTAGTTCTTTCTCCTTTTATGTATGTCTCTTGGCACATCCTATTTTTTATCACTTCCTCATTCAATGTAGTTAATTCTACTTCAATTATGTCATTCTCTTGAAAAATATTCTTAAAATGTGTTTTATTCCACTCCTTCACCTTTCCTTTTATTGAAGATAAATTTTAAACACTTCAAAATATTTTGAGTCTATAGCATGGGGGCGGCCTTCTTCCACCATTCTAATAGTTTTTCTCCAAATCTTTTTCCCTAAGCCATATTCTCTCAAAATTGAAGGGGTTGTGTAGAGTTTTTTTCTCTGAGGTGAAAGGGAATTGGATTAGTGGATGGTCCAATTCACTCATTTCCAAAGATGAATCTTTCCCAATTAGATTGGTTCTAGTCCAATCTCCACCTACCATGGATTTGTCTAACCTTTCAGGTATGAAGTGGGTATCTCTTCACTTGTTTGACCAAATGAATGTGTCATTTTCCGTCTTTATTTCCATAAGGTAATTGTCCTGTAAAAACTCTTGGAACTCATTTAGATCTTTGTCAATTATGGAGACACCACCTCTTTTATCTTCATGGCTAAGTATTGCATTGAAATCCCCACCTATTATGAAAATCTCATTGTGAACTTGTTAGAATATTATTGAGAGCTAGGACCATACCTCCTTTCTTTAGACTACTCCCATAGGTTCGTAGATGTTGATTGAGTAAAAATCCACATTATATGTGCAAGGAAGCATATCTTGCATAGTTGTCACTCTTTTCTTCCTTGGATTGACTTTGCAAAGACTTTAAAAGGATCTCGTAGTATGCCTAAACCACCCGAGGCTCCAACTGTAGGGGAGAAGACACCCTATCACTTTCTCCATTTGATTGATAGCTTTCATGCCTCTTCATTTGATAGTTTTGTTTTTTGAAGTAATATTATGTCAAATTTTCTCAAATCGATTTGGTGCTTGAATGGCAGGGTCATTTAGGCCCCTAACATTCCATAATATGAGAATCATGTCTCCTTGAGAAGGGGGCCTCCCTTTCCCAATCTAAGTTTGCATTGGCCTTTTTTGTTTTCTATAATTTCCATATTTACTTTGATCGACTTTCTTCCTCTTCCTCCTTTTTCCCCCATTTTTGGTTTTTTCAGCTTTGAGTATATTTGTTCCAAGAGCTTTTCCTTGAGATATTTTATTTCATTCTTGTCACTATCTATTTATCCTTCTTCTTCTTTCAATAAAGGTTCCTCCTATAAAATTCCTTTTTCTTTATTCAATCTTACTAACTTAGTTTCTTAGCTCCCTAATTATTTGGGTGTGGGGGTTTAAATCTTCTCAACTTCTTCATTATTTTTTTCTTTTTATTCCCTTTGTATTATGAGTCCTCAATCTGCTTCACATCCCCAAGGCAGACCTCTTGCTCCACCCATTATGGTTTTACCATCACTTCTTCCAACGATGCAATATTTATCGAACCCCCATTCTAACTTTCATTATTTATGGATCTTTGAGGTCTATCAACCCCTCTTTGGTCTCAATTCATATATGGTTACCCTCCATCCTTGTTTCTTTTTTCTTAGGGAATTCTTTCATCAAGTGTCAATGGGTGAGACATGGTCAAAACCACTAGACTTAGATGTCCTTTTCCACCTTTTGTCTCGATATCCCTGATTTTGATATGATCGTAGTTTCTTTTGGGATTCATTCATCATATGCCACTTCTATAGAAATCCTTGTGTAGATTTTGAAGTCACCTTCTACCATTCTTTCATCCACCCTTCAGAAATTTCCTAGTCTATTTCCTATTTTTTCAAGGGTTTCTAGCTCCTAGTTTTCCTATGTGGGGCTATACAACCTTAACCATTATGAGATTTTTTCCACTTATTTTTTCAAGAGGTTGAAATTTGGCTCTCAATCCTTTATAGAAAGCTAGAACTCTCCATATATGGACCATTATATGAAATTACCTTTTTATGCTCCTCCTTTTGGCATTCCACCATTCAAAAACCTTTCAGAAATTCTTTCAAAGCTAATTCTTTTTCCCATTGCTTTTGACACCAATGTAGAATTTTTCCCTTTACACACTAGTCTATCACCCATTTTAAAAAGAAGGAATTGTCTTTTAGCCTAGCTATCCTAGTTTTCCAAGTAACAAAGGTCTGTAAAATGAAAGAAACACAGTTATGTGGAGGTCTACTAGGGGAGAGGACCCAGTAGTTGTGCACCTTAACTTCATGCTTCTAATTATCCTACTTGGAAATTTCAAATCACTCCCAATTTTTTACAGTAGCTTACTTGGCAAGTCCCCTGCTTATAACTAAGGTTTCAGGGCCACATCATCAAATATGATGCCACATCAGCATGCTTTTTGTCAAGGTGTCCAAAAAGGCCCAAAAAAAAAGTGAGACCAATACTTGTGCATTCACAACATGTTTTATTGAGCGCTGATGTGGAATCACATGATTGGTTGCTTTTTAGATCAAAGGAATACATTTTGTTTAATTATAGGTAGTCATCATCAACACTAACAACTTTAAAGTCACAACTATTGGTCCAATATTGATAAAAATATTGGGCATTATATCAACAACTACTATCACAACTATTGAAACATGCTCAGGTACTAGGTCCTCTCCCCTATTTAGGGGAACGATATTTGCGCCCATGGTTAGATTTTGCTTGTTAGGGTTTTCTTCTTTGTTGCACGCCCCTTCAAACTTTTTCTACCATCACATGTTATCTTGCCATCCTTGATGATTTCTCTATTGTTTTCTATACCACTCTCGTCCATGACCACCTTGATCTAGGCGACGTCCGCCTCTTTCAAGTCCTACATACTCCTATTCGCACAATATATTATTATCATTTTTAGATTATTATATAAATATATGTATATATTTTATAAATATTTACATAAACAATTTATTTTATTTAAAATTGATAAAAAAATTTCTAATGTTATTTTAAATAAAATAAGTTTCAAATAAAATATGAAGTAAATAAATATTCTTTTAATAGATTTTTTATTTATTTTTATTTTTTATTATATTTATGATATAAATATAATAGACCTCTAGAATGATATCTTTCAATATTTTCCACAAAAAATTGTTTAAAATATAATATTATAAATTCAAATAACATTTGAATATATTATATGTGTGTGTGCATGTATAAATGTATATATGTCTTTTACATCTATACACATTATTTAATATCATCACAATGAATATTTTTTATTGGAAAATGCATATATTAATAATACCACTACTAAATATAATATTAGCAACTTCTACTCTATGTCAAAATGCCTAATGTGCTTGCTTCAAACCCTAATCCACGTCATGATGGAGGATTGCTTCAACACTCTAGCTCACAACAGCTCAATGGTGCCTATGACAATCATGATGGGGGTTGTCAATCATGACCACCCAATATTCAAATCACTTCTCCTTTTAATAGTTTAATTTTCGAAACAAACAACAAGGAGAGTTGCCCTATCCCCATTCAATGCATAGACCATATTCTAGTGATAAGCATTGAAGAATCTATCCATGATATGAAGGAATTTTTAGAGGACCATGCCCTCATCTATATTTTTGTGAAAACTTGGTCAAAGCTTAGCAATCTTCATGATTGGACACGAAGGGAGAAATTTGTATCTACCTCTACACTAGAGGGTTTTTAATCTTTGACTTTGATTCCACTCAAGATAAAGAAGTGTTAAAAAATGGACCGGGTCATGGATTTTTGAAGGGGATTTCTTATGCATGAAACCTTGGTTTCCATCTTTTGATCCTTGAAAATAAACTTTCTCTTTTTAATATCTTTGGGTGCATTTACCTTATCTCCCTTTGCAATATTGGGTGTTTGAGAGTTTGTGGGCCATTAGAAATGGTCTAGGTAAGTATTAATGTACTTCAAAAGAAACAATTAATTACAAAAGTTCCACCTATGCACGTTTATGTGTTGAAATGGATCTTGCCAAAGGCCTCCCTGCTAAGATTTCTTTGAAAGTGGGAAGCAGATGTTGGAGGCTACCAATTGATTATGAAAGAATTTCTTTTGAATATAGAGAATGCTTCTCTACTGATCAATCTACTACTAGATTGCCAAAAATGAAAGATTGTGATTTGGGAATCATGCTTCAAGTGGCACACACACCTAGTAAATTGGGGTTGAATCCCACCATTATGTTATTCCATCAAATACACAAAAAGATTCTGACTGCTCCCATGATCTCTCATTAGCTAGTCCAAATACTTCCATTTCATTTAAATTGCAAGACAATTGTTTGGGATCCACATGTAGCTTCTACTAATAGAGATGCCTCAAGGGGCTCAACAATGTTGCAGGATAAAGTGACACCAAAAATACAAAAAAAATCTATGGCTTCTTTTGTGTTTGTTGCTTCCCCATTAAATGGGGCCACAGGGACAAAGATGACAAATCAAAAGGAAAAGTTGAATAAAACACAGAGCACCATCCTCAAACAAATCAAGAATAGATAGAAGTTGAGAAATAAAGTCTCCCTCTTCAAAATCCATGCATCATATAATATTGAGATCAGCTACGAAAGAAGAAAATCCTAAAACATATTTAGACATCCCTATTTAAATACTACTATAATTTTTTATTTATTTTTATTTATTTGTAAGAGTGGACCCCATGTCCACAACAAACTGATTAAAAAAAATAATACCACTAATAAATATTTATAATTTCATCAACCCAAACACTGCAAATTCATATTTATTTAACATATATGACTTTGAAAAGATCCTTTTCCTTCAGATTTACTCTATATATAATTTTTTCTTGGCAGTTGTGCTGTCTCTTTATTCCTTGGTCGGCTGCATTTCATACCTGTCGGATGAAGTAATAGTAGAGTCAAAATATCTGGATCTTAACAGCTGCATTACTTTATATATTTTATGGATACTTCCCAAAATCCTATCCAGATTCTTATCAGGTGGAAATACTAATATTTTATTAACATATTTTCAATAATTCTTACAGTAAGATGACAAGTTTGCTTAATATTATCTCCACCAAACCACCATTTTCTTTTCCAAATGACATGTTTACTTCTTGCTGTCAATGCATAAGCAAAGAATGATAAAAGCATCAACTCAAGATCAGATGAAATCTGAAAACCAGTCATCTTTTAGTAAGATGAATATTCTGTCACAACTAATAAAGCAAGTGTTTCATTTGAAAGTGAAGGACTTCTTATCTGTAATGTCTGAATCAAAGAAAGACAAAATATACACTTCCAATGACCACTGTTGGGCTAATTATCTTCCATCATCATTGATAGATTTATCTACAGAGAAATCAGAAAATACTTAACTGAACTGAAATGAACAGTGAAAGATAAAACAGTGAAGAAGACAGACAATATCACTTTAACAAAGTAATCAACTTTTTTCTGGGTGGGTGTCATCATATGAATAAAAGTGAAGGTGTAAAAGCCAGGGAAAGTAATGTAATTCCAGTGCATCTGTATAATCAATCACTAACAGACAACAGCATAAAAGCATGTAAAGACAATAGCTCTTATTTGGACTTTCGTTAATGTGAATTGGTTCTTTGATCATAATTGGATTTTCAGTAAAGTGGGTGATTTGATTCTGCTTGTCTTTTTGAATACTACTACAGTAAACCTAACATGCTTTTATCATGGGGATAACTTCAAATGATTCTGCCTGCTTTTATTTTGTCAAATGACTAACATATATCTGTAATTTGACGATCTGGGGCCATTCTAGGGCTTGTTTTTCAATTTTGTGGGCTATATTTTACAACTTTCAAACCTTTCTTCGTCTTATATAATGATTGTCATGTGTTTTTTCATAATTGTATGCCATGAAGAGGAAGGAGTTCTCACTGTTTGGGAGTGTATTGATAATTATGTTCTTACAGATGTCTCGAAAAACTAAATATCTTTTTATTAGCATTGCTTTTTAACTGTTTCAGATTTTTTTGGACTTATCCCTATTTTTGTTTTTATTTGGAATTCCTTATTTTTGTCTTTACTTGGAATTCTCTTACATTTTGACATTGGGAATGTGCTTTTATACCATCTATCTTTTGAATTGTGTAGTGTTATGTTATTAGTTTTAATAAATTTAAGTAAATTAAGACTAAGTCATTAAATAATAATAATAGATTTGTCTTTTAGTAAATACATCTAAGAGAATATAGAATTTAAAATGTAGTTTTAATAGATATGTATATGTATATATATATATTTAAATTATTTTTTAATAAGATAGAAGATTTTTTAATATTTTTATTATTTTAATAAATTATTATAATTATAATAATAAAATTTAAGTTCTTTATTCTATATATAAATTCTCAAAATAATTATATTTAAAAATAAATGAATTTAATTAAAAGATAATATGTTGATATATAATTGGTATAGATACATTTAAATGTTTTATTTGTTAAGATTTTTTTTTATTAAGTAAAGTGGTTTTGAAGTTATTAGAAATCTTATATAATAGAAAGAACAACTTAAAGCTACAACAACCTCTAAAATGGGAGTAAAATACAGTTACAACCATACTGTCAAACACAAACCAATACAATTACAATCAAGATGTATGCAATAAAAAAGTACCCAAAGATCTAACCTAAATAATGTTGGACCCAACCCCACTCAATATTACACCCCTCACTCTAGTGCAAGATTGGGAGACACATATGGGAAGATGTTTCTTTCATCTTTATATATTTTCCATGAAATATTATCTCCCAATTCCTCAAATCTAGGAGAATCAAGGGGTTCCCCCTCAAAAATCCCATCCATGGACACAACAAAATTAGATGAACATCAAGTTGAAGTAGTCAAATGTCAAACAATTATCTCAAGGACAAGCGGGAGTAGAGCTAAATTTGATGGATAATGAACTAGGTAACCAAAGCAAGAGGTGGGTGGGACTCACTAATAGGAGCCAAAGGAGTTAAAGGGGATTCAACATCATCAGAAGAATTTTCATCCTAAGAGGAACCATCTATTAGATAGTAAAAAGAATTAATAGCCAAATGATCTTTTCAGGCATTAATTAATCACATTGATACACCCTTGCAACTGATGAAGAAAATGTGGGTAAAGAAGAGTGAATTTGATGAATGTGATAAGGTTGTATGGGAAGTTCCCTTTGGTAATTCATCTGACAATTGATTTTAGGCCACTGGTCTAGGGGGGTTCTTATGAAAATCTTTTGTCCCCTATGTATAGTTGGTTCTAAATCATAGGAAGCTATCAGTAGGCATGTTATTCATCCTCAAATGTATTCGTGATCGCTTGCTTAGAAAGATGAAATCCTAAAGGTCCGCAAATGGATTCTACTCTTGTTGTTTGAGGATGCAAAGTAACCAAAACTCCTAGGGAAAAGCATTTAATGCGACAAAGAGGTTAGGTGTGCAAAGTTATAGAAGGGCATTTGGAAGCCTAATTTGTCATCATGCATTGAAGGTGAACAATTGGAGAGCTTTTTCAACAAAAAATTTGGAGTGAAAGTCAATTTAGAGGTGAATCCTCTAGAATGGATAGTCAAAATCTAGGTGGTTGATGGAAAAATATCATCAATATCTAAAGGGGAAACCCTCATAGCCAAGTAGTTGACTCTCAGGCTTATCCCCTATCGTCAAAACAACATCCTTGGGAAGATCCTTGGAGATATGCATGTCCTTTAGAATATAAGAAAATGTAGACTCAAATAGGAAGCAATAAATTCCACCTTCAAGAAATATCCAATAACGTTATCGATGGCCTCATAGAAACAATCTTCCTAGAATTGGAGTGAAAGATTCAAAAGTTGGACCCTTACAAGTCTGACATTGAGAGGTTCAAAAAGGTGCTTGAAGGAGATAGACCAAGCCTTGATTGAGATAGAGTGTTCTCCTTACATTCATAACTTTTTATGAAGCACCAAATTCCTATCCTTCAAATGAAAAATGACACTATGAAGAAGCCGCTAGCATAAGGAAAAAAGTCACTTTTGTCCTTGACAAGAGGCTTTGATGAATCTACTATCCAACTCTACAAATTACTTGATAAGGCCAAAAATTGTTGAATCTACATACCAATCCCCTTTGTAGATTAAAATCTTCATTTATTAGCATGTTTTACCTGCAAGCCACCACATAAGAATATTGTGCACAAGAGAGAGGTTGTAATATATCTCACAAAGGTTGTAAAACATTCCCAAAGCCTATAATGTTTGTGTAGGAACACTAACAATCTAAATCCAAAGAAGAAAACTTTGCACCTCTAATAGCATGAATACCAAGAGTCCCTAGTCATTAGAAGAGAAACACATAGGTTAGCAGCTTCGTGATTAACCCTATAAACTAAACTAGCACTAGTAGGGGCATGGAGGTAAAACATGTAATATATTTTCTATAAAAAGTGATGTAACACTTAGACCAGAGGCATGATGATATGACCAAGAAAGAGGTTCTTTTTTAAGAACTTTTAAAAATAACCAAGCAAATAGTTGGAATGGAATATACATTTAGTTTCTAAAATATTAGTTTTTCAAAATATCTTTCAATAGTTAACAATGATGTAGATTTCTAAATGTGCTTAAATTTCTTGTGAAATGAAATATCAATTCACCCAAAGATTTATTTTGAGTATTCAATTCATAATGGGGATAAAAAGAAAGATTTCTTGTTTTAAAAGGGAAAAAATGTTGATCCATGTTGATTATATATATATATATATATATTATTGGAATATGGCTTTGGGAGATTTTTTTGGTTGCTAGTGTTGTCATTGATGGAAACTAGAGTCAGTAGTGTGGTCTACAGTTTAGAGGTAGCTCTTAAATTGACAGGAAAAGTAGAAGATAGTACATTCTACCAGTAGAAAGCATGAAGAACAGAGTAACCAATCAGTTAATCATTTGTATGCTTCATTGGATCATTATTTTGTTGTGTGGATCCCCAAGAAAGCCTCTCAAGCATGTATGTTACCTGATTGATAAGTTTTGCAATGTTACATTGATTGGTGTACAAGTTTGGAGATTCGATAGAATGACTTATTGTTTATTTTCTCATTATGACTGACCTGATGTATATAGTGTGTTGTAGATGTATGAGGAATAGTTTTTTAACTATTCCTTGTGTTTAGAATTTTGATTTGGGTCCCTACTATAGTCTAGCTGACTTGTTTGGGTACACATTAATTCTAATTGGTGATTTGAGCCGACATGTGGAAGAATATTATATTTTGTTTAAAGCTGGCATATAGAAATGAAATACCTGTTAGCGGATATATGAAATCCTTGTTAGGAGATTGGTAATTCATTTTGAAATATAGTATGAAGTGGTGAGAAGGTGTGTGTTTGTGTGAAATAATGCAGAACAGCTATATGTGCTAATATCAGAAGATTTGTTGAGCGAATTTTTTTTTACAGTGCTATAGAAGGGTTTTTGTAGAAGAGCAGAGCAGGAGTGTGAATTGGATAGAAGGTCCAAAATTTGTTTCATGTGCTTCATTGGAACTAAATCCAGGCATTTGGAGATGCTAATTTCCCAGTTCAATCTTTTTGTTGTAATCTCAAATATTTTGTAAGGCAGTGAGCCTTTTTCCTTGAGTAGTGAGCTCTAGGCAGTGTGCCTAAATGCAAGTGCATTCCCTTTCGATCATACTTTTAATAGAGTATACTTTTTGGATTAATCTCCACCGTGGTTTTTCCCCTAACAGGGTTCCATGTAAAAATTCTGGTGTTATGGTGTTCACATTTTCTCTTTAATGAGTTTGCATGTTTCCTTCTATTTATACGTTGTGGATGTTATTAAATTTTAATATTACTATTGAAAGTTTAAGATCTGATTTGAAATTCAAACATTGTTGAACACTGATTCACCCCCCTATCAATTTTCCTAGTGTCCAACAATTGGTATCAGAGTGAGGTTCCTCTTCTAAAGTTTAACAACTTGAGGTGGATCTTGAATTACAATGGATGTTGGTGGTCTTCAACAATAGCTTATGGTGGCACTTGATGATCTTGATTAGTCTAAAGCAAAGGTCATAGAGTTAAAATAAAATCTTGTGGCTATAGAAAAATCCATTCAATCATTGAAGGATAAAATAAATGAGTCAAGGGAAAAGAGGAAGGAACTATGTGGACAATTGAAGCAAAAATAAAGAAGAGACCTAGAAAATGTTCATCTGAATCAAACCCTAAAAGAAATTATAGAAAATGTGAAAATCTTGCTAAGGAAAATACTATTCTAAAGATTCAAATGGAGTTTGTGGCAATGAAGCTAACTAAAGAGATTGAAGAAAGAAAGAAGAATGAGGAGAATCTAGCCCAGTCTTTAAAAGAGAAGTCTGAGGAATGCAACAGAGTTAATAGTAGATTCATTTAGCTAGAGATTGAACTACAACAATCCAGAAATAATGAACAAGAGCTTGAGAGATAGATAGTTATCCTCATAGATGAGCTTGCTACTGCGAATGAGTTTAAGGAGAAATTTAGGATCAGTTTTGCTAAGCTTGATGAGATAACTAAAGGACAAAAGGATGCAAATGATAAGCGAGGTCTTGGCTATGTGAAAGATGAGAGCTCTAAATTTGAACAAAATAACCCTGAATGGAAAAATCATAAGAAAAAAGGCAAAAGATATCTGGTAAGGCAACCCAATGCTTAGAAGTTTAATGGATATTGCTTTTTTTGTAATAAATTTGGACATATGGCTTCTCAGTGTAGAAGTAAGATAAACTTAGGCACTCCATCATTTTCTGGTCAGTGTTTTAATTGTAAAAGGTTTGGTCATAAGTCATTAGAATGCAAATGCATGTTTGTCAGTAAAAGGAATGTCAAATGCTACACATGTGGAAGACTTGGGCATGTTTCTAATCAATGCAAATCAAGAGGAAATCAGTGGAATGGATGGTATAGACAGAAAAATCCAATATGCTACAATTGTAACAAATTTAGTTACATTGCAAGATTCTATAGGAATAGAAACATGGACAAGAGAGGTTTGGTATACCAAGGTAGAAATTCATAGAAAGGAAAGGGAAAAGCATCCATGGAAGAGATAAAAGATTGGATGAAGAAAATTTGGGTAAAGAAGAGTGAATCTAATGAATGTGATAAGGTTGTATGGGAAGCTCCCTCTGGTAATTCATCTGGCAATTGATTTTAGGCCACTGGTCTAGGGAGGTTCTTATGAAAATCTTTTGTCCCCTATGTATAGTTGGTTCTAGATCATAGGAAGCTATCAGTAGGCATGTTATTCATCCTCAAATGTATTCATGATCGCTTACTTAGAAAGATGAAATCCTGAAGGTCCGCAAATAGATTCTACTCTTGTTGTCTTTGCAAAGTAACCAAAACTCCTAGAGCAAAGAATTTAATGCGACAAAGAGGTTAGGTGTACAAAGTTATAAAAGGGCATTTGGAAGTCTAATTTGTCATCATGCATTGAAGGAGAACAATTGGAGAGCTTTCAACAAAAAATTTGGAGTGAAATTCAATTTAGAGGTGAATTATCTAGGTACTTTTGTTGCTTGTCAATTTTATACTTATTCAGTAATCAGTTGAACCCTGTTCAGTATGAAAAATGAAGCAAATTCAAGGAACAGTAATTTTGGATGAATATAGTAGTCAAAAGGTCAGGGATGTAAGAAATTTATTATCTGTCAACAAATTAAAGAAGATTGGAGGTGAGAAACATAAGAATTTGGACATCTGGAATGAATTCCCTCATTTTGCCAATGTAGAGATAATTTGGTTTATCTTGAATAGATTGAATGGTGATATCCTTACTCTGGACAAACCCTATCAAATTTCTATGGATGCAATCAGAAATATAACAAGATTGTGCAATGTTGGAGATGTAAAAAATAAATCGATTCAGAATGTTGAGATCGAAGCCCTAACCGAAGTAATAGGAGATCAGAGGGCTTTGATGACTTCAATGATCAAAGATCCATTAACAAGGTACATTGCATATGGAATTTCGTATAATATTTTATTTATAAATAGGGAAGGTGCATCATCTACAGGAACTTTCTACATTGTGAACAAAATGATAATGGAAGATAGACTTTGATCTATGTGGATTGTTGAAGGATCAATTGATGGAAAATGTGCAATTATCAAAGGATACAGATTACTCTTTCAGGTTTGGTACCCTACTTTCATGCATTATGATGTATTTCCTGAATTGATTACCTCAAAATGATAATATGGTATGGAAGGAAAATATGCCAATTTGCAAGAAAATTTTTGATCATTTCAACACTTTTGAAAATGGTGATCAAGTTTATGAAAACTTCGTTAGAGAATTGTTAGGAAAGTTTGATGTAACTGATATTCCTCTCATAGTAAAAGAAATTGAAGTTGTATCATCCTCTGGTAAGGAGGAGAAAAAGTAGAAGAGAGAAAAAGAGTTGGCTGGGGACATCTTTTTGACACCTAAGTCAACAAAAGTTGAGGGAAAATGTAAAGAACAGATAGTTGTGGATGTAATCAATGAAGATTCTGATGAATTCACACCGAAAGGTGAATAGAAACCACTCAAACCGGATGTGGTAATTGCAGAAGAGAGTGATGATGAATATGGAAGAATATGGAATTCAAAAGATAGTTGACATATGGATAAATGGTCCATCATATGAACAGGATGTCATTGAGGACACTCTAGGAAGATACTTTGTGGATAATAACATTGAATTGGAAAGTTTGCAGAATGAGCTTCCAAAAGAGTTGATTGACTGTGTCAAGGAGGCTATGAATTTTGTGCCCCAGGATAGAAAAGAGGAGGAAATAATTTCTCATTTGAAGATGTAGTTTAGGCTATCTCTTGCCAAATTGAAAAAGAAAATGAATATACTAAGACAATGCATTAACTCGGTGAATAAGATCTACAATTATTGTCTTAGGTGGCCTCATGTGGTAGGTAAATACAAGGATAAGTTGGAGAAAATTGATAATGAGTTGGTCAGAATTGGTGAGGATTATAGTATGGTTCAGGACAAGGATGGATGAGTTAAAAAGAAGGTTCATGAGTTACAAGTTGAGCATGCAAAGGTTCACTCTGCCAAAAAAAATCTTATGGATACTTTTTGGAAAGTGAAGGATCAGATTGAATGCATATTAGAGCAAATGGTTGAAGTTCTAAAGCAAAGAAAAAAGCTAGAAGAAGCCATTACTATTCTTGAATCCCTTGTCCAGGTCATCAAAAAAACATCAGAAAAAAATAGTTTGATAATAGATATTGGGATTTTAGTGGACTCTTGGAAGAAATTTCTTCCAGAGATGAAAGACAAGTATAAAATAATTTTCTAAATTTAGTTGTAGTTGCAACCTTTTTATGTCAATTGGGGAGAGAATGTAGTAAGAGAAAGTGCAGTAAAATTCTAAGGGGGAGAGAAAAGTATTTTTTTGTCATTGATGTCAAAGGGGGAGAGAATGCACTGAAAAAAGCCTTGAAATCCAAAGAAGGAGCAGTGTTTTTGTTGTGTTGTGGAGTTTTGAGTTCTGGTTCTAACACTTAGTCATTTTTCACTAAGTTTTGCCATCATTGCCAAAGGGGGAGATTGTTAGAATATGACTTTGGGAGATTGGTTTTGGTTGCTAGTGTTGTCATTGATGGAAACTAGAGTTAGTAGTGTGGTCCGCAATTCAGAGGTAGCTCTTACTAACAAGAAAAGTAGAAGATATTATTCTATCGACAGAAAGCATGAAGAATAGAGTATCCAGTCAGTTAGTCGTCTGTATGCTTCACCGCATCATTATTTTGTTGTGTGGATCCCTAGGGAAGTATTCCAAGCACGTATGTTGATTGATAAGTTTTGTAATGTTACATTGATTGGTGTACGAGTTTGGAGATTTGGTAGAATGACTTATTGTCTATTTTCTCATTATGGCTGACTTGGTGTATATAGCATGTCACAGATGTATGAGTAATAGTTGTTTAAATATTTCTTGTGCTGGGAATTTTTATTTGGGTCCCTACTATAGTCTAGCCAACTTCTGTGGGTACACATTAAATCTAATTGGTGATTTGAGTTGACAAGGGGAAGAATATTATATTTTGTTTAAAGCTAACATATAGAAATGAAATCCTTGTTAGCAGATATAAAGAGGAGATTAGTAGTTCATTTTGAAATATAGTATGAAGTGGTGAGGTGTGTGTGTGTGTGAAATAGTGTAGAATAGCTATATGGGCTAATATCATAATTTTTTTTGAGTGAATTTTGTTTTGTGCTATAGAAGGGTTTTTGTAAAAGAGCAGAGCAGAGTAGGAGTGTGAATTGGATAGAATTTCCAGAATTTGTTTCATGTGCTTCATTGGAGCTGAATCCAGTCATTTGGAGATGCTAATTTCCCAGTTCAATATTTTTACATTGTAGTGATCTCTAGGTAGTGTGTTTGAATGCAAGTGCATTCCCTTTTTATCATATTTTTAATAGAGTATACTTTGTGGATTAATCTCCACTGTGGTTTTTCACTTAGCAGGGTTTCCACGTAAAAATTCTGGTGTTATGGTATTCACATTGTCACTTTAATGAGTTTGCATGTTTCCTTCTATTTATATGTTGTGGATGCTATTAAAGTTTAATATTATTGTTGAAAGTTTAAGATTTGATTTGAAATTCAAATATTGTTGAACACTGATTCACCCCCCCAGTGTTCCTAGTGTCCAACATATATATATATTCTATATTTTTTATTTATTTGCATATATTTAAAAAATAATAGAGAAAGTAATATTAGGGCCTTCATTCATTAACTTCAAAAGGTGATATATAATAATGGTCATACTTGTCAATATGCGAATGATTTGTAAGAGTTATAGAGAAATTCAACGTGCTTATCAAGCTTCTCTTCCATCTAGGGCTCTTTGAAGATGCATTTCAATGACATGGCTCAAGGTAATCTTAAAATCATAAGATGAGGTGTTCTTATTTGGTATTTCAAGGGTCATTTCATTCAGGGTGGCTCATTACTCAAATTGTAGTCAATTAATGAGGTGAAATAGGAGGATTTTATTCATGATATTTCAAAGGTGAGTTGAAGATTGTTATAGATGGGATTTCTTGAGGTTCATGTACCAATTAAAATGTGCATAGCCTATTTGATGAAATAAAAGGTTTTCTTCCTATTTTGAATATTATCAACTTCATTTATTATGATTAGATTTGTAACAGTGTATTATATTTTCTTTCTATTCAATATATCAAACAAGAACCTTTCTCTACCTTGGTGAGTGATTATGTCTTCAAAAAGAAGAGAATCACCAAAATATGTATGAGTTTTAGTCAATCAATCATTCCTTCCTATTGAAAATTATAATAATTTTTTATTATATGTGTAAAAACAATTGAAGGGGCTGTGAAACTCTTTACAACAAACATCAACTTGATACAAAATCCAAATAATGATACAAATATAGCCAACCTACCCCATTGTAACATCTTCTCAATAAAAATACAACATAAAAGTGACCTAAGGATCAATTAGATATATCACACCAAGGATTCACCTTGTAGTCTACACACCCAAAATAGGTACATGTTTAAGAATGCATCTATTCCTTCTTTAGACAATATTTCAAGACACGTTAGTATCCAAATCCTCAGATCTGGGAGATGGGAGAGGAGAATCCTTTATTATCACCTCAATTTTCTTCACCACACATGGAGAAGAAGACTGTCTAAGACTAAAGATGTAGGTTGCACTGAAACCAAATGTGAGAAAGGAATAGTGGAACCACCAACACACTCCCTAAAAGTATTAGACTCAGAAGGACTAGCAGCTAGAATAAGGTCAAGAGAAGGCATTCCATCAAGAAATGAAGGAGGTTATGATGTTGTAACAACCATGGAGGGATCCATAACCCAAGTAGGATCATCACAACTTGGGGAATCCATAAGAGATCTTCAATCCTAAAAAAAATCAATAGTGAAATTTTTGGGACAAGCATTTCACCACCAAGTAGTTGCATCAACCAACCTACTGTGAGAGTGTGGGAAATCATAGGCAAGGTGACTAGTAGAAAACCATCTTCTGCAATGGAAGGGAAGACTCTCATAATTGAGCAACAAATTATAAGGCCTATCCTCCACCATAAGGATGATATCCCTAAGGAGAGCCTTAGAAATATCAATGTTGACCAAGATATGAGTGAAGATTGTGTGGAAAAAAATTGAAGTAGAATTAATCCTAAGAAAGAAGCCAATCATGTTGTCAAGATCTTCAAGGTAAGAAACACCCAAAAAATAGAGAGGGGGGTTATGTAATCTAACCCAAATAGGCATGATATTGAGGGGTTCAAAAAGACTGTTGAAAGAAGGGACCCAAATATTAAGTGAGAGGGAATTTTGACTCCACATCCACAAATTTCCATCCAATACCACTTCCTTCTTTGCATCAAATTGAAATGTCACGGTAAAAATTCTCTTTTAGTTCATGAATAGATCTTAGGAATGTTTTGTTGTTGCACAATTGTTCTCTATCCCATTTAAGCCAAAGAGATCAAATTCTAATTGAAATGATGTAAGAGGAATGTGAATTGTGTTATTATTTAAATGAATGAGAAGAATTGGTTAGTATACCATGCATGTGTGAAAGCTCAAAACACTTAAAAGATATTAGGAAAGAGTATCTTTAATCAAATTTCTTAGCATTTTATCATTCAACTAATGGTTAGTATTGGGGATAGGCATGGTCCTTCCTCATCTCAATTAGGACCTTGGAGGAGAGGTCATATTCAGGATGGCTCTCTCTTATAATGTTAAGAGCATTAACATTATACTACCAATATTGGCCTCCATCATCACATAGGGTGTGCTACATAGGAATTTGTGTCACTTTGTCAATCTTCATACATTGATTATCATTCCTATATTCTAAATGCATGCTACCAACATATTGTTTTATGTGTCTTTTCTATCATGTAGTGTTACACGTGGAAACAACACATATATACCTTGTTGTAAAGAAATTATTGGTTGCACTTTATGAGGTTTTACATTATTCAAATTAAGGAATTTATAGTTGACACATGGTAAGGACTTGAGAAGTATTTTGGAAGTACATGGTTTCCATTATTTTTTAATCATGATTTGAAACAAGACTAAGTCCTTATCATCCCTCAATGTCATTTTAATTGTGATTATGTAATTATCTTGCAATTAGGCCCTTTTATAGGGAAAGTCATTTACAGTGTCTTTTCTATGAAATTATTATTATATCTTCTCATTTGTAGCATCAAAAATTATCACCCTTGATAATTTCACACTAACTTGACACCCTATTTTTCCCATAACTTTAATTATAATAATAATTTACCAATTTTGGGGCCCCAGATTAATAAAATGCATTTAATTCCCTATCATCCCTATAAATTTGGGCCAAAAAGTGTCAGACACTTTACACAGGGTGCCCTATACCAAAAAGATTTTTTTTGAAAGTTTAAAATTTTGATTAGTGGGATTTTATCATTTGAAAAAGACACTGGGTCAGCCCCTACCTAAAGGATTAATTAAAATGCATCTTTAAGCATGTTTTCCTCTCATTTTGAGCATGAAGAAAGCAATTTATGAATGGGAGAAAACTATTAAGAAAAATACTTTCAAAAATCATTCAAGGCAATTCAAGGGTAGATTTAGTAGCATTTATTATGAAATTTAATCATCCAAGCATCATGTCATGTGTTATGTAAGCTTTTTGTATTTTTACATGAATTTTTGTTATGTGTACTAACATTTGTAGGTCTTCAAATTAAATTAAGTCAATAAACAAGGAATCCTTGAGGGTCATGAGCATGACTTTAGTCCATCAAGGAGACCAAATATAAGTGGTGAGTTGTAGCAGGCTTTCAATTAATTTCTTTGTATCATCATTTATCCTATATCCCTCAAAAGGATAATCTCTCTTTATCATCATTTTTTCTATTATGGAGGTAGAGATACCAACATGGGGTTTAACAGAGGTAGGCCCCTATATGGCATAACCTTTCCCCTCAATTTGTGTGTACAAGTTGTAGATATAAAGAGGATTGGGAGAAGATCAAAGAAAATATGCTCATTTATGCATTCAAACCCAACAACTTGACAAGATACAAAAAATTCATTATCTTAGTAACAAACGAAGAACTAACAAAAGGATTTGGAAGGATGAAGCCACAAACCAAGGACATAACGATTGCAATGTTAGTTTTTGGATTTAGATCCCTAGTTTAGGGAACCCTTGGTGCCCTTATTTTCTTATATTAGGATAAAACTTAAATAATATGTGCATCAATATTTTCTCTATTCATTTTTTGTCTTCAATTTTAGTTATCAATTTCTACTTTATCTGTATTTAGATCTGAATAGTGCATTCTCATAGTTAGCTAGTTCCATCATTGCATTTTCATCACAAATCCACTTCAAACCCCCAAAAAATTTAGATCTAAGGTTTATTGATTTAATTTGACCTCATACCCTTTCCAATCTAAATTCGAATGTTTTGTAAGTAAAATGTAGTTAATCCTAGTTAAATCTAGCATTAGTTTTCATATAAAACATTTTCATGAACCTGACATATTGTACACTTGCAACTTTTTTATTTTCATTGCATAAAATCTGAAAATTGAATTTAAGATCTAGGTTATTTGAAAATATCGGTGATAATTTGCATTTATTTTCAAAAAAGCTATCCACTTTCATTAGTTTTACTTCATTAAAATTGAAAAAAAAATTAGAAAAAATTGTAAAAATTTTCAGATATAATTTTCTTTGTCTAGTGCTTAGATCTAAGTTATTTTCATTGAGAAACTTAATTCAAAAATTATTATACCATTTATGCATGCATATATTAGTGAAAAACATTGAAAAAGTGATAAAATTGTATAGTGTTTTCATTCCTAAAGATTAAAAAAAATTGCTTTTTTGTATTTTTTTGAAAAAATTAGTCAACTACAATATTTAATTTATGGAAATTATCAGTTGAGCATATTCAATTTCTCTAAAACTATCCAAAATTGCATGCATGTGGTTCATATAGACAATTTAGGTTTTTGTCCATTTCCAAAAAATTGTTGACTTTCAAACCTAAACCTTTAAGACATAGGACCCTCATACACAATAGATGATTCCCAAATTTTAAATGTAATAAAACATCTACTTGTATTGGGTGCCTTGCACCTCTATCCAATCAGTTTAGGCTAAAAATATCTATGAAAATCCCTATGTGTGTTTTATATCTAGATATGGTCCCTATTTTAGAATTTTATTTTTCAAAATTATTTAATTTTTTACATCACTCATTTGATCCATAGGGAAAATAACAACATTTTTCCTTTTCAAATATGTGGTTTTTATATGATAACACATGGCTTGTATAACTATAACTTTTCTACCTATGAGAATAATCTGAGGAAACAAAATAAAATATCTCCTACTTGTGGGAGTATCTTGGCAAAAGAATGAAATCATTAACACTTTTATTAATATCACTTTTCCTAATCATCATTCATCTTCCAACATCTAACCCACTTGGGAGAATTTTTTGGTATAAGAGGATACAATAATTAACAATCATGACAATCATGTTTTTTCTTCTCTTGATACCTCACCTAATTGTGAAGAAGGTATCTTGGTTTCAAAGGATCCAATCATTGAGCATCATGAGAATCTTGTTTGTTTCTCTCCCAATATCTCTTCTACTTGGGAATATATTTTGGCACAAGAGTATGAAATCATTGATACATTTCTTTCAAAATACAATAAGATGGGTTGCATAGATGAAGATGCTAGAGTGATATTAGATTCCCCATCGATAGAAAAATAAGTAGTTAACTCGGGTAAGGTTATGACTACTAGGTCTCTCTTAATTATTGAACCTCATTAAACTCTTCTAATTATTCAACCTCCTCAATTATCTCTCATTATAGGACCTCCTAAACCTCATGGACATATCCTAAACTTTTCAAAAAAACTCACTATTAATCATGTGTTGAATCAACCAAGTCACCATCCAGTTGCTCACACATATGACACAAGAAATAATAAACAAAAAAAAAACACCAATATCCATCCCTTTACCTCAACCATATCTTCCATCCCCACCTACCCTTCATTAGCTTAATGGTAAATAATATGATCTTTTTTAGCAACTTCACAATACTGCAGCCAAAATCTCCCTTTGGGACTTGATTCAAACATCAACTACATACCTTGGGATGCTCCAAAAGGCTTTATAGAAGATTGATGTCTCAACTTTTGTCAAACCAAATGATATAGCCACCTTTTTTGACTATATGCAAGTGACAAAGTTGGGTATTACATTCCCTCAACATGAATTACCCTCACTTGAGATCCAAAATAAATATTCTTTAATGATAATAGTGGTAATTAATAAAATTGGGGTTAGGAATACCCTCATAGATAATGGAGCGGGTCTTAATGTCTATAGCATTGATCTTAAAATTGGTGTGGACAAGAATCTTATAGAACCTAATGATGTTAGTTTTCATGGCTTTGATGATTTTAGTGGGAAACCGTTAGGGATGATCACAATACCCACTAAGGTATGGCCCATGGTTTCACCTACCCTTGTTCATATCATGTCAGGACTTCCTTCTTATAATCTTCTCCTGAGTAGACTGTGGATTCATGTTATGAAGGGAGTCTCGTCTACTCTTCACCATGAGATAAAGTATGAATATAATAACAACATATTTATGGGTAAAGTAGATAAATAAAGTTATAATTCATAAGTTGAAGTTGAACATAGTACTTCCAACTCTCTTAATACTTTCATCCTAACTTCAAAGGTAGAGTCTATACATGTTGAAGATTGTATCTCCCCTGTAAAAAAAAATCTTAGATGATGATTGGGGTTCATTAGATCTTACACCCTCCTTTGTAGGAGAGTAAAAAATCTCACAATCTAAACCTAAAGAGTCTTGTGTTTCACTTAATCAATCTTGTTCTACATAAAAAAATCCAAAATCATCATGTCTCGTGATGGTGATGGGGGATCTTTAACTTTCGTCCCTCATGTGTTGAAGATGTGTAGCTTTAAAATAATTTAAAAGTAATTACATTCTTAAAAAAGAACCAATTCTTCTCATGAGCATTTAGATAATAGTTCATCATCTAAGTTGGAAAAGTGTTATGGCCTTTGATATGGTTTTTTTTAAATGGATATAATGAAAACACGAAACAAAACAATAAGGATCAAGTGAATTCTATACTGTAATTTTTTTAAAAGGGTTTAGGTTTCCAACCTCCATTCCCATCTTCATCTAATGCTTCATCATCTACTATATTTACAACTTCTTGTGGTAAGCGAGCAATCTTTTGCACGAGCATATTTTATTAAGGCTCATCAAATCCCACTTGATTACTCTTCCTCAAAAAACATGAAATAATTTTTATAGAAATAACTCAATTTGTGCATATAATCACATGCATGGTCATACCGCATTTATGAATATTAGGCCTTGAGTAATAAAATACAATAATGTGATAATTGTGGTTCTCTTCCATGTGTTGATGCACCTAATCAATCTAAGAAATAATGATATTTATTCTATGGTATTTCTCCTCACTATGTGACATTTATAGCTTCATGTGTTTGCTCATTGCCATTCTTGGTGGTACAATCTTAAATGCAACCATATTTCATCCATAGTAGCAACATGATAGTATCTAGTGTGTTTTTCCTTATCTCTACACTTGGGGTTGGAAGGATACTAGTGTTGGGAGGTGAGTATTCTTTCCTAGAATCCTCTCTACATCCATATTTCTCCCTAAAATATCAACATAGAAAGTATGTTGAAATTTTAAGGGGGGGTGTATCTAGTATCCATTTCATAGACATCTTATGATATTTGACTTATTGAAACAACCCTTTAGTGGTGGTGTTGTTATAATTCCCCATAAGGTGTGGTTATCAGTTTGTCCCATGTGATGTTGAGAATTTGTTTGTCGCCCATTACGTTAAACTTTGTGTGTCCCTTGAGGTGATATTTGTGTGCTGCCTAAAGTGTGGTTTGCATAGTCCTAGCATAATTGAATTTTCTAGTATAAGAGTTTAGATATTTCTTAACATGGCCACCTAGCATAACTTCACTTCCTTACCAGTGGGTCCATGTGTTTCATGAGATACCTAGCATAACATAGTTTTCTAGCCTTGTAAAACTCATCATATTACATGGACACCTAGGATGAAGCAACTTGCTAGCCAATAGATCTATGTAGCTCAGGAGTGATTTAACATCCTTATGAGAGGACCATTTTTTCTAGATAGCACATTCAAGATATGATGTTTGGTATTTGAGAAAAATTTAAGATTGTTGTCTCTTTGCCTTACTGACTCGAATCCTTTTAGTAATAACCTTATGTTTTTATTTTGTGATTATTATATGTTATGTGTTTGCATCATGTTGTCATTGTGTTTGATTTTCATGTCATGTTTGTATTATTATCATGTTATATGTCTTCATTGTGTATGCTTCATGTTTGTCAAATTGTATTTTTCTTCACATATGTGTTCCTTTGCCCTCATATTGTTTTACCATGGGATGTTGAATCTTGGGGCTTGCGCATTTCCCCTAGATTTAATGTCATCCTATCTCTCCAATATCTAGACAATTGAACCCCTCTTGACATATTCTTACCGTTAATGTGAGTCTAGGTGTCAGTTCATACTCTCACTAAACTGGGGCTTAAATGTAGCATCAAGAATTGTCATCCTTGAAAATTTCAAACTACCTTGACACCCTATTTTTTCCATAACTTTAATTATAATAATAATTTACCATTTTTGGGGAAAGATTAATAAAATACATTTAATTACCCATCATTCCTATAAATTCATGCCAAAATGTTTCAGAGACTTTACACAAGGCACCCTAGACCAAAAAGAATTTTTTTGAAAGTTTGAAATTTTGATTTGTAGGCTTTTATGATTTTAAAATGGCCCTAGGTCATCTCCTACCTAAAAGGATTAATTAAAATGCATATTTAAGCATGTTTGCCTCTCATTTTGAGCATGAAGGAGGCAATTTATGAATATGAAAAAAACTAAGGAAAATACTTTTGAAAAATTATTCAATGCAATTTAAGGGTAGATTTAGCAACATTTTTTATGGAATTTCATCATTCAAGCATTATGTCATGTGTTATGTAAGTTTGTTATATGTTGTAGTGTAGAAAAATGTACACCATTATATTTTCATATTATTTTTTCATCCCCTTAATTAATTGGACTTGATTAAGCTTTGAATTGAGTAAATTATGCATACCAAAACCTGGTTGTTCCCATTTTTAGAAAGGGAAACTTATATTAAACAATTTCCAACATTAATTTAAACAGCTTAGAAATTGTGTGTCTTGGATTTAGGTCCTAGGACCCATTCACCCAAGGATGAATGGATCCTCCTTAAGTGCCAAGACCCAATTTTTAATATGTTTTTGGTGGTATTTTAATGATTCAAATTCAAGTTTCAAATGTTGGCTTGTGGAATCTAATTTTTGGGAAATTAGATAAACACCTATAAATATAGTTATTTTATCAGTTCAAAACATCTAGCATAATTAAGGAAAATTTCACAAGAGAAAATATTATTAGCAAGAGGAAATGGTAGGTGGATTTTTCATAGGCTGTTCTTGGATATTTGGAAGGGATTTTTGTTCAATCATCAATTTTTCAAAGATAGGTGGCGCAATCACAGGTTGCAACATGTTTCTAACAGATAATTCTACTATGTGTTTTGCCTAAATTTTTTTATATGATTTGAAAAAGTATTCCTCACAAGGTGTAATAGGTTCAATAGGGTTGGGCCAAAAGAAATCCAATGAAAAGTTCCCTCGAGAAGACACAAGATTAAAGCCACTATGATGCACTATAAATATTTCATTGCCAAATGGAAACTTTAAAGATTTATGCACAACTGACACAACAACAAACTTTAAAGATTTATGCACACCTGACACAACAACATTCATGGAGTGAAGCCATAGATAGACTAACTTCACATGAAATTGGTCTGATGATGGGATTATGGTGAAGAGAAATTTAGTATTTTTGGTCCAACTTTTAGAGGGAGATTTATTGATCCCATCATAGGACAAGCAAAACCACTATGCATTTTGATCCATGATTTCAATATTTTATATGTATCTTGATAAAGTTCATGCACAAATAGGAATTCTTCATGATCATGTTCTCTACACAAACAAGATCAATTAATATCCCATTAGTAGGCTTGCCATTAATTCTTCCAGCTATGTAAAGAGGACCATTGGGTGCATGTTTTATTATGTCATTTTGTGAGAAAGCAATATCAAGAGGTATTTTGGTTGATCCCTTATGATGTTTAGCTTTGATCAATGACACCACTTTAACTGGTTCATCCACATTTTCATCTTTTATGTTTTCATCATCTGTGTCAACATTCATCACACCATTCTTTGTTTCACTAGCTTTGAAAAATGAAATAGTATGTTTTGGCATGGGATTTGTAAATATTTATAAGTTTTGGTTAGGAGGAGCTATAGACTTATTACCTTGATCATTTACACCTCCAATTAGAAGATGATTAGAATCAATGAGGTTTTACACAAATTGTTTAAGATGCTTACAATATTTCATATCATGTCCATTTTTTTGGCGATAATGGCAATAAGAATTTGGTCTATAATTTGTGTGTAATGGTTTATTAGGATTAGGAGCTCGAAAAGGAGGTAAGGAAAGAATATTCTTTTCCACAAGCTACAACATGATATTATGAATGGTGTTGGGTAAAGGGGTAAATTTTCTATTCCTATCTGCAAAGGTAAAAAGAGTTGTAGTCTTTATAGAAGCAACTTGGTCATCAACTTGTTGATTTGGTTGAGGGGAATTAATTTTTTAAAAGCCCCTATTTTGTTTCTTGAAATTTTGGTAGCTATTTTAAGTTGCATATTCAGGCTTTTTCAGGAAAACTAGGGGGATTTTTCACATCATGACTGTAACCCGTATTTTGATAATCATGAAGGGTTGAACATAACTGTGTGAAGGATGGGAATTTCAATATCTCGAGCTTGGTTTGGATTTTTTTTTGTAAATTGGAAATAAACATTTGTTGAAGGTTGACATCAGGAATATTAATGTTTAGTTGTGAATAAAGGATTTGATAGCTTGATATGAAATCAGTAACCTTTTCATCATCCTTTTGCTTGCATGTCATTAGATTAGCTAGGGTCATCCTGGGACTTGTGTGAATGTGGAAGTGGTTGCAAAAGGAATCATTAAGCTCAGTGAATGAACCAATTGAGTTATTTGGTAAGGAGAAAAACCACTCTAAAGCAGTATCTTTCAATGACCTATGGAATAGTTTATCCAAAGGCTTATCTTCAAAGATAAAGTTACTACATAGGGTTGTTTAAGAAGAAACATGGATAATAGGATCTCCTTTCCCTCCCTATTTCTCAAATCTAGGAACTTCTATAAATTGTGGCATTTGTGTTATTAATATCTCCAAGGATAACATGTTGGTTTTGATGTATTATGAAGGTTGATCGTTGTTGTTTTGTTGTATGGTTATGATTTGTTGTTGAAGGGATGACATGTTTTGTAAAAGTGTGTTAATAATGGCATCATTGTTGTTATTATAAGCCTAGAGTAGGATGGAGTGGTGTATGTATGCAGAGGGCAAGTGAATTGTAAATTTTTGAGGGAGGATGGTTGAGGATATATAGTGTTTTAATGCACAAATCCAGAATGATTCCCTATGGAAATACCTAAGGAAGTGTTGACATTGCTAGTAGGTTGAATGGTTGTGGTAACTTGAGTACTAGTATATGTAGGAATGGAAATGGGTATTGTAGGAGGAATTGAAGTTCCTCCTTGGCTTTGTGTATACCCCAAAGCTTGAGTACAACTAGTCATGGTAGGGATGGTGTTGTTAACATCATGCACATTGGTTATAGGAAGGGAAATCATGGGAAATGAGGTATGCATGTTATGCTCCATAGGGGGTTGATTATCAATACTATTAGAAAGATAGTTAGCAAACCCAAGATCCATGACAAATGGTGTATCACAAAATGACATGAGTCTTGAACTACATCTCACAACAACAATATTTCCAATAGGACACCAATTTGTAAAGCTCATACAAGACTTCACAAACTTAGTGTACAACCCGTAATGGAAAGAGGCTTAAAATGAAATGCAATGACCCAAAATGTAATGTGTAAATTATGAAATTTTTAGATTCTAAACAAGGCAATTTTCTTATTATACTATGCAACAACTTGAAAATGAAATCTTGTAAATGTAATTTTCAAATTACACAATGCACTAATTGTACCTTGAAATTAAGCTAGATATGATGAAATCAATGTAACAACAACTCTATAAACAACAATAGAAATATGAAAGCAACAAAAAGAAGCACAAAAATGAAGATTTTAATGTTCAGAAATTTAGGTAATGGCCTTGTAGACATCCAAATTTGGACACTTAATGTATCCAAATTTATCACTTTTTGTCTAAACATCCTCTTATCCGAGTTAATTAAATAATATTCCTATTATTTAATTAATATCTTTAATTCTGCTAAATCCCTAAGGTATTTAATTAATAATTAAATACCTTACCCTCCTTAATCCTCTTTTCCTAATCCATCTCCTAATTTCTTCATTAAGGATGTGCACATGCCTAATCCTTGATTAGGATGTGTCACATCCTCCAACTTTTGCAAGTTGGCTTTTAATCCTAATTAGCCCCTAATTATCCTCTAATTATAAATTAATTAAGCCTAATCATTCTCCAAGGAATTTTTAATTCCTTTTTATTTGTCCTAGATTCCCCTCCTTTATATGTGAATTTTTAATTCACATTCCATCCTTCCAAGGCTTCTAGAACCTTGGACTTGTCACAATCACCACATGTGACCAACCTTGGACTTGTCACAATCTTCACATGTGACCAAGTCCCACCTTTTTGGAGCCCACCTTTTACCCTCTAGATTCTTCCAATCATTGTGAATTTAAAATTCACTTTTATTCACCCAAGATTCTTCCCATCTCCCAATGTACTTGCAAGGTACTTGTACTTCCTCCACCTCATGTACCCTCTTGACAACTCATCTCCACCTCATATCCTCTTGTCCACTTCACCCTCCACATGTCAAGATGTGAGGGCTTGTGGGTTCTCAACCCACCATAGCCCTTCATCTTGGCCTTGTTGGATCAATCTTGACCCTTGAATTCTCTAGAGAATTCAAATTCTTCTATAAATACCCCTCCTCAAGGGCATTTCCAACACTTTAGATTAAAGCAACTACATGCTGCCCATTTGCCTACACAACACTTAGCCATCTTGCACCCTTATGCTGTCATTTTGCATTTCCAACACTTTGCATTTTTGATAACTACATGCTGTCCATTTGAATCCTCAAGTCTTTTCAATCATTCAACCATCTTTGTTCATCATTTTGCATATTGAAGCTTGCATTTTAGTCACTCAATCCATCATCTAAGGAGCACACAACCAATCCAAGCAAGGGCCAATCAAAGAGGTATCAACAACAAGGGAGGTAAAAGTGTTTGTGTTTTATCTTATTTGCATTCCTTTTCGTTGAACCACTCTTTGGCTAATCTTGAGGTGTCCTTGGTATTTTGTTATTCATGCTTCTTAGTT
>VDFB02047230.1:388802459-388850709 GCA_007258455.2 Sequoia sempervirens
GAATCTCTGAGATTTTATTCCCATGTTGAGAAAGTGGAAATCAACCAAGTTCACCAAGAAATCAGTTTTCAATAGGATCAAGAAGCCCAAAACAAACTTAAGTTACAAAAAGACTTTAGATTGCAAAGAATTCCTGTATAAGAGTCGAGACGTCTTGCTCCATTATCGCACATTCCTCCATAGATACCAAGACTACATTAGGGGATTCACTGATGATTATGCTATAGAACCTTTGGCTACCCAAGCTTATTATTAGAGATTAGCATTGTCTCAACGTCACAATCTTAATCAACCTCTTGAGTTTGAGAATATACCACAACCTTCAATTGAATATTCAACGCATCCTAATCAAATCCTTCAGTGACCTTTGATCATATCCTGGGATTTCTTACATATGCCTGTTTTTACAAGATCTCAACACAACAAGCTAGGAGAAACATCTCAACAAAAAACTCCCACACACAACATTCAAGAAGAAGGTGAACGTGATAGTCCTCTTTTTAGTGTGAGCCGCAATCCCCTTTTCAGTGACAACAATATGGCTGATAGAGAGGAAAATTCGTTGCTTAAGAACAAAAACATGAACAAAACTCCCGTAGATAGTGATGATGAGAAAGAGGAAGAACTTCAACTTACAGAGGCGGAACAAAATCCCAAGTTTCTTAAAATCCTTGAATAGATTCTACAACGTGACAAAGAGAATTATTTTCTTTTCTTAGCAGATCAAGGGGCTAAATTGCCTAAAGACTTTGATACTGAGAAATTAAAAAGCATAGAAGAAGAGCCATCCCTATCTTATTTAGCCTTTTTTTAAAAAGAGTTTAAAGAAATGCAGGGAATAATCAAAGAATTACGAGGGGGAACCACAACCAAGAAATACACTTTGGATGACATATGTCCTTATCCTTTTGATAGAAGTCTCAACATGATTCCATTTCCTAAACATTGTGAAATTTCCAAATTTGATCGTTATAATGGGAAATCGGACCCAATTGACCACGTTAGAGACTTTCAAAACATGACATTGGAATTTTCCCATGAGGATACATATTTATTGCGATTATTTCCTCGAAGCCTTGGAGTCAATTCTATGGAATGGTTATCTAAGATTACACCTCCTATTCAAACATTTGAGGAATTGATCAATTTGTTCATAACACAATACACCTACAACATTCAACACCAAATCACCATGATTGATCTTTGCAAAGTTGCACAAAAACCCGGTGAATCTTTCACTACCTTTCTTCAAAGATGGAGGAGAATGTTCGCTAGGTACCCACGACATGTTCCTGAAAAGGAGAAAATGGTTACTTTCATCAATAGCCTCAACTCATAAATGAGCTATCGTTTAAATCTACATTGTCCATCTTCCTTTGAGAAATTGATTGAGGATGCCATCACCATCGAAAGTGCTTTGGTCAAAAGAGGGACAATAAAACTTGATAGGGATAACCCTAGCTCATCTAACCATTACAACAATCAAGACAAGTCTAAATTTTGGACTCGCAACAAAAACATTGTAAACAATGGTGTTGTAGACGCAAATCATGTCACATCTAACCATTTGTTCTGAGTGTTCCCAATGCGACTCGACACAATAATTACAACAATGTCAATTCAGTCACGAATCAAGGAAATAATCATCCCCCTCCAACGAACAACAATCAAGGGACTGCCAACAACCAAAACTATCGAGGAAACAACACCTTAGGAAATACCTCAAACACAAACCCACAACGTTTTTCATTCTTCTCCAATAGAACTTTCACACCACTAGGACAATCCTTGGAATCAGCTTTCAAAGAGGTTATAGAAAAAAATGTCCTTACGCTACCACCTCAATGCAATTATGAACCTAGTGTAAAACCTCCATCATGGAATGAAGCCTATTTTTGTGCTACCATAGGTGCAGGGGTCATCGTAAAAACAACTGTCAAGCTTTGAAACATGCTATTCAAGACCTAATTGACAATGGCATTATCACAGTAGAAGGGCAACAAAAATCCAACGAAGATCACCAAGCATTTCGCAACCCTCTACCAAATTATCAAAAAGGAGGGTTTTCTGACAAAAATGTGAACCAAGTTGATGACAATGTATCAAATCTATGATCAATTATGAAATCAAGATAAATTGATGGATGAATATGAAGGTGTCTCAGAGATCAGACAATTGTCTTCATTAGTCAATGGTGTATCTAGTTGATTAATTCAAACCATGGTGGGACATTTGTCCTCACCCACATGTCTTTCATTCTCTGACAAAGATGATGTTTCCATGACTCATCCCCATAATTCTTCATTATACTTAGAGGTCATGATCCATAAGTTCCGTGTTAAACATGTTCTAATAGATGGAGGGGCTGGTCTAAATATATGTACCTTGAAGGTGGTTCAAGCATTAGGATTTGCAGAAGACTCCATTGATCCTAGAAGGAAGATCACCATCAAAGCCTATGATGATGTGGAGAGAACGTCTAAAGGTCTAATCATGCTACCAATCAGAGTGGGACCCCTTATCAAAAATACCTTTTGTCAAGTTTTAGATCGAGATCTTGCATACAACATCTTGTTGGGTCATCCTTGGATCCATGAAATGCAAGCTATTTCGTCCACTTACCATCAATGCCTTAAGTTTCCATATGATGGACAGGAAATCACTATACCAGCTGATAATTCAAACACTCAAACTTGTGCCAATTTCAAAGCTCATCAGGATACTTTGGTTCTGAATAATCGAGAAGCACTTGCTAATACTCCTCTTAAACATGATACACACATTAGTCAATTAACCAAAAGCTTTGACAAGAAACTGCAGTTCAAGGAAAGTGGAGTTGGGGAATATTCCCTTTGTCTTGATAATCTACCTACGTCTCCTCGATCACATGGACAACCTTCTATTACACAACAACATATATCAGCAGCATCAACATCAGCACAAGTACAAACAGAGCCAACCACCAAGTTTAATGGACAATTTATCAAAGAAAAATTCCCCATGGGAGATCTTGAAGATATAGCAATTTTGGATTGGCTCTATAAGGATGAAGAGGAAACGGTTTTAAATGTCACCTTACCAACTGACAGATATGGGAAAGGATATTCCATCATGCAAAAGATGGGATATGATAATGGTCCTCTTGGAAAGAGAAAAGAAGGCGTAGTTGAGCCTATCCATCTCTCAGGGCTTGCTGCATATGATAAAACTGGAATAGGCTATGACACTACTCCATCCAAACAATCACAAGATAATGTTTTTACACTGCAAGAAGGTTCCGATAAGAAAGAGACATGTTTGGCATCAATCCTGAATTGCATAGAAAATAACTCTGATACAGATTCTGCTGAATATGAATGGGATACCATCCATAATGACAAATTTTGGAGAGACAAAGAGGCAGATGTCATACACAAGTATACACCTGCTTTAATCAAAGGAGAAGGTTCAGGGTCCCAACCACAAGAATCTGAACCACAACGTGACTATGAGTCTAGTGATACTAAGTCAGATTTTAACGAACAAGACTATCAGGAGAATAGTACCATCATTGACCTACCTCTTACCTCGGATCCTACCGATAACTCTGTCTTAACCCTAACCATCGCCGATTTCACACAACCAAATGACGTGTTACCTTTAATCCATCCTGATCTCATTGACTGGGATCTAAATGAACCTATTGATATACCGATTTTTCCAAATGACGAAGCTATCATAAACTTCCTTTCTGCAGACGATGTAAATAATTATTCCACTAGCAATTTTCGGTATGAAGTCTTTAATCAGGGGAGTGTCAAGTCTCCTAGCTGAAAAAATGAAAATAAAGAAAAATGATCTAGTGGTGAAAACCAGAATCTGGCAGTACTAGATCAAGCAAAAGATAAAATAAAGAGCGTATCAGATGGTGAAAACCTTTTTAAGGTGCCACCTAATGGGACTCTTGACACTCTCCCGGAGCACTATCATGAGCAATCATCCATCTTGACTGAGCCTACAAAGGAAATCAATATTGCAACTACAGATAATCCAAGGATTCTACAGGTAGCTGAATCGATGACAGATAAAGAAATTCTAGAGTTCATGAAATTTCTCAAAGAAAATCAAGTCAATTTTGCATGGTCATATGTAGACATGCCAGGCCTTGATCCTGATCTCATAATGCATCATTTATCTATCAAACCAGGAGTTAAACCAGTAAAACAAAAACTCAGAAAGATGAATCCTCACGTAGCATTATTGGTTAAGGAAGAACTCAAGAAACTCCTAGATGCAGGTTTTATAAGATCAATTGTCTATGCAGAATGGATCTCCAATATTGTACCAGTAGCAAAACCAGACAAAAGTGTAAGAGTATGCACTGATTTCAGAGATCTTAACAAAGCTTGCCCAAAGGATGACTTTCCGCTTCCAAGCATCGACACTATAGTTGATTTGACAGCTGGCCATGCCATGTATTCATTAATGGATGGTTTCTCTAGTTACAACCAAATCAAGATTGCACCAGAAGACCAAGAGAAAATAGCTTTCACTTGTCCGTGGGGAACATATTGTTGGAATGTCATGCCTTTTGGTTTAAAGAATGCTGGGGCTACTTATCAAAGAGCTATGACTACGTCTTTCATGACATGATGCACACATTCATGGAGGATTATGTAGATGACATATTGGCAAAATCACACACCAAAGAAGGACACTTGGAGATACTGTCTAAAATATTTACCAGATTGGAGAAATTCAAAGTTCACCTAAATCCTAAGAAATGTGTTTTTGGGGTCACATCCAGAAATCTGTTAGGATACATTGTTTCAAAAAAGGGAATTGAAGTAGATCCTGCTAAAATTCGCGCAATCATGGAGATGCCTCCCCCAAAGAACATCAGTCAATTAAGATCATTACAAGGGCGACTTCAGTCCATTAGAAGATTCATTACACAATTGGCTGACAAAAGTATACCATTCACACATCTCCTACATAAGAATGTTCCTTTTAGATGGGATGACAAATGTGAAATGGCATTTCAACAAATCAAGCAGTACCTGATGAATCCACCAGTTCTCGTACCACCAAATCCAGACAAACCATTGATCTTGTATATTGCTGCAACTGAGGCATCCTTGGGAGCATTATTAGCGCAGGAAGACCATGAAGGGAAAGAACGTGCAATCTATTACATTAGCCGAACACTGACAAGTCATGAGCTTAACTACACTTTCATTGAGAAGGCTTGTTTAGCAGTAGTCTTTGCTTCACAGAAATTCTGACATTACATGCTAACTCATACAATCAATCTTGTTTCAAAAATTGATCCACTCAAGTATCTACTAAGTAAAGCATCACTAACAGGAAGGTTAGCAAAATGGGTCATGATTTTGAGTGAGTTTGACATCCACTATGTTGATCGCAAAGCAATCAAAGGACAAGTTATTGCTGATCAACTTGCAGACGCTCCTCTACAAATAGAGCACCCCTTACACATTGAGTTTCTAGATGCTGATGTTTTCATGGCAGACTCTAAGCAGCTATGGTCCTTATACTTCGATGGTTCTTTTACTCAACATGGATCGGGGGCAGGCATTCTCTTCGTCACCCCTCAAGGACATACCATTCCTTGGTCATATAGGCTCATGTTTCCATGCACCAATAACATAGCCGAATATGAGGCACTAATCACTGGACTAAAAATAGCATTGGAATGGAGGATTACTAAGCTACAAGTTTATGGTGATTCACAACTGGTTATTAATCAAATCAATGATGACTATCAGACTAAAGATGGCAAGTTGTTGCCATATAAGAAGATGATTGATGACTTCAAAAAGTACTTTGTGGACATTCAGTTCACACAAATTCCAAGGATTGACAACAAAGCGGCTGACGCTATGGCTACGATCACCTCATTGATACAACTCCCAGAAAAACAGACTCGCTATGAATTTCTGGTGGAACAATTATTTACGCCTGCCTATGACACACCTGAAAGCCAAATTATCTGTGACCTGGTAGGATCCGATTCACCCTGGTATGGTAAGATTTATGCCTACCTAAAAGATGATACTTTACCACCTGACTTATCCTGTAACCAAAAACATAACTTTATTCGACAATCCTCTCGATATACCCTTATCGCTGATACCCTTTATCGCCGTGGTCTTGATGGTACTTTACTTCGATGTTTGGAACGTGACGAATCTGACAAAGCTTTACAAGAAGTTCATGGGGGCATTTGTGGTACTCATTCGAGTGGACTAACCTTATCCAAGAAATTGATTAGAATGGGTTACTATTGGCGACAATGGAAAGGGAATCATTCAATTTTGTTAAAACATGCTCGAAATGTCAGATTCATGGGAATCTTATTCATTCTCCTGCATAAGAACTTCATTCGTTTACACCCACCTGGCCATTCTCTCAATGGGGGTTAGATCTAGTGGGAAAAATTCATTCTTCTTCAAATGGGCATAAGTTCATTATCATAGCGATAGAATATTTCACTAAGTGGATTGAGGCAGTACCTCTCTCTAAATTCACTGGAAAACAGATCTCATCCTTCATACTTAACTACATTATTTGTCGATATGGTATTCCTAATGCTATTATTACAGATAATGGTCACCCTTTCAAAAATCAGGATGTTGATGAACTTTGTGAAAGATTCCATATTCAACACAGATATTCCACGCCTTACTATCCACAAGGGAATGGCCAAGCAGAGGCCTCAAACAAGACTATACTAAAGATTTTGAAGAAGACTGTCAATGACTCAGGGAAGAATTGGCATGTTCAACTTAATCCCGCCTTGTGGGCTTACAGAACTAGTGTCCGAACGCCGACAAGAGCAACACCTTTTGCCCTCATCTATGGAGAAGAAGCCATATTACCTTTAGAGGTAGAAATACCTTCATTAAGAGTATCACTGAAAGGTCTTATAACAGATGAGGAATACAGAGTTTCTCGACTACAAGAGTTAGAACTTTTAGATGAAAAGAGACAGAGAGCAGCAGACCATTTAAAAGCATACCAACAGATGATGTCTTGTAGCTATAATCACAAAGTAAAGCCACGTACCTTCCAGGTGCATGATCTAGTTCTGAAAGAGAACCCACGCAATCAACAAGACAGAGAAAGAAGGGAAAGTTTGAACCAAATTGGTTAGGCCCCTATGTGGTTATTGCAGTCTATGGTTCAGGAGCATACAAGTTATCAACGCCAGAAGGAGACCTATTTGATGAACCCATCAACAGTATACATCTTAAGAAGTATTATGTTTAAGTCAGAAAAAGTCCTGAAGAAATCCAAAAACAGCAGCAAAAGTCTTGAAGAAATCCAAAAACAGCAGAAAAAGTCCTGAAGAAATCCAAAAATAGCAGAAAAAGTCCTGAAGAAATCCAAAAATAGCAGCAAAAGTCCTGAAGAAATCCAAAAACAGCAGAAAAAGTCCTGAAGAAATCCAAAAACAGTAGAAAAAGTCCTAAAAAAAATACAAAAAAATCAAAAAGAATGTCATAGGGTGAAAACCTGGCAAACAGGCAGTCTATTGATAGAAAAATACAAAAAAAATCAAAAAGAAATCAGAAAAATGCAATAAACACGGATAGTGAAAATCTGGCAAACAGACGCTATCTGTACCTCTCCGTTTATTAGTTCCTGTTTTGCACTTTGCCTTTTCAGCTTTTCCTTTTTTTTGCATCTTTTTCCGCATCTTAGGATCATAAATTGCATCATCCTGCCGCTATTTTCCCAGAGTGTTAAAACGTCTTACCATGGCTTGATCGTTTGTACATATTCCTTTCCACAAGTTGTGTCAATTAACGGGGCAAAACTCAACTGGGGGCACTTAACTTTTAGCGCATACCAAAATAGCTAGACCATGACATAGGATCTGACCATGCAAACAAACAAAAAACTCATGCAACAACTTTATTTGATCATGAAACACTTTTCAGCAAGATATCATATCATTGTCTATTGCATGATCCAGAAATCTGAATAATGTATGAAATAACAGTATTACATGTTTGACCAAAAGTTTTTTTATTTTCGATATCATTACTCTAGAGCACACTCAATGATGTACTGAACTAAAGTAGCAAGGAACAAGATTGATTTTTCTTTTGTCTGCTGTCTGGAGGTTAACAATCAATGTGATGCAAATATGTCACAAGACATGACGACCAAAGCAAATATCATCGATGACAGTTCCACATTTGCATCAGAAAGGTGGTTAATCTTTGTCTGTTTATGCAAGAAATTCTCAGGTCATCTTGGTTCAATTATACCTCGATACTTGTGTTCACTTGCTATATCAGAATTCATGAAAGTTGTACTCTAGTCATCATTGGCGCTAATTTCCCCTCTAATGCTTGTATACACTTCCAACATTTTAATACGTTCTATGATTATTCAAGAAGGCTTCTAACAGGCTCAACAAACTGGTTAGTTTCATGTAGTTGCATATTCATTAGATCATTGTATATATCCGCATATTGGATTCATATTAGTATTTTGAAAGGCTGAATGAAAGCATTAAACGGTTGTCATAGAGTTTTGACCTTTTCGTGGAGGACATTTGGACATTTGATTCATTGCATCCATTCATTGTTCATTTATCATTTTATCATTCATTTTATCATTCATTCTCATTTTTATCATTCATTCTCATCTTTATCTTTATCATTCCCATATCATTTGTTATTCATTATCATTCTCATTATCATCATCTTTCTCATATATCATTATCATTGTATCATTATCATTTTCATTTTATCATTTAATCATTTCATTTCATCATTGTCATTATCATCTTATCATTATTCATTTCATTATTATCCTCATCATTATTATTATCATGACATTCATTTTATCATTAACATTCTCATTCATTGCATTCATTCCTTTTAATCCTTATCATTTATCCATTTTATCATTATCATCTATTCTTATTTATTCATCATCTTTATCATTACCATATCATTTAATATTCATTATCATTCCATCCCTATCATTTACCATTATTGTTATCATTTATCATTTAATCATTTTATCATCGCATATCATTTCATTTACCATTATCATTTATCATTTTACCATTTATCATTTCATCATTTAATCATTTTATCATCGCATATCATTTCATTTACCATTATCATTTATCATTTTACCATTTATCATTTCATCATTTAATCATTTTATCATCGCATATCATTTCATTTACCATTATCATTTATCATTTTACCATTTTATCATTTTATCATCTCATATCATTTCATCACCATTATCATTTATCATTTTATCATTTATTCATCATTTAATCATTTTATCATTCATTTATCATTTTATCATCTCATACTGTTTCATTACCATTCGCATTTATCATTTTATCATCATCTCATTTTATCATTTTACACAAACATATCATTTATCTTTTCATCATTATTCATACCATATTCATTATCTATCATGTCACGATGCATTGCATACATTGAAAAATTCAAAAATAAATTAACATCTCATATATATACATACATCATCACAAAATCATTGCATTCACATCATAATTACTAAACCATCCTGCATCATAATGATTAGTTCGCAAAAATAGCAAAAAGCATATTAAAATCCATCTCATATCATACATGCATACAAGTAATATCCATATCATATCACAAATGCATCAACATATCATCATCAAAAAAAAACATCGCTGCTGCATATCATCGCTCATCAAAATAATACAAATGTCCAAAGTCCAATGAAACTACAAAGTTCAACACATAGTACATAAGACATGATCAAAACTCAGTATACATAATAAATCAGTCCCCAATGGCTAACTGGTGGATGCCCCTGAAGGAGCTGGTCCAGAAGGAGGTGGCATGTCACTCGTACCTGCATCAGGATCCCATCGAGGCTCTGTAACCTCTCTACCATGTGTCGATGTCCGTGATCGGGTCCTGGTCCTGCTGTGTGATCTGGGATATGGCTCTCGCCGCTCGGGAGGGTATAGCTCCTCATATCGAACTCTATAGTACTCGGCCTCCCTGGCAGCCTCAAACCCCTCTGCAATGGCCTCTCGCAAGGAGGTACTCTCTATGGTACCCATCAGCCTCTGTGCCACACCCTCGGCCTCCAGTGCTCGCCGTCTAAGGGCATCCCTCTCTGCTATCAACTGTGACACCTGGGAATCCAGGGCAGGTACATGTGCCTATGCCTATGCCTGTACCTGTGCCTGTGCTTGTGCCTGTGCCTATGTCTGGGCCTGTGCAAGTTGTGCCTGTAACTGCACTATCATGCTCTGAGCCTGCTCTAACTGACTCTATAGTTGTGCCTGCTGCCCCTGAAAGGTCTGCACCTGACCCTGCAAGGCATCTATCTGTGTCTGTTGTGATGAGGATGACACCCTAATCACTGTCCGTGGTCTACCACCGGACCTGGCCCACCGCGGAATATGTGCTCTGCCTAGGCTGTCCAACCTCTGTTGTCTCCCCTCATCTCCCTCATCCCCTCCATCATCCCCATCATCTAAGCTGTCCTCCTCCTCCCCATCTCCACTCTCCTCATCTCCACTCTCCTCTCCCTCCTCTCCTCCACCCATAGCCTGCTCTCCACCGGCCACCTCCCCCTGTATCCCTGCCCCTGGCTGTGGTGCAACCCTGATCGCCCGTGCCTCATCTGGCACTGTGAACCGTGGAAACGGATGTGTATGAAAATACTGGGCATAGTCATCTGTCATCCCTACATCCTGTACCTCTGGTCTGTCTGCCCATACCTCTGGCTGTAATGTGGAATACTTTGTATATGCTACCTGGTATGGAATGCATGGTCCCCATCCTACATCCCCCTTGCGCCGCCCATAATGAGCAATGCCCTGGGGCATCCCCTGGGTGAATCCAAACTGCCTCAGAACACATAGTGCCAAAAATCTCTCAATAATAAAGGGCATCCGCCCTATCAGATATCATGGTCAACAAACAAATGGCATCTCCAAATGATCTATTGCCCATGCCTCACAATCTGTGTAAGGTCTTCATATCACTGCATCCACGTCATCCAACACCCGTTGCCAGTACTCTACCTTGCCCAGCCTCTGCTGGACAACTACACCAGAATAGGCATATACATAGGGCTGCCCTGTAGGTCTAGCTCTCGTGCACAATGGTCTCGTGACTGCTATGTGCTCCCATGCCCAGATCTATAGCAAGGTTACTCCACTCGCCAGGCTGGTGGATCCTCTATAAACAATTTGATGTAGATCATGGTACATGTCTGCTAGGACACAGCTGCCCCAGGAAAATCTTCGTGGCTGAGTAATCATCCACTCCAACATCCTCCCCCAACCCACTGCAAATCCCTTCGAACGATGGTCCGGTCCAAGGAAGCCTCCGACAAAAGCAGCCAACACCGCAACCAGAGCGGGATACCTGCTGAAATCATCCCAGTCTATCCAGTATCCATATATACCGGGATCACCACATATCTGCTAAAATGTCGCAGTCCCACCAATCTCCTTGTGGTCATAAACCACAAGGGCACCAACAACCGGAATCCTAAGAATCTGGTATACGTCCTCAGGCGTCACACTCATCTCACCCGTCAGCAGGTGGAAGGTGTTATGCTCTAAATGCCACCTCTCGGCCAAGGCAATCAACAGTCCCCTATTGGCCTGAATGCCTTGCGGCATGGCCAAAAATGGTCCCAATCCACAGTCTTCTATCACCTGTAACTCTGCAGGAGTCAGCTCTCCTATCCGCTCCCAACATAGGGGGAACCGCTCTCTGATCTGGAGGCTTTTGAAAGCCTCCTATTTTATTTGACCATCACAACAAATACATCAAATCAGCCTCATATCATATGATCTATCTAGCCAACATAACATATCAATGACCCATATCAAGTGCTACATTAATCTATCATCATATCAAATCAATCTACTTTATCATCATTTACTATTTATTTTCTTTTCAGGAAAGCAAATTTATCAACACACTTATCATTTTCTATTTGTATTTCAATCATGAATGCAAATTTATCAAACATCTACTCTTTGTTTTTCAATCGCGAGAAGCAAAGTTATCAAACTCAACTCCCTCAATCAATTAGTTTACTCTTTGTTGTCGTCACAAAGTTATCACCTATCTACTCTTTGTTTTCTCTTTTGAAGGCAACATTATCAGTTCTCTATCAGATTTTCTATCCTATCAGCATGATGGTTCTACAATTTATCTATCTATTGACTAAGGAATCAAATTTAATCATCATTTTTTTATCACACAAGCATTCTGGGGAAAATTTCCTAAATGCGCAATTATGTCGCCCATATGCGCTAAAAACCCATATGCGCTAAAGTTTTTCTCAATTGCACTACACTATTTTCTAGAAGCGCTAAAACTCTGTATGCGCTACTCTGTCTCTCGGATGCACTACTCTAACTCCCAGATGCGCAGTTCTGTGCCCTAGATGCGCTAAAGAACCTACCTAACCGATTTCGCCCTACATGCGCAACTCTATCTATCGGATGCGCTAGAGGATCAGTTTTTACCCTATTCCTAAATGCACTACGGAATTTCCTAGATGCGCTAAAGGATTTGTCGAATGTGCTAAAACTATTCTTAGATGCGCTAAAACGTGCAGAAAAATTGTAATCCGATTTAAAAACAATCCAAATTTGATCTAAAGTGCAAAATTTGATATCATAGACGGTTCGAATCACTCACCGGTGGTCCATATGTCACTGGTCTCTGATATCGTCGCGCTTGCTCAAACCTATGCCTGTGCACGGGAATCACCATCTCGCCAAGTCACTATCAAAGCTCAAATTTTACTGTAGCAATAGGGTGAAAATGACACTTCATTTTACCCCTTTTACCTTATAAGGGTCTTTTTAGGATGGGCATTAACGGTATTTTCCATTTTTTTCATCCTCTTTTTCACTGGGGCATCAGACACATCATCTATCGGGAGCTAAATCACTGTTCCCCTATCACTATCAATTTCTTCTTCCGTGGTTTACCTCCCGAGGGGGCATCATCGACAATCAAAAATCAGAAACATATCAGGGGCAAAAAAATTTATTTTTCTTTGAAGCAATGTGTTTCAGACATCACTTCAAAGAGAGGCAAAATGTATACGCATAAAAATGGTCATGTCTATAATCCTGGCAATTAAATAAATATTTATTATTTAATTATTTCTTCTAAAGTCCTCTACATATGATTAAATTTAACTAATTTAATTATATTGTTCATTCATCTTATTCTTCTTCCATAATTAAATAAATTTATTTTATTTAATTATTTTCATATGTCCACTTAATTAATTAAATAAATACATTCTATTTATTTAAATTAATTATCACTGTTTGAATTTAAATTAAATCTTTTTATTTAATTAAATTTAAATATTTCTCTTTCTTCTATTTTTAATTCTTCTTCTAATTAATTAAATGTTTCATTTAATTAATTTCATAAAAGAAATTTAATTAAATAAATCTTATTTAATTAAAAATCTTATGCTTTCTTTCTAAATCACAATTAGGTATTTTAACTGATTGTGAAATCTTCTCATATCATAATTAAATATTTTATTTAATTATGAGATCTTCTGCTTTTTTTTTAATAAAACATGATTAAAGCTCTTTTCTCTCCACAAGCTTTCTTTTGCTTTTAAAAGCTTAATTAAATATTTTATTTAATTAAGAAAAGTTGAATATCCTCCACAAATAAATAATTGATTTTTTTAATTAATTATTTATCAGCTTTAAATCTTTCTTTTATTCTTTTAAAGAAAGATGATTTCTTATCTTCTCATCTTCTTCCTCTTTCATAAAAATAGAAAAATCTTGTTTTTAGGTTTCTTCTATTTTCTCCTTTAGTCTCATCTTTCTTCAGCCATTCGATCTGCCAGGAATTATCACAACCGTCAATCAAGAAAGCCAATCAAAATCATTCAAAAAACTCTATAAATACCTGTGTGAATCCAAGCATTGGTAATAGGCAATTAATTAGAGTTCATGCATTTAGTTCATTTAGCATTTTAATCTCATAGCATCATGTTTATTTCAAATCATCATCATAGCTTAATCTTGCATCTACATCATAGCAAAAATCTCGTTCTTTAGGAAGACAGTTTGTTGAGCCTAGCCTACAATCTAAGAACACAAGGCTAGAATCGACAAAAACACTAAAGATAGAGGACAATAGGACGACAATGGAAGCAGGATACTGAGTTTGCGTCTCTTTACCTTTTATATTATGTTTTGTTATAATGTCCTATTGGTGTGTTTGAACAGTTATTTTTATTCATCTCCGCATTCATTTTTTTCATACACACACCCATAAATGTGTAGCAAAGCCCAATAGGGTGATCCCATAAAGTTGGTTTACAATTTCTAGGAGATTCTGATTTTTGCTTAAATCACATATTTTAAAAATTATAATGATTTAAGCCTTAAAAATTTCTATTTAAAGCATTCCAATTTAAGATGGTTTGATCAAACTACCTCAGATCAAACCCCCATGGATAGAAGCCTGCTATTTTTAAAACCATACCTAAAACTAAGTCTCTTTTACACCTATCAAAATGTTGATAAAAAACCACTTTTGATTTACCTTTAGGGGGATCAAATGATTTCATTTAAAATTTATTGTTTGTAAGTATGTACTCCTTATTATAAGCTTCCCAAAAAGTATAATTTTAAATAAATTTAATTTTATTATTATATTTATTTTTTATTTCTTGTCAATGTAGGTTTTTCATTGAAAATCAAGCTCTCTGTTCTGCACAAGTGGAAAACATAAGATTGTCAAAAAAAAATGAAACATATGAGTGCACTAGATATTGAAGTCCTTGATTCAATAAAAAAATGAATTTTTAGATATATAAAAAAATTTGTGTTATACAATCCACCTATGTCTGAATTGTAGTTAGATTGACTTTGAAACGTGATTAAGGAAAGAATATTCAATAAAACAATATGAAACCAATTGGCAGCACTAGATATAGTAGTTACAAATCTAAATTCAAAAAATTTATAATTGTATCCTTCATGGGAAAAATGTTGTGTTATACAGTGACTATCACAACTTAAAAATGGTGTTTACTAAAAAAACTAGTTTTAAAAGGAGATGGAAAAAGAAGTGCAATTTGATTCTAAAAATTTTGAAAAAAATGTATTTAAAATCTACAGAAAAAATGTCACAAATCACTACTTTACATCATCTTCAAATTCCTCATAGTTTAGCTGCTATAGGTTCCCGAAAATGAAGATTTAGTTAGAAAAAAATAGTTCAGTGTCTAGTTTGCCCAAAAATTGTAAATTGGTATCGTGGGATCACCCAATAGCCAACTACAACTTTACATAGATTCATTCTCCTCTCACTTTTCCAACCTTTTCACCCCTTCTTCTTCTTCTAATTTTGTTCCATTTGAGTATGTGAACATAGTTCCATTTACTTGTATTCCTCCTCTAGATCACATGAATGCTAATCTAGAAATTACATTCAACTCAAGTGATCTTCCTTTGAACAAAATTCCTTCATTGTTATACATTCCCACTCACATCAAAGATAAGTTTTTAATAGGTTTCATGGTCGACTCTAGGAGTAGAGTGAATTCCATCATAGAGGGATCTCTTTTCATAAATAGTTTACATAAGTAAAAGTAAAAGGAATCAAAAGCTACGCTTTGCATGCACAATGGGTTGTTTGTTGCACCTATTGGGTCAATTTCTCTATTATTCTCGGTAGGACCTACTAAAGTATTAGAAGTCCCAATTTAGTGATACTTGACTCTGATTTGTTAAGAGTGAGGCTAGCCATCCCATGGCTAGTCTCCATGAATGTGGCCACCTTGGTCAACCACAAATGTTTGAAGTTAGCCCATGAAGGTATCATACATACAATCTAAGATACTAGGTATAGACCACTAATATCATGTCGGGGCTTCTCCCTAGATCACTTTTGGCCCACCCCAATTGGAAATTTTCCACCTAGAGGAGATCTGAAATTATACAAAGGTTATTTCAAATATAAAGGTAAGTGCACCAAGATGGTTCCCAAAAAGGGGGCTTAAGTGGCCACTTTTTTTCTAAAATCAGGAAATGTTGACCTTGGACATGAAATTGAGGATAGTTACACTCAAAATTTTGAGATGGAACAAAAACAAGGATTGAAGTGTTCCGAGTCTACTTTCTAAACTACTAATTTATTTTGAAAATGGTTGAGATTAAGGGGTTCAAAAGAGGGATGTACACAAATTGGTGTTGTTTTTGTCAAAAAAACATAACATAGCAACTCTTTTACGACTTGAGCATGGTGAATTTTTTTTTAGTATTTTTAAAATTGCTACGATCAGAAGTCAACTAACAGCATCTAGTTGATGCAAAACTTTTCTAATAATTTTTTAATGAATATTTGATTTTTTACTAATTTTCTAAGTGGGCACTTCCTAAAAAGCAGAATTTTGTCTGTGCTCCCCCTACAAATTTTGGAAAGTAATAGATTTTTTTTAATGATTTTTTAAAATTTGTAGAATGGAGTATAGTTTCTAAAACTGTAATTTATTTTAAATTTCGATGAACCATTAATTTATAATGAAAAAAAAACCAAACACTGATTTTTGACAAAAAACAGATATACAAACAAAAGAAATTATGGATGAAAGGCCTAACATTGTTAGAAAGTGAAAAAATTTAAATCGTTGGAAAGCTAAGAGAGAACTTAACATTACCCATGTGTTCAATTTTGTCAATATTGAACTAGATGCAATCCTAATGGTGAGCACGAACCTGATTATGTGAAAAATTGTAGAATTTGCAAAAAAAATGTCTCTGGTCATTGGGAATGCTCTCCAAGCCTTTGGGTTGGTATTCCAAGGAAAATACCAAAGCTAAGGCTCAAGGATTCCCAAAGAAAAATATAACGTGAGAGCATTATAACAAACTCACGTTATGTATTAGTTTTGAAATTTTCTTCTTCTCTAGGGAACATATCTAGCAACACATAACGTGTTCTCATTATTTCTTCCTTTAGTTAAATGCCACTTTTTCTAATATTTGTTCATATGTTTGTATGTATATGTATGCCGGTGTGTCATGTATGTATCGTAATCTTTCATGAGCTAAAGTCTTCTACCTTGGATTTGAAGTCAGAGACAAAGTCTGAAAACAATAAGGATGTAGTTGTAATTCCTCTGACACCAGAGAAAGAGGAATTGAAAATTCAAAATGTACCTGAAACTAGGGAGAGCTCAAGCAGTTCTGAAAGTTCAGAAGAAGAAGAACAACCTCAGCCTCAGCCATTGAGGAGGTCAACCCATGAAAGAAAACAACTTGATAGGTATGGGTTCTCTTTGGTTGATTCTACGTGTGCCTATGCTTTGATTTCTAGCACTGATGAGCCTAGGACTGTAAAAGAGGCATTTAGAATGTCTGATTCAGACTCTTGGTTGGAAGCCATGAAAGAAGAAATGGCATCATTAGAAAAGAATGATACCTGGAGTCTAGTGCCCTTGCTTGAAGGTAGAAAAGTTGTGGGCTGCAAATGGGTATTTAAGAAGAAGATTGGTTTGGATGGCAGTGTAGAAAAGTACAAGGCGAGGTTGGTTGCAAAGGGTTATTCCCAGGTCGAGGGAATTGATTATGGGCAGATTTTTTCTCTTGTAGCAAAGCTGACATCTATCAGATTTTTTTTGTCACTTGCAGTAGCATATGACTTAGAGGTCGAACAAATGGATGTGAAGATAGTATTTCTTCATTGTGATCTTGAAGAAGAAATCTATATGTCCTAGCCTGAGCACTTTGTTGAAAAAGGTAATGAAAAACTGGTATGCAAGTTGAGGAAATCTCTGTATGGTTAAAACAGTCTCCTAGAATGTGGTACCATAAATTTGATACTTTTGTATTTTCTTTGAGATTTGTGAGATCAAAATTTGATCATTGTGTCTATTATAAAGTTGAAAGTGATCGAGTGTTTATTATTTCTCTCTATGTTGATGATATGTTGTTCATAGGCAATAGTAAGCTAATGATTTCTGATCTTAAGTCTCAGTTGTCTGCTAAGTTTGAAATGAAAGATCTTGGTGCAGCAAGGTGTATTCTGGGGATAGAGATAACCAGGGATAGGGCTAATAGAAAGCTTTGGCTCAGTCAGAGTAAGTATATCAGGACTGTTCTAGAGAGATTTTGCATGAATGATTGCAAGCAGCTAGTTGTTCTAGTCTTGCAGGGAATGAAGCTATCTGTTGAAGATTGTCCAAAATCTCCTACTGAGATGGAGGAAATGACCAGTGTACCCTATGCTAGTGTGGTTGGCAGTCTTATGTATGCAATGGTTTGTACAAGTCCAGACATTGCCCAAGCAGTGGGAGTTCTTAGTCAATTTATGGCAAATCCTGGAAGAATACATTGGGATGTTGTGAAAAGAGTATTCAGATATCTAAAGGGCACTTCAAAATATTCTCTGTGTTACCATGGGAACTTGGTTGAATCATAGAAGACTCTCAGCATTTGTGGTTATGTAAATTCTGATTGGGCAGGGGACATTGACAGCAAAAAGTCCACCAGTGGATACATTTTCATGATGAATGGTGGTGCGGTGAGTCGAATAAGTAAGTAGTAGGCTGTACTTGCTTTGTCCACTACAGAGGTTGAATATATGGAAGCTACACATGCTTGTAAAGAAACAGTTTGGTTGAAACATTTGTGTTCTAACATTGGTTTTGATACAGGGGAAATAACTATTTTCTATGACAGTCAGAGTGCAATTTGTCTACAAAGAATCCTACTTTCCATGCCAGAATGAAACATATAGACGTGTAGTATCATTTTGTATGAGATATGGTAGAGGATGGAAAGGTAATTTTGGAAAAGGTTGATACTCTAGAGAATGTTGTAGATGCATTGAAGAAGCCAATGAGCACAAACAAGTTCAGGTGGTGTGCCAATTCAATGGGCCTCAGTGCCCATGTTTTTTAGTAGTTATGTTTTTTAGTAGTTATGTGACATGCTTTGGGTCTGGTCGACTAGCAGCTTTGGATCTTGTGGTTTGTATAGGTCGCCGAGACAATGTTTAAGTCATGCCAAAGAAGCTTATTGCTATGACTTGTGACTGTCATTGTAACCCTATGCCAAGTGGAGATCTCATGCCAACGGGCCATTCATATCATATATTAGGGAGACCTTTGGCTGAAAGGCTTACTTCGGTGTGAGGTCCCAGCGATAGCTATTGTTTCGTCGACAACGTTTTATGTTGAAGTCTTCGGGAAGAGTCTTGGGTGTTCGGTAAGAAGTCTTACCTATAGGAATGTCTCACTAATAGCATTTTCTTGGTGTCTTCGTGGTAACATGTAGGTTTCGCTATGATCTCTTGGTGACAGTTGGTTTGTCTCACCGACAGTATATACTCGGAGTAGCACGTGATGGCTTGATAAGAAGTCTTACTGATGTGCGATGTCTTGTCGAACGGTTTTGCATTGAGGTCATCGGGATAACTAAAGGGTTCTCGGTGTGAAGTCTCAGCGATGAACGTTAGTCTTACTAACTGCTGATCACTTTGGAGAAAGTCTTAGAGCTTGGTGTGATGTCTTAGTGAAAGACATTTGTCTTGCCGATGTGAACACCCATGTCTGTGTGACTTCGAAGCTTCGGTATGATGTCTCACCAAAAGCGATAAGTCTTGCCAACTGTTGAACGTCTCAGTATAACATGAAGACTCGGTGGGAGGTCTTGGCAAGAGTGAAATGTTTTGCTGATAGTATGACTCTTCGGTGTGACTTAGGATATTGATATGTGGTCTCACCAAAGAGTGATAGTCTTGCCGAAAGGAAAACTAAAATTAATGCAACTTGTGAGCTCGGTAAAACATCTTGGCGATAAGGATGATTCTTGGCGACATCAATGGTGGAGCCTTTGGGCATCGGGGAGACACTTCTTGTGTCTCACCGACATGCCAACACAGGTTGATCACTTTGACCGAGTGAACATCATCCTACGTGGTGAATCAATGGCCAATCAGAGGAGCCGAATGGGAACCATTGGAAGACAGTTCATTGTGGCAATTCTGAGAGGAAGCTTGACAGACAAGAATGACATGAATATAGTCTAGAGTAGTAGATAATGTTTGGTTTGATGGATCGACGAATTGTTGTGTGATTGTATGATCAGTGGATGAATTCTATTCTGTGAAGACTAAAACATGAATGTTCTGTAATAAGGTTGTTCATGGTGAATGCTGCTATAAACTGACATAAAAAAGATAAGTCATAATTCTATATGTAATTGTAGACATCTAAATTTGGACACTTAATTTATTCAAATTTATCACTTTTCATCTAAACATCCTCTTATCTAAGTTAATTAAGTAATATTACTATTATTTAATTAATATCTTTAATTCTGCCAAATCCCTAAGGTATTTAATTAATAATTAAATACCTTACCCTCCTTAATCCTCTTTTCATCAATAAATTAAATAAATATTACATTTATTTAATTCCTCACATGTCATTTTCATCTAATCCTAATCCATTTCCTAATCTCTTCATTAAGGATGTGCACATGCCTAATCCTTGATTAGGATGTGTTACATCCTCCAACTTTTGCAAGTTGGTTTTAATCATAATTAACCCTAATTATCCTCTAATTACTAATTAATTAAACCTTAATCGTACCTTGGTCAACTCTCCCCATCCCCCAAGGAATTTTTAATTCCTTTTTATTCTCCAAGAATCCCCTTTTCCCATGCATCTTCTAGAATCTTTGACTTGTCACATCAAGTCACATGTGACAAACTCCCACCTTTTGGGAATATTGTCTTATCCACTAGATTCTTCCAATCATTGTGAATTTAAAATTCACTTTTATTCACCCAAGATTCTTTGCATCTCCCAATGTACTTGGAAGGTACTTGTCCTTCCTCCACCTCATGTACCTTTTGGCCACCTCACTTACACCTCATCTTCCCTTAGCCACTTCACCATCCACATGTCAAGATGTGAGGGCTTGTGAGTTCTCAACTCACCATAGCCCTTTATCTCGACCTTGTTGGATGAATCTCCACCGTTGAATTCTCTAGAAAATTCAAATTCTCCTATAAATACCCCCTCCTTAAGGGCATTTTCAACACTTAGCCATTTGATAAATACATGCTGCCAATTTGCATTCTCACTCATTCACTATCATCTAGCCATTCATTCTAATCATTTTGCACATTTAATCTTGCATTTAGTCACTCAAGAAGCCATCTAAGGAGCACACAAAATCATCCCAAGCAAGGGCCAATCAAGGAGTCTTCAACAACAAGGTGAAATCATTTGTATCTTGTTTTATCTACTTTCCTTCTTGTTTTATCACTCTTTAGGCTAATCTTGAAGTGTCCTTAGTCTTTTATCACTTGCATTTTTAAGTTATTTTGCACATTAGAGAAGGATAAAACTTTAAGGTACACATTTCTGGCACGCCCGGTGGGACCCACAAATGGGTTCTTGCATTTAACATTCATTTTTGCTAAGTATTTTGTAGAAAAAGGTCGCAGAAAGGCGGAAGCGCCCTCCTTTTTACTGCAGAAAGGTGGAAGCGCCCTCTTCTTTACTACAGAAAGGTGGAAGTGCCCTCTTCTTTACCGCAGAAAGCGGAAGTGCCCTCCTTTTTACTGCAGAAAGGTGGAAGTGCCCTCTTTTTACCGTAGAAAGGCGGAAGCGCCCTATATCTTGCATTTAACATTCATTTTTGCTAAGTATTTTGTAGAAAAAGGTCGTAGAAAGGCGGAAGCGCCCTCCTTTTTACTGCAGAAAGGAGGAAGCGCCCTCTTCTTTACTATAGAAAGGTGGAAGGGCCCTCTTCTTTACCGCAGAAAGGCGGAAGCGCCCTCCTTTTTACTGCAGAAAGGTGGAAGCGCCCTTTTTTTACCGCAGAAAGGCGGAAGCACCCTATATCTTGCATTTAACATTCATTTTTGTTAAGTATTTTGTAGAAAAATGTCACAGAAAGGCGAAAGCACCCTCCTTTTTACTGTAGAAAGGTAGAAGCGCCCTCTTCTTTACTGCAGAAAGGTGGAAGCACCCTCTTCTTTACCGTAGAAAGGCAGAAGCGCCCTCCTTTTTATTGCAGAAAAGCAGAAACGCCCTCTTCTTACCGCAGAAAGGCGAAAGCACCCTATATCTTGCATTTAACATTCATTTTTGCTAAGTATTTTGCAGAAAAATGTCGCAGAAAGGTGGAAGCGCCCTCCTTTTTACTATAGAAAGGTGGAAGCGCCCCTAATTTGCCGCAGAAAGGTGGAAGCACCCCTGATTTTACCGTAAAAAGGTGGAAGCACCCCTGATTTACTGTAGAAAGGTGAAAGCGCCACTGATTTTACCACAAAAAGGCGGAAGTGCCCCTATTTTGCTGTAGAAAGGCGGAAACGCCCCAAAACAGCATAATTTGGAAGGTAAAACAGTCATTTTAGCGTCATTTTTGCTCTCATTTTTAGCTATTTTCAAGTAATAACCCTCTAACATTGTTTTGGCAAGGATATTGGTATTTTTTGCTAATGTTTTGCAGCATATTATGGCATAATTGACCAAAAGCAAAGGAGAAGATAGCTAACGTTTGCTTGCAGGGCCATTTATTTGATCAAATTTCTGAAAAATTATCCTTGTTGTTTGCACATAGTCTAATTAAGGGGAAGTAACATTTATTGCTTGTTGTGCTTGTCTACTATTGTGTCACCCAAGGGGGCATTAATTTTTTTTCACTTTCCCCTTGCACGTCGTGTGAGCCTGGGGAGTAGTTGGAAGCGGTTAGTGTCTTCTTTTTAGTGGGACCTGCTTGGGGATTTCATCACCCCAAGGGACGATTCCAACCACGCGTACTAGTGGGGTATATAAAGGGGGGAGAATAAAAATTGTACCCCAATCCAGTCACATTGTAATTGGCAGAGCGTCAAAGCTAGGGTGATACCTAGATAGACGTGAAGAGTTGGTCCGAGCCTTTCAATATCTCGCTGGGGTTCCCGACTCATGCTTGTGATGGGCTGGTGTTCACAGTTCTGCCTCACGTACCGAGAGTATATCGAGGACTCCCTAGAAGCCTTATGCATCCTAGATTAAGACCTTGCCTGGCCATACCCTTAATATTAATCATAGGATTGTGCTTGCTTGAAGTGTTTTCTTATGAAAAATCTGTCAAATCTTTGATACTTTGGCCTTACTTTATCACTTTATGTCCTTGCCATAGCCATTGCCATCAAAACCAAGCTTTGTCTTACCACAGAAAGGTGGAAGCACCCCTGATTTTTCTGCAAAAAGGTGGAAGCGCTCCTGATTCTACTGCAGAAAGGTGGAAGCACCCCTGTTTTGTTGCAGAAAGGTGGAAGCACCCCTGATTTACTGCAGAAAGGTGGAAGCGCCCCTGATTTTGCTATCAATGCCCCTGAAAGCTGTCAATGCCCATGATTTTGCTGTCAATTCCACTGAAAGCTGTCAACACTCCTAATTTTGTTGTCAACGCCCCTAAAAGTTGTCAACGCCCCTGATTTTGCTGTCAACACCCCTAATTTTGCTGTCAACGCCCCTAAAAGCTGTCAACACCCCTGATTTTGCTGTCAACACCCCTAATTTTGCTGTCAATGCCCCTAAAATGGATGCAAGGAACGAAGATATGATCGGGGCTGAAGGCCGAGGTTGATTTCCTTGCGGTTGATGTTGGGAGGGTTGTGTTGAAAATAGGGGATTGACCAATGATTGTTGTTGAGGTGGAGGTGCGATTGAGATGTGCGAGGGAGGTTGTTGAGCACTAGTGGGAGCGTAGGATTGGGGAGGTTGTTGAGATATGAATGATGATGGTGGAGGGATGTTAGATTGGGGCAGCTGTGGAGGCTGTTGAGGTATGAACGACGATGGTGGAGGCATATTGGATTGGGACGATGGTGGAGGATTAAATGATGCTGAAGGAGGGATGTTGGATTGGGACGATGGCAGAGGGTTGAATGACGATGGAGGAGGGATGTTGGATTGGGGTGGCTGTTGAGATAGGACTGACGATGGTGGAGGATTTGTAGCCCTAAGAGGTGGGGGTAAGGCAGTGAAAGGGTTGCCCCCAGTGTTGGCAGGAAGCGGGTTCGAGGGTGGTGGTGCTGGTAGCATTAATGGTTGCGGTTGTGGGATGTTTTGTGGCATGCCATAGGCAAAAGGATCATTGGGATCAACGGTTTGGGGGGCTCCCGTGACTGAGATGGTGGGATGTGTGGGATTGCCAACGGGATATAGGACAGCGTTGCCGAATTCAGGTTGATGCCAGCTACTGGGGATGTCATGTGCACCTTGGGGTACATTAGATGTGGAGGTGCCATACTTGGGTAGGTTGACACTTGACGGCAACTTGACACCTTTGTCAATCAAGTGAGCCAAGATTCGGTCACCATGTCTTTTGAGAAGGCGCTTCGTCATTTGTGCATTAACTAGGTTGCTAAAGTGCTCCTTGAATGTGAGCTCAGGTTGATCGGCCATGTTTTCTTCCCCAGGTGGTGATGTGTTTTGACCATCCACATTGGATTGCGATGAGGTACCATTGTGGGGGTCGTGAGGGATATTAGAACTATAGTTCGGGTTTGACGTGATGTTAACTGTGTTGGTGAGATCTTGTGGGTTGTTCAATTGGGCATTTAGGGCTTGTTGGTCGGCCATTTTCTTTGCTTGTGATCGAGTCTGAACGGGCATGCAAGATGATGAAGTAGATCAAGATATTAGAAAACACCTTGATGATGAAAGATTGATTTGACTTTGATGAAAGATTAGTTGACGATGATTGATTAGGTCGACGTGGATTGGCTTGATGGAGTTGGATTGGATTGATTGGTAGATGTTGGATTAACCTAGATTCCGGGTTTTGATCTGATTAGGTTTGATGATGTGGGGATTAGATCGATACGATGACTAGGATTGATGTGATGATAGATACGATGAAGACCGAGATCCACAACCGAGTTTAAGAAGAATCCTTGGTAACACTAGGTATTGATTAAAAGGTGTATGTATGATAACGACACGGAATCCAACTTGAGATAGAAGTGGATTGATTGGGTCGAAAAGGATAACTGACCTAAGACGGATAGCGATCCTAAGCCAGCTATGATGATTGTGATTAGGGATGAATACCTAAGTCAACTTGGATGACAACTCCAATGGGGTTTATATGGAATAACGGAGATCAGAGATGAAAGCGTGTTTAGGACGGATGGGGAGTGTCTCAAGATAGACAAATGGCTTTCAAAACAAGCAAAAGACTATTCAGGACAAATGACCCTTAGAACGAAGGGATGGGGGCTTGAAACAGACGTTCAGATGTTTGTTTTGGACGCTAAATGATCTTTTCGGTGTTCAAAACAGAGGGACAATGAATGCCAAACGATGGTATAGGATGGTCAAAGGGACAGGTCTGCCACTGCAAAAGGACAGGTCTGCCATTGTATTGGGACAGATCCGCCACTGCACTAGGACAGATCCACCACTGCACTAGGACAAATCCGCCACTGCACTGGGACAAATCCGCCACTGCACTAGGACAGATCTGCCACAGCACTAAGACAAATCTGCCACTGCACTGGGACCAATCCGCCACTGCACTGGGACCAATCCGCCACTGCAATAGGACAGATCCGCCATGGCACTGGGACAGATCCGCCACTGCACTAGGACAAATCCGCCATTGCACTGGGACCAATCTGCCACTGCAATAGGACAGATCCGTCATAGAACTAGGACAGATCCGCCACAGCACAAGGACAGGTTTGCTAAAAGATAAGGTTAAGTCTGCCAAAGGATAAACTTAAGCTTGGTTTTTTTTCATGGATGGCAAAGGCAAAGGACCCAAATTGTAGCAATCATAAAAAAGACTTGGCCAAATCGATAATCACTGGTTTTTACACAAGAAAGACAATTCAAGCAGCACAACCCTAAAATTAGTAGAAACGGGTATGGTCAACAAATTCTTCTACTCTAGGATGCACATGGTTTCTAAGGATTCCTCGATATACACCCGGTACGTGAGGCCCAAACCGTGAACACCAACCCGTTACAAGCGTGAGTCGGGAACCTTAGCGAGATACTAGAGGCTCGGACCAACTCTTCACTTCATCTCGACGCTTCGCCAATTACAACATGGTTGGATTGGGGTACAACTTTCGCTCTCCCCCCTTTATATACCCCGCCGGTACGCGTGGTTGGAATCGTCCCTTGGGGTGATGAAATCCCCAAGCAGGTCCCGCTAAGAAAGTGAAAAATGGGTGACTCAAAAGGACTTGGAAAGCTACGATTTCTCGTCACCCAGGATCGCCAAATGGCGCAAGGGGATTGGATACGTCAAATAGCCTTCCCAAACACGCCAAGCAAGGGTTATTGACACCCTTTTAATTAAACTATGTTCCTATTTTACCAAAAGACAATTCGGGAAAACTGAAAATTTTTACCTTCTGGAGGAATGGTCCGCCACTCTATAAGGACAGATCCGCCACTCTGTCAGGACCAATCCGCCACTCTGTTAGGACCAGTCCGCCACTGCTGGATAGGTCCGCCACAGCAGGACAGATCCGCCACCGGAAGACAAATTCGCCACTCTGTTAGGCCCAGTCTGCCACTCTGGACAGATCTGCCACTCTGTTAGGCCCAGTCTGCCACCTCTGGACAGATCCGCCACTCTGTTAGGCCCAGTCCACCACCCTGCAACCTGAACCTTGAAAAATGCAAAAAATAGCAAACGTGAAGAAAATAGACCCGTTTGTGGGTCCCACCGGGCGTGCCAGAAATGTGATAGGTCGAATTAGGTGATTAGAAAGCAAGCAACAAGCCAAAAAGTGCAAATAAACAACTTAAAACAACCTACACTTCGAGATTAGCCTAAGTTGGAAACAAAACAAGACAAAGCCACAAAATGGAACTTTATACCTTGCGTTGAGTCGATCCTTTGGTTGGCCCTTCGATCTTTAACGTGTATGCTCCTTGGATGGCAAGATGCAAGCTAGGTGAGGATGTGAAGATGGATGCAAGTGGATGAAAATGTGAAAAAGGCTAAGTAGAGGTTGAGAAACAAAACTGCAAGAGTTTGGCTAGCACAAAATGATCTCTTCAAAATGAGAGAAAAGAGGGGGTATTTATAGGATTTTTGAGAAATCCTAGGGGAAATGGACGGTTGAGATTGATCCACCAAATATCAAGTTGTAGGGCTAAGGTGAGTTGAGAACTCACAAGCCCTCACATCTTGACATGTGGCATGTGAGATAGCCCTAAAAGGTGAAGTGGACATGAGGTGGAAGGAGAAGGACATGACATGGAGAGGGGTACAAAGTACCTTGGGATTGGACAAGATCTCCTCATAAAGGAGGTCCTTGTCCCCATGTGGGTGAGAGGACAAGTGGGGAATTAAAAATTCCTCAAATATCCTTATGGGGATGAGAGAAAGAATAAAGAATGAATAGAGGACATGTGGGGAGAAGTGAAGGAATTAAAAATTCCTTTTAGGTGCCTTGGGGGATTAAAAGGTGAATTAAAAATTCACATGGGGAAGGGGGATGCCTTGTCCAAAAGGAGAAAGCCTTTAATAAGGTTGACTCAAGGACATGTGCCATAAATAGGATGAGGATTAGGTTAGGCTAATCAAATGATTAAGGTTGTGCAAGTACCCAGTTAGATAGGCTAATGACCGATTAGAGGCAAGTGGGAAATTATGGAGGATGTGACCTTAATGATGATTAAGGGTGTGCATATGCTAACCCTGGTTAATTAGAAGAAGATGAAGTAATTAAAATGGATTAAGGACCAACTTGCAAAAGTTGGAGGATGTGACCATGAGAGAGAAAAGATGAATTAAAAATAAATTTTAATTCAAAAGGGGAATATGACTAAATTAAATAAAAGGGCATATTTATTCAATTTAGGGGAGAAAGAGGGGAAATGTATTAAATTAAATACTTTATGACCCTTGTGCAAGATGCAAGGTATTAATTAAACAATTGGCTTAATTAATATTGACGAAGGGGATGAGCAACTAGATGAATAAGGAGACACGTTTGATCATATGGAAGTGATCAAAATTGTATGTCTACAATAACTATCCCATCCCTAAGCTTTATGTGCTCGTCATCATCCTATCCAATCCAACGGGTCTATCCTATCTTGTCGTAACAGTCCCATCTTTTTATCCACTTATCCTATCATCTTATCATCCTTTATCCATTGTTTTCCTTTGGTCTTGATGAACTACGTTGCCCCTGTGCTTTCACGTAGGCAAGGTCGATCATTTGATCCACCCCCGGGGTTCCATCATCGATCTTTGTTGTCCACTTTGCTCTTCTATCATCTATCATCGGTCTTTCTCCTTTTGTCCATCCTATCTTTACCATCCATCAAGGTCTCCATCTTGGTCAGTCATCCACCTTTCACTGAACTACGAGGGCTTTGCGCTTTCACATAGGCAAGGCTAATCTTTGATCGGCCCCCAATCCCCTAGGTCTTTAGGGTGTGTCAATCTCATGTCTTATCTCCCTTATGTCATGTCATCAAGTTATGCCTTTATCTAGCTGGTTCTTAACAAATGAGACCCACTTGTATCAACAAATCCAATCAATTTTGAACATCCCACATCATAACGATCTTTTAGTTTAGTATCCATCATCTTTGGTCTCAACAAGATGCATCCTTCCTAACAGACCACATCAATCCCATCCATCCCCTTGATCCTATGGCAAAGGATGTTTGAAATTGATTGTGATATTTTGATACTTTTGGATTTTGTTTATCATTTGAGCTCCCTATCATCACTTGTCAAGGCCGCCATGATCCATCATTTTATGGTGTGTTTTGATTGGTCAACATAGGGGCATATCTTGCTCTTTTGTTTGATTGTGTCTTCTTGGTTTTCCCACGTAGTACCCACCAAGATCCCTGAGGGCTTGTGTTATGTTGGGGCATCCTTTTGTGCTTGTGGTTATCTCAATACCTGGCCTGACCAAGGTCTTTGACTTTGGGGTGTTGGGATAGCCTTCTTATGTGTTGTGTTTGTTTTATGCATTAGACACTAATTCACCTTGGTTCTTCATACCTTGGCGTCTTGTGTCTTATTCTATAGCAAAAATCAGTGCTCCAAAGATGGCAAATTGCATTAGGATTGCATTTCATTATCCATTCTATCCTCTTGCATATATCCCCCCATCCATTCATCCTTCATCCTTATCTCACATCTCTATCCAACCCCCATCCATTCCATTTAGCTCGAATCACCTAATCAAATCCTTGGTTTTGTCCCCAGTCTCGTTACCAACCTTGACCCATCATCATCATCATCTGTTAGTATCCTTCCCTATCCCTTTGGTGTTGTTTTGGGATGTATCCTTCCCTCATCAACAACACTTTCATCATCATCATCGAGATGTATTCTTCCCTATCCTTTACTGGTGTTTTGGGATGTATCCTTCCCTCATCAATACCACTTAGTGGGATGTATCCTTCCCTATCCTCGTGTTGTTTCAGGATCCTTCGTTCCCTCATTGACAACACTCCATCCATCATCAACCCATTTTGGCTTGTACCTTGACTGGGGCAACATCACCTTTTTAAATCCATTTGTGCTTCATCCATCTCCATATCATTTACTCTCTTACCCATCACCTTGCATCATCTTCCTCATCTCCCTTTGCATCACATCATCTATTTCGAGAGCACACATATGTTCTCTTCAACCCACATGTCCTTTTGAGGGGGCATCCTCAATCCCTACTCTTCATCTTCACCCCCATCATCTTTCTTCCTAGTCATCCGTTTGATGACTAGGGCATCTTTTCCAATCTAACCATCTCCTTTTGGGTTCAATATTTTAATATTCTTTGAAATGATGCTACTTCGTAACACCATCTCAAAGAGGGGAAAAATGTAGACATCTAAATTTGGACACTTAATTTATCCAAATTTATCACTTTTCATCTAAACATCCTCTTATCCGAGTTAATTAAGTAATATTACTATTATTTAATTAATATCTTTAATCTGCCAAATCCTAAGGTATTTAATTAATAATTAAATACCTTACCCTCCTAATCCTCTTTTCATCAAATAAATTAAATAAATATTACATTTATTTAATTCCTCACATGTCATTTTCATCTAATCCTAATCCATTTCCTAATCTCTTCATTAAGGATGTGCACATGCCTAATCCTTGATTGGGATGTGTCACATCCTCCAACTTTTGCAAGTTGGCTTTTAATCCTAATTAACCTAATTATCCTCTAATTATAAATCTTAATCAGTACCTTGGTCAACTCTCCCCCATCCCCAATTTTTAATTCCTTTTATTCCTCAAGTCCCTTTTCCCATGCATCTTCTAGAATCTTTGACTTGTCACATCAAGTCACATGTGACAAACTCCCTTTTTGGGAACATTGTCTTATCCACTAGATTCTTCCAATCATTGTGAATTTAAAATTCACTTTTATTCACCAAAGATTCTTCTCATCTCCCAATGTATTTGGAAGGTACTTGTCCTTCTTCCACCTCATGTACCTTTTTGCCACCTCACTTACACCTCATCTCCCCTTAGCCACTTCACCATCCACATGTCAAGATGTGAGGGCTTGTGAGTTCTCAAATCACCATAGCCCTTCATCTTGACCCTGTTGGATGAATCTCCACCGTTGAATTCTCTAGAGAATTCAAATTCTCCTATAAATACCCCCTCCTGAAGGGCATTTTCAACTTAGCCATTTGATAACTACATGCTGCCAATTTGCATTCTCACTCATTCACTATCATCTAGCCATTCATTCTAATCATTTTGCACATTCAATCTTGCATTTAGTCACTCAAGAAGCCATCTAAGGAACACACAAAATCATCCCAAGTAAGGGCCAATCAAGGAGTCTTCAACAACAAGGAAGGTGAAATCATTTGCATCTTGTTTTATCTACTTTCATTCTTGTTTTATCACTCTTTAGGCTAATCTTGAAGTGTCCTTAGTCTTTTATCACTTGCATTTTTAAGTTATTTTGTGCATTAGAGTAGGATAAAACTTTAAGGTACACAGTAATCTCTGTTACTGTAATACAAAGTGACTTCTCTTGGTGTGGTGGGTTTTTCTCCCATAAGGGTTTTCCCACGTAAATCTGGTGTTTATATGTTTTTGTCAAATACTCTGTTTCTATGATTGCTTTCAAGTGCATCTTATTTGGACTATAATTGTAAACTTTAAATGAGTCTCTCCATTCTTCCTTGAGGTTTTGACGTTAGGAGAGTTGTTTTTGCACCTTAGCTTTCCTTACATTTTCATTTTGCAAAATTTACATCTCAAATCTATAATCGCTAGCATGTTAACTAATAGAAATGTATATTAAACTTAAACTTCACTTCTTTTGTAATAAGATATGTACTTGTAAAAAAAGAATCCATTGTTACATGTCTTCAGGAACTTCAAAATTTGAAGCCATTTTCACAGTTTCAATTTTTGGTTTATTCTCTTTTGCTTGTTCTTAATGTTATTTTATGATAGTCTTCTGCTATTTTGTAAAGATACTTTTAGCTACAGTTGAAGCTAAAGCTTTAAATGCATTGGTTTCCATGATATTTTGCTATTTAAAGTATAGCAGTTGTAGCTAAAGTTGTAAATGCAATGGTTGCCAGAGATATTTTTATATAGAATAGTAGAGAACATCTTCATTTTTCTTGTGTATTATTTTAATGTTATGAAATCATTAGATAACCTTAACAATTGGCATGAGGAATTTTTTAATTAGGTAATAATTATCTAAAAATTTAACTTTGTTATTCATTCCTAGGTTTTGCTAACTTTTGCTACTGCTGACCATGACCTTCCATCCAATTTTTTTTGATAGGAAAGACCATCTAATCCAAAAAAAATTCCATTTGTGGTGCTTGGAAATAAAATTGGTGTGGATAGTGGAAAAAGCAGAGTGGTAGGTGGATTGATAATTTTATTACCTAGTTCTTTAGAGCGGAATGTAGTGATGAAGTAACTAAGCACAAATATTGGTTGTTACAGGTATCTGAGAAAAAATCCATATCATGTTGTGCTTCTAATGGCAATATTCCTTACTTTCAAACCTCTGCCAAAGAGGGCTTCATAGTCCAAATTCAAGACTACTTTTTTGCCAATATAATGTTGATTCTACTTTTAGGATGAAGCAACCTTTGGAGATCATGAACATGATGTCATGCACTGGGTGTTCTCCTGATGTTATTACCTATAATACTTGGATAAATAGTCTTTGCATTACAAATATGACTTATCTAGCTTTTAATCTCCTTGAGAGCCTTCTTGCTATAGGATTTTCTCTAGACACATTCACTTTCAATACAATTTTTGATGGTATATACAATGAATTGCTTTGTCAGGCTATAATGTTGTTAGGTAAAGTTTTTAAAATGGGTTTTATCCCTCATATCGTATCCTCTAATATACTACTTAGTCATTTTTGTAGCCTTGGCATGCTTGATCAGGCTATGATGTGGTTGGGTAAACTTTTCAAAACATTTTTTATTCCCAATGCTGTTACATATGAGATATTGAACAATGTTCATTTTCATGGGAAAAGGTTTGCCAATATTCCAAAAATAGTCACAAGAGAAGCATATCTTTTGTATTGTGTAATGCACTTAATGATTAATCGAATGTAATGCTAAATGATAATCTGGATGGTCTAATTATTTTAATTGATATTTATTCTAAGGTTGTACAAGAAAAAGATGATTCATATGTTAAACTTAATACATTCTCAATTTCTTACCTGCTATTATCACCTATAAATGAGTTTTACAGTTGTAAATGACTCTTTTCACTTTCAAATTATCACTATACTCTCTTCAGCATACCCATTGCACCCCATAGGTGTGATTGCTAGTTTTATTCTTCTGGATTATTCTGTGCGTTTTGGATACCATGCAAGTTGTTCAAAGGAAGAAGCTTAATAAAAGGAAAATGCATGCAAAATATTGAGGGAGGGAAAATGAAAAAGAAGAGGGAAATAAAAAATTTATTTTAGGAAAAAGTTTTTTTTTCATCTTCTTAATTTAAGACAATTAAAAAATTTAAAATATATTTAAGACAAAACTATTTTTTTTATTTTTTTTTGTCTTAAATTAATGTCTTAAACTGGGGCTTTATGTAGTAGTGTAAATTTTCCACCAATGATTCAATGGCATTGGAGTATAATGACACTTTTTGGTACAGGGCTTTCCCAGAGGACTATAACTGTGACTACTCGACATGTAATCCTGAGGCACCCGAGGCGCCTAATTTGTGACTGTGGTTGGTTTGGATTTGCTCAAGGTCCGAGGTGTCATGTATTATGAGCTTCTCAAGAGGTCTGGGAAAGAGGCTAAGTTTATGGACGCCCCAGGCCAGATTCATGCTTATCATCTTTTTCACCCTCAGTTAGACACTGCTCATCTTCTGTGGGATCGCATTTCTCAGTTCATCCATCGTTTTAACGTGGGACTAAACTAAGATTTGGCTGTTATAATTTGTTCTAGGTGGGTTTGGTTTATTCTGAGAAAGAAATCTATTTGAAGTTTATATATAGATGTTTAGTTAGATTAATACTGGCAATGGCTGTTAAACATGGATTGTAATGCTTTTCTCATTTGTCAACTATGCTCAATTTAATACCAAACTAGCAATCATAGAGTACAATGGTAGGTAGATATTTATAAGTTAGTTTAATTAGTATTTTATTTATTTTATTAAAATTTGTCTCAAGTATAATATCTTCTATTTATATAGAACGACTGATGCAGATTCACCACAAGCTGTCTTGAGATAAATTTTGTATGAATTATAAAATGGTTTTGTGTGTATGTGTGTATGTGTGTATATGTGTATATAAATTTTGTATGAATTTTAAAATGATTATATGTATGCATGTATATTAAGTATTATTAATATATTAAATTTTAAATTTTTTACTTTTAAGAAATCAAGTATTTTAAATTTGATTTATCAATCTTTTTATTTTTGTATTTATATGATATTAGTTTGAGTCTATTGAAATCTTCTTTATTTCAATAGACACTAATTAGTGAGAAATATGTATTCCATAAAATTATAATGAATCCATTATTGGTCTATAACCCAATACATAGAGTTAAATGAGCTTCCAAGTCTTACAATTTTTTCATCCTTAAATGGGATTATTAAAGATAAGTGTTATAATTTAATTATAATTCTATCACTAATTGTAACTCTAACCCTAACCCCAATCCTAAAACTAACATTAATTATAACCATAACCTTAACTCTAACCCTAATCCTAACCTTCATTCTAACACTATTTCTAACTCCAACCCTAACTCTAAATCTTTCTCTAACCCTAACCCTAAACCTAAACCTAACTCTAACATTAATTGTAACTTTAACCCTAAACCTAATTCTAAAACTAACACTAATTCTCATTGTAACACTAACTCTAACCCTAAACCTAAATTTTAACACTAATTACCTAGGATCTAAGATAAAGATTGGGATTAGGGTTATCATTATAGGTAATGTTAGTATTAGGGTTAGGTTAGGGTTCACTTAGTTTTAGGGTTAGAGTTCAATTAGGGTTTGGGTTAGGGTTAGGGTTAGAATTATAATTAGGGTTAGTGTTAGTGTTATATTAGGTTTAGGGTACAATTATAATTATAGTTCAATTATGGCTTAATTAGATTTAAGTTTAATTAGGGTAAGGGTTATGTTTCAATTAGGGTTTAATTAGGATTTCAATTCAATTAAGGTTAGGACTAACGTTAGGGTTAATATTAGGGTTAGGATTTAATTACAATTTAATTAGGATTAGGGTTCAATTAGGGTTAGGATTAGTATTATACTTCAATTAGGGTTAGAGTTAGTGTTAGGTTCAAATAGGGTTAAGGTTAGGGTTAAGGTTCTATGATAAAGCATGGTGTTAAGATTAGGGTTAAGATTCGACCAAGGTTAGGGTTAGGGTTTATTATTGATTAAGGTTTAAATAGGGTTTAATTAGGATTCAATTAGGGCTAAGGTTTAGTTAGGGTTAAGGTTGAATTATGGATATGGTTCTAAAATAAAGCTTGTGATTAGGGTTCAATTAGTGTTAGGGTTAGGGTTAAGGTTAGATTAGGGGTAGGTATAATATGTTATGATAAATCTTAGGGTTACAATTTAATTAAGGTTAGGGTTCAATTAGTGCACAATTATAATTAGGGTTCAATTATAATTAGGGTTAGTGTTCAATTAGGGTTAGGGTTAGAGTTTAATTAGGGTTAGTTTTCACTTAGGGTTAGGGTTCAAGTAGAGTTAGGGTTGGGGTTTAATTAGGGTTATGATTAAGATTAGGGTTCAATCAAGTTTAGGATTAGGCTTCAATTAGGGTGTGTTCAATTATAATTAAGGCTATGGTTTAATTTGGGTTAGAGTTTAGTAAGGTTCTATGATAAAGTTAAAGGTTACAATTAGGCTTTAATTAGGGTTGGGGTTAGGGTTAGGGTTAGGTTTCAATTAGGGTTAGGTTAGGATTTAATCAAGGTTAGGATTAGGATTTAATTTGGGCTTAAGGTTTAGGGTTTAGAGTTAGGGTTTAGCTTCAATTTGGGTAAGGGTTTAGATTTTATGGTTAAGCTTAGGTTTTAGTTAGGGATTTGGTTATCTAGTTCAATTAGGGTTAGGATTCAATTAGTGTTATGGTTATTGTTAGTGTTACTATTAAATTATGGTTATGTTATAATTATGGTTACAATTCAATTAGGGTCAGGCTTAAAATTTAATTAGGATTCAATTAGGGTTACAATTAGAGTTCATTAATGTTTCAAGTTCAAATAAAGTTTAGTTATGATTGAATTATGATTCATTAGGATTGAATTAGGACTCAATTAGGGTTATGGTTTAATTAGGGTAAGGGACAATTAGCATTAAGGTCAAGGTTAGCATTCGAGCATAAATCTTGGGGTATGGTTAGGCTTAAGGTTCTATTATGGTTAGAGCGTAAATAGGGTTGGGGTTAGGGTTAGTGTTATGTTAGGATTAGGGTCTAATTAGGCTTAGAATTAGGTTAAGGTTAAGGTTTAGTTATGATTCAAGTTAGATTTCAATTAGGGTTATGATTAAGGTTAGGGTTCAATCAAGTTTAGGACTAGGCTTCAATTAGGGTTAGTGTCTAATTACAATCAGGGTTAGGGTTTAGTAAGGGTTAGGGATAGGGTTAGAGATAGGGTTAGTATTAGATTTAGTATTAGGGTTAGGGTTTAATTAGTTTTAGGGTTCAATTAGGGTTACAAATTTAATTATCATTATTAGGGTTCAGTTAGGGTTAGAGATATGGTTAAGATTAGGGCTAGTGTTAAGGTTAGAGATAGAATTAGGATTAGGATTAGAAATAGAATTAGGATTATGGTTTTGGTTAGTGCTAATATTAGGGTTAGGCATAAAGATAAAATTAGGATTAGGGTAGGAGTTATGGAACAATTGGGGTTAGATTTCAAATAGATTTAAGATGGTTTAATTAGGGTTAAGGTTAAGGTCAGGGTTATGATGAAGCAAACATTAAATTAATTAGGGTTATGGTTAGGATTATGATGAATCCACCATTAAATTAATTATGGTTAGGGTTAGGTTTATGATGAAGCCAACATTAAATTAAACCCTAAACACAATCCTAACTATAGAACAAAATTCTAACCCTATGAATAAACCTAATACTAACACTTACCTTAACACTAAACCCTAATTGTAACTATAACCTTAACCATAAGCCTAAAACCTAACCCTAACCATAATCATAAACCTAAATGCTAAACCCTAATCCTAAATGGTTAACCTTAAATTTAATAATAACCCTAACCATGATACAAACTTTAACCCTAATGCTAACCCTAATTGTGATATCAATTCTAACCCTAATCATAACTCTAATTATATTAATTTATTCAATGTATAACACTAAACCTTAACACTAAACCCTAACACTAACTATAACCCTAATCATAAGTCTAAACCCTAACCCTCACCATAATCATAATCGTAAACCAAATCCCAACCCTAATGCTAGTCTTAACCTTAATCCTAACCTTGACCCTAACCCTAACCCAAACCATAGCCCTGACCAAATATAAATCCTTACCCTGTACCCCTAATTATAATTCCAATCCAAACCTTAATATTAATTCCAACCCTACCCTTAACACTAACCAAAGCTTTATTCCTAACTTGTAACCTATCATAATTATAATCCAAACCCTAACCCTAACCATAATTCTACCCCTAACCCTAACATAATTCTCACACTAACTATGACCATAAACTAAACCTTAACACTAAACCTGAACCCTAATCATAATAATAAATCTAAACCAAACCCCAGCCCTAATGCTAACCCTAACCATGATATAAATCCTAATCCTATATGCTAACTCTAATCATAACCCTAAATATATTAATTTATTCAATGTGTTACACACATCATGACTGCTACTAGCATATATATATACATATATATATATATTATTTTAATAATATATATAAAATACATCGAGAGATATAAAATACGTCGAGATGTCTTGAGGCATTTAATTTTTTCATCATTCAACTTTAATAAAAATTAAAGTTGAAAAAATTCAACGCCTTAAGACATCTTGATGTATTTTATATATAGGATATCTCTCAGTGTATTATATATATATGCTAGTTATACTTATACTTATTATATTTTTAAATAAAAATATTAAATACATAAAATGATTAAAATTTATAATTAATAATTATTATACTGAAGGTGTGTCCTATATGAGCTTTTGAAGCTCATTTTCTCCTTCAATTGTATAAAAGCACAGAAAGCATGGTTGAAAAATCGTTCAATGTCAACTATTGATTGTTGTTTAAAATAACTAGACATTCCTTTTATCATGCTTGCAGACAGATTAATGTTTGCATTGCCTTGCATTTACTTATTTCTCGCTGCTATTGGTTTCCGCACCGAACAATGCCCTATCTCTACTCCCTATGGTTAGGTTGGATGTCTACCCTACATCGATCAAGTCTTTGAGCTGCCTCCTCAGCTCCTCCTATAGAGAAAGGAGCTTCCAAAATTTAGCATGTTTAGGCACACCATTGGCAATGTTGCATCTAATGAGGACTTTACATGGCTCCTCACCCTCTAAGGCTCTGATCACCCACTTAGTTGCAAGGCAATGCCTTGCAACCTCAAATCCTTCAACCCCAGACCTCCTCTCACCTTAGAGATTGTGCACCACTCCCATCTAACAAAATGTTTCTTCCTTCTCCCTTTACCATCAAACCAAAGAAATTCTCTTATTCTTTTTTGGATAGCATTGATTTTCATAGGAACAGAAAAACCACACTGAGGCAAAGTAAATACTATAGGACGACAACACTTTTTGACAAATCTAGAATCTCCCAGGAAAAGAGAGATAATGCTTATTCCATTTTGTTAGCTTCTTCTCAATCTTATCCCTAATCCAACACCACATTTCTTTCAAATTAGGCTCAACAACAAACAGTATGCCAAGGTATCTCACAAGCCTTTGAGGTCCTCCCCATTGAATACCACACATGCTCACCCAATCAGGGGGCTTATCTTTCCAGCTAAGAAGATAGGACTTTGCAGGTGCAATTTTTTCCCCTGAAGCAACACAAAAGGTATCCAACTTCTCCATCATAATTGCAAAATTATCTTTATCAAGTGAGAACTAGAGGTTGATGATCTCATTTGAGTTCAACAGTCTAATACCTCTTACCCTTGGGAACAAAGAGCAATCCCTCAACATATAATGAAGTGTATCAGATGCAATAACAAACAGGGCAGGTGTAAGAGGACAACGTTTCCTTATTAATCTCCCAAGTAGGATCTCCTGAGAGAGAAATCCATTGACATCTACTTGAGTAGAGGCATCTTGAAATAAAGTCTTAACCATAGAAAAAAAGATGCCTAGAAAGCCAAAGGCTTTGAGGACCATAAATACAAAGTCCCATTCAATCTTGTCATAGGCTTTTTCAAAGTCTAAAAGAAACATTGCAGCTTCTTGTCTTGAGTGCTTGGCCCAATTCATGGCCTCCCAGCTTGTCAACAGATTTTCCAATATATACCTCCCCTTGATGAATCCAGTTTGAGTTGGGTTGATGATATTAGGAAGAATACTAGCCAGTCTCTCAGCCAGTGTTTTAGCCAATATTTTATATGACACATTTAGGAGAGTAATGGGTCTCCAAGTCTTCACAAGGGTTTTATCTCCTTCTTTAGGAGTAAATTTAATGATTCCCCTGTTAATATTTTCCAAGGGAACCCTTCTCAAAGGCCTCCTTATAGACTAGGTACAGATCATCAGATGCCCAATCAATAAAGGATTTGTAGAATTTTGCAGGGAGCCCATTTGGTCTTGGAGACTTGTCATTTTTGAGAGAAAGAATAGCCCTCCTTATATCCTCTTTGGATATTTCTCTGTCAAGTTCTGAAGCTGCCTCCTTACTAATATTTTTGGGCATAATCCCTTTGTTGTAATCCCTAGCCTGAAGGCAAGAGTCATTACCTCCCTCAGAAGTGAAAAGTTTTTGATAGAAAAGGAAAAAGTGCTCTCTTATTTCCTCCTGTTTCACAAGAATATTGCCATTAGCATTAATCTGATCAATCAATTCCCTAGCTTGTTTCTCCTTTAAATACCTGAAGAAAAATTTGGTTCCTTTATCTCCGTTTTCCAACCAGTTCATTTTGGATCTAACTTTCAGTCCTTTGACCTTGTTAGTTTTAAATCTCCTAAGATTATCTCTAGCAGTAGTAAGAACATCAATGCGGGAATTATCATGAGGACAATTTTGAACTTCTACTTCAACTTTGAAAAGGGTGTCTTACATAATGGTCTCCTTTTTCCTTCTATCCTTGGCCTTCTTCTTTCCAATGGTCTAAAAGAGAATCCTCCATCCCTAGACATTCAAGTCCCATCTCTCAATGGGGGATAAGGATTTATGCATCCACTTATTAATAGCTTTGAGAGAGGATATAACATTCCTCCAATCTTCATCATTCAAAAGGCAAGTGTTGAGACAAAACCCATTCTTCGCACCTAAAATTGGTGTTTCACCACTCTTAAGCATAAACTTAGCCCTTATTGGATGATGGTCAGAGAGGGAGTAAGGAGTGACCTCCACCTTGCACCCATCCTTTATTAGCACAACAGAGAAAAAGACCCTATTAATATAAAACCTATCCATCCTGCAAAGAACTCTCCTTCGACGTTTCTAAAAATTAGACCAAGTGAACCAAATATCTCTACTTTCCTTCTTTTGACCCTCAATGGGCTCTTCAAGATTTAGCTTGGACTTGAGCCTAAGCCAGTGAAACTTCTCAGTGTCTTTCCAAACATGACCAATGCCCCCATATTTATCTTTATCTTTTCAACAAAGTTAAAATCACCCCTAAGGATCCAGGGGATGTCCTAAAGATTGAACATCCATTTCCAAAGTAGGACCCTGTCTTTGTAGTCATTCGGAGCATAGACCGAACAAATGCCAAAACAGTCCTCTTTCTTTTTAAACACTGCCCATACAACCCTGTTGCAAGGAGAGACTCCTGAATTCACCACATATTGGCTCTAGTTGTTAGCCATTAGGATAACAGCGCACCCTTTTCCTTGTTCATATTTGGTCACAAATTGGGTGGCATCCTTCCATATTACCTTCAGGCAAGTCTCCAAGGCAAAGCCAATGGATTTGACTTCCTGTAAAAGCACAAAATCTTTCTCCTTTTTTTGGGAAATTAATCGCCTGACAAAATGTTTTCTATCAAGGGACTCAAGACCCCTTGCATTCCAAGAAAGACAATTAACTTCCATTCTTTTAATCATTAGTTAAAGGGCCTTTATCACTCCTAAAGTTATCAAAACATTTAGGAAGTTTATTCTCTGCCTCAATTCTCTTAGCATTGGGTGGAAGAATCACCCCACTAAGTTTCTTCCGTTTATCTTTTAGAAGGAGATTATTATCCTTTCCCTCCTGCATTATATTGAGCCATCCAACCCCCTTTTTTCTATACTTCCTAGTTTTTCTGACTAGCACCTCTATAGGCACTCCTTCCCTAATTGTGGTTTCCCTAGTGGAAAGAATCCCTAGGTCATCTGCAAAATCCATGCCCGATTGGGAGGCAAACCCCTCTGAACTGATCACCCCATCAAGTGAGTTAATAGTGGCCATTGCAAAATTGGAAATCTAAATTTTATCCTCCTTGTCAGTACCAACAATAAGAGTCATAATGTCACACTCTAGGTTTGGTCTCAAATCACAAGCAGCCCCCATGGGCTAAGATAAAGCAATGCTGCTAGTTTCCTTGCCATAACTCAAAGGTTATGGGATCTCAACATCTGCAATGGGCCAAACCCCACAATTTTTTGGGGATCAAGTCCCCAAGGTTCTTATGAAAATTCAGTGTTTGTGTTTCATTTGTTAAACCAGCCAATTTCATTTCCTTGAAATACTTATCATTAAAGGAGTAGGTCTCTATTATCTAACTATTTATTTCAGGCCGTTGGATTTTCCTTATTTTCTGTAATGCCAACTGTTGTGCGTTAAGTCTACCATTGTTAGGGGGCTCTTTTATTTCATTTTGCCAAGAGGGAGCATTATTCTCCCTACAAATGTTAGTGTCTATCTGTTGGAATATGTGCCTCAATCTCACAGGCTATAACCCCTGGAAAATCAAAGTCGGTGTGACATTCCTTTTGTCTGGTTGACTAGCAGCTTTGGAACCCTATGGTTTGCACTGGTCACTAAGACTTCATTTCAGTCTTGCCAAATGGACCTATCGCTATGACATGGAGACTCAGTGAGATCTTTTACTGATATGCAATGTCTCGGCGATAGAAGGTTTTGTTATCGGGTGCCTAGCATATGTCAGGGAGACCTATAGTGACAGACGTCATCGATGTAACCCATTTTCTTCGATATAATGTCTTAGCGATGGAGGGTTGTCTCACCGATATGTATTTCTCCTGGAGCCATCAGGGTGACTTGGAAACTTGGGAAGAGCTCTTGGCAACCGCGAGATGTCTTGGCGACAGTGTTAGGGGTCATCGGTATAGCTCAAGGTGATCGATATGAAGTCTTACTGACTAGGAGATGTCTCACCGATTTGAGTCATCGGAGAAACACAAGGTCTTTGGTGTGACTCTTGGCGAACTGTGGTTTTAGGATAGCATGGAGCCTCAGTAAGAAGTCTTGCTGAAGGCGGACTCTCTCGCCGATGGTTGTGACTTCGGTGTAACACATGTGTTTTGGTATGTTGTCTTATCGAATGTGAAATTCTTGTCGATGGGTGTTTTGGACATCGATATGACTCCTGAGCTCGCCATGAAGTCTTAGTGAACACTGAATGTCTGGCTGATAGAAGACTTTGGGGTAACATGGAGGCATCGGTATTATCTCTTGGTGAACTCGATTGTCTTGCCGATGGGAATCCCATTGTCGGTATGACTCTTGGAAACTATTTGGTACTCGGTTTGACTTGGGGTGCTCGATGTGAGGTCTCAGCGAAAGACAAAAGTCTTGCCGATTCAGTAAGACATGTTTGCTCAGAGTGAAGTCTTGGCGAAAGACAAAAGTCTTGCTGATTCAGTAAGACATGTTTGCTCGGAGCGAAGTCTCAGCGAAAGACGAATGTCTTTTCGACTGCCAGGTACTTCGATGAAACTTGAAGAGACTTGGTGAAACCTCTTGGCGAACGGAAAAGTCTTGTTGATGGAAAAGTTGAAATCGATGCGACTTGTGAGCATCAGTATGAGTCTTGTCGATGAGAAATATCTTGCTGATAGGAATGCATTGGATGTCGGTGGTTTCGGTATGACTTGTGGATATTAGTAGAACCTCTTGCCGACTGTTGAAACCTATGTCGATATCGTTTATGAATCCTTTGAGCATCGAGGAGACACTTCTCATGTCTCACTGACATGCGAACTCAGTGGATTGTTTCCTTGACTATTTGACTACCCTATGTGGTGGCTCGTGGACCAATCAAAGGAAGCAAAATTCAAACGGTTGGCGGTTGGATTTTTCCAGCAGTTGTGATGGAACTGAATGGTCTGCAAGGAAAAATATACACCAGAATGGAACGACGATAAGGATATTGAGCTGGAGATTGTTGTTTTGTGATCTTGAACCAATTCATAGAGAGCTTGTTGAAGAATGAATGCATATATGTATGCATTGGACATTTTTTATCAAAAAAAAGGTGTTGGTAAGAGTACAAAGAGAGCCAGAGAAAGAATGATAGAGAGAGGACTGAGTGGCTGGCCGAAAGGCCGAAGCCATGAGGTCGAAGCAGAAGAGAGAAGCAGGTTTTTTGCTGGAATCTCTCCTGACCATGAATGCCATGGTTGATCTCTCATGTTGAGTTTGCTACCAGAATGAACAAGATGAATCTTTGAAGAGGCTATGAGCCTGAATTTGTATTGTAACCATTCTGTTACTGAATAATACAATGGTTCGATCTTTGGAGTGTGGGGTTTTTCATCTGAGAGGATTTTCCCCATGTAAATCTTTGTGTTCTAATTTTTGTCTTATCTTTCATCTGTGTTGATTTTGTTTCTAGAATCTGTCATTGCTTGCCATTGAACTTACATGTGATTCTCTCAAAATGATTAATGTGGAAATTAACTGTGTTTGTTTCTGCTTTAGGACATAGTTGTGTGTGTCTTTGAATTAATTAATCGAAATGAAAGTTACAGAAGGCACTAATGTTTCGAGTTTTCATTAGATGTCTCCATTGATTTCCTACACTATCTCCTCCGTGTGATTAGTATTCATGACCAAGTTCAAGTCCCGAATTAAGGAATTCATGCTTTCATTATTTCTATCAGTGTCCTATTTTTGAGAGGTGGGTGTATTATTCTGATTATTTGTCCTCGGGGAAAGGCCACCACTCTTAGTCCCCCCCGAATGAATTCCATCCCTTCCATACTTCGATTGAGACATTTTATTAACTCTATTTCTGCCATGAGCATTGGCTTTATTGTTCTTGCTTTTAATTAACGGACAATTCCTTCTAATATGCCCCTCTCTATGGCAGAGATAGCATGCATTGAGACCCCCAAGGATTTCCAAAGTGCAAGTTATGCTTCCAGACTTGAGTTTAATTTCTAGGATATGGGGAAGATCCATTCCTAGGGTTAAGGAGACCAACATCCGTGCATCTGAGTGGGGTAGAGGGCATTTAGTCTCATCCGTTTTCAACACTTTACCAAAAGGCTCAAGCATCAGAGGAACAAACTTCCAAAGAGGCGGGGGGACATGTTTAATAATTAGCCATCGAGGACTAGATAATGCCAATACCTCCTCATCCAATGCCTCTAGATGCCAAGCCAAGGAACGAAAGGTTACTCTTCCAATAGTCCAAAATTCTTTGTTAACAATTTCTTGTTGAAATGTAGGGTTATTAAAAAAAATAACAAATAGGCCTTTTTGCACCATCCGGCATTAATAAAAATGAAACCCTAATTTCTTTTCGGGTGAAGCCACATAAGTGGTTTACACTTTTGAAGAGGAAGGAAATTTGAGAAAAAATGACCCCATGGCAAAAAAATTGGTTTTAGGGGTTCGCATGAACCTAGATGTTCGGCCGAACCATAAAGGGGTTCGACCGAACCAGGGTTCGAGCGAACCCACTAACTATTGGGCCCACATTTCCCGCCGAAAAAATAAAGGAAATGTGCATATTAGGGGGGGTTCGCATGAACCAGGGTTCGAATGAACACCTGGTTCGCTAGAACCCCAGTTCGCAACCCCTTTTTCCTAATTTTTGAATTTCTACACACAAAAACCTAAAATTTTAGGCTTTCAAGCTCCGGTTGGGGATGAAAATGGGGAATATTTAGAAACCAAACTTAGAATCAGTAGCCTTGAGGAGCTATCCAATGAATATAATTTTAGTATGTTTTGGTTTTATTATCTATCTATTTTTTAAGTTTTATTAAATATAGGTTTTTCATCGAAAACAAAATCTCATTGCACAAGTGGAAAAATAGAAGATTATAAAAAAATTAAAATTAAATATGAGTGCACATATATTGAAGTCCTTGATCCAACAAAAAAAAGAGAAGAATTTGATACATACAGTAAAAGTTATGCGTTATCGGTCGCTAGATCTGAATTGTCATTTGATTGACTTTGAAACATGATTAAAGAAAAAATATTCAATAAAAACTATCTAGCAAAGTGGAAGCACTAGATATCGGAGTTAGAAATCTAAATTCGAGAAAGAATTAGAATTTTATCCTTCATGGAAAAAAAAGTTATGGTTATACGGTGTGCGTCACTTTTTAAAAATGTTGTTTTTTGAAAAAACCAATTTTCATGGGAGATGGAAAAAGAAGTGCAATTTGATTCCAAAAATTGAAAAAATATTTTTAGAATCTACAGACAAAATGTGACAAGACTCTAGTTTACATCATCTTCAAATTCCTTACCGGTTTAATCGCTATAGGTGCGGGAATGTGGAGATTGTGTTAAAAAAAAATATATCGAGTGTCCAGTTAGGCCAAAAAGTGTAAACCACTATTGTGGGATCACCCTTTCCCAAACATTTTTGAACCATTCATCCATATATTTCCTGGCCGGGACCTTTTCAGGATCCATGGCCGCAAAGAAAATTGCAGTCTTTGAAAGTTTCACATCTTCTTGAGAGATAGCAATATCCAAATCCTCATTCGGAATCAAGACAGACTTCAAAGGAGGAGACGAAGATTGCTTACCTTGTCCATTTTCTCCATCATCCACCCGCGGGATAACCACTTCAGACACAAACTTTGCACCCTGTGGAAGCTGCTCTCGCTCACCCGCGACAATGTCTCTGAAAGATTTGGCAGGCAGAGTAGATATATTGTCGGAGGCTGAGGAATTAAAAGCATTTACTGGGGCATCTGTAACCCCATGTATACTATCCATTAAACACCAAAATAACTCTGTGCATGTCGTGTCACAACTAGAGACCCGTCCCACCCACACCACACCAGAACGCAGCGCAAGAATACACTTGCCCTGTAGAGTACAAATCGAAACCGGAAAAGATTCAGAGACATGGAGGAGGGTCGAGCCTCCTCCACGAACGCCCTAAGAAACCCACAGGGTAAACAATCACATATGCGACCAAAGATGTAGAGCCTTTCCCTAAATCTAACCCCTATTTATTATTTTAACAAAATTATATATATATATATATAAACCAACTAAAATTTATTATAATTGACCTTCCACACTTCTTCAGCATATCCATTGCGCACTAAGATTCAATAACTAGTTATATAAAAATTCAATAACTAGTTATAATTTTATATAGTTCAAAATTTATCTGACCTTCCACACTTCTTCGGCATACCCATTGCACACTAAGGTGCGATTCTGATAGTTGTGAAAAAGTACTTTTATGATTGGAATTCGGAATGGTCCACGCGCTTACGCCGTTTCCCAGCCAAACCCCATCCACTCGTTTTACGCGTTGCCCCCTTCCGTCTAATTAGCCAACATTTCCGTAATTATGATGGTTGTACCGCGTTTCATTTATTTCCAATTCCATGGCATCTACTTCTGCATCTACCTCCACCAGTCCGGATCAACCCCACAATGAAGGAATTCAACCATGGCCCTCTACTTCTGCTACGACCGAGGTTTGTTTCTCTGGATCCTTGGTTTCTTTGCTGTTTTTAGGAATTTCAATTATAAATTTTTTCCTGAAGTTTTCATAATTTTCTTATTTAGATTCGACATCAAACTTGGGCTCTGGCACCTTCTTTTGTTGGAATAAAAATCGTTGTGATTACTGGAGCTGATATAAATCAAGTTATTCGTAAAGTATCAGGAAAGCCGTTCTGGCTTCGCTGTTTGCAAATTCAGCACAGAAGTCTTCCATCAGGTGTTTCATTGGAAAATTTGAGGGTTTTAGAGTTCTCTGAGAAAGTATATGGGGAACATCGCATACAAGAGCTGTGGATGACTCAAAGCGATGTAAGTATCTTCCGTTTCAGTTATTTTAAATTCTTTTTATAAATAATTGTTGTATGTTTACGTCATGCCCCCAAAAAAAAATTTTGCAGGCTCCTATGCATTTAACAGAGTTGCTTATTTTCAATTGCATTCAATTGCGTAGCTTTCCAAAGTCAATAGTATGTCTCAAGAATTTGAAAAAGATAGTTGTCAGAGGTGAGATGTTTGAGCCGAGCGGGCTGGGGAGTCTGCCAGAAGAATTTTGCCTTCTCCAATCCCTGGAGCACCTGGAGTTGATATGGTGTTCTCTACCATCACTACCCAGCCGTTTCGGGGATTTGAGAAATCTGCGGTTTCTACATTTGTGGGGGGGGAGTTTCTCCGCCTTGCCCTCCTCTTTTAAGAAACTGACATCCTTGCAACATCTCCACATAACTAATGTGCATCTCACCTTGGAGTCGGACCTTCTGGAATACATGGCAAAGCTCAAGTATTTGAACCTTTACCGCTGCGTTCAACTGAAAGTGTTTCCCGATCTCACAAATCTAGCCTCCTTGACAGAGTTCCATTCAACTTGGGTCAATAGTTTAAAGAGGCTGCCAGAGAATATCGGTCAACTAAGCAAGTTGCGGGTGTTGGAAATAGGAAGTGAGTTGTTGACAAGCCTGCCGACATCTCTTGGAGATTTGTCCTCATTGACTACTCTTCAAATTGAGCTATGTAATAGTCTGGAATCTTTGCCCGCCTCTCTTGGAGATTTGTCATCCTTAAATGCTCTCAAGATTGATGGATGTGCAAGGCTGGAACGTTTACCGGACTCTCTGGGGCGCCTTAATCTCCTGGAGAGTTTAGAGATATATAGATCAGGAGTGAGATCTTTACCAATATCATTTTGGCAAATTAATGTTGGGGTGGGGCCGTTTACTTCTTCGTTATCCAACCTTAAGCGGATACTTCTAAATAACACAAAAGTGTCAAAGATTTCCATCTCTAGAGATTGTTGTCCCGCCCTTGAGACTCTTCAACTTCAAGATTGTGGCCATCTAACGGAGATAGAAATCCTCCCAGCTACAGTCAAGCACATAGAATTGAGGAATTCTCAAATGGTTTGGAACATAGAAGGTATTGCTGGCCTGGTAAACATTGAAAAGTTGATTATAAATGAATGCGCCAAGTTGGATGTGCTTCCCAGTTTTGAACAATTCGCTTCTCTACAAGAATTTGGACTCAGAGATTGCCACCAAGTAAAGAAAATACGAGGTCTGGAACGTTGCAGAGCACTGGAGG
>VDFB02047230.1:388850809-388900151 GCA_007258455.2 Sequoia sempervirens
TTCTCAACTCAATAGTTCATGTTGCTTAAGTCATTTTTTAAAAAATATTTATTGTGATCAACATGAATGAACTTAATTATAAAGTGGCATTGATTTCCCTAAAATTCTACTAGAGATCAAATGTATATTGAATATAAGGAAATGTAAGTTGTAAGAGATCATAAAATAAGAAAACATGTATGTATATTGAATATTTAAAGCAAATGCATACATATATTATGTGTAAACATGTTTAATCCATAAGCAAACACATGTACATATATGTAAAGGGATTCAATACATATAAACATAACACATTTTATAAGAAAAGAGGAAAATGTATGTATATATCATATAAGAAAATATATGTGCATATCATAAAAGAAAAATGTAAATTAAAGATCATCAAATTTCAAATACTAAAGATCAACAAGTAAGAAAATGTATGTATATCATATAAGCAAATGTAAGTTAGAGATCATCAACTATCAAATACTATTAAAGATCATCATATAATCAAATACATGTGATAAAGATCATAAATCTAGAATGCATGGCCTAATATGAATGTCTACTCCTAGACGAATGGCCATCTGAATGAGAACGGTCCTTCTCTGATGGATGTGCTGAGCGTTGCAAATAAAATTGTGTACAAGATGTGTTAAATACATATAATTTATATTAAATAAATTTTATGAAAGTTATTTTTAAATATCAATCTAGATCTATGCATACATAAATATATTTCATGTATATATACACGTGTGATTATATAAAAATGTAAAATTCACATGTCCACTGATAGAAAATTCATCCACGGAGTCACATCGATCATGCACATGATCTGGACCAAGGTTAGGAGTGATATGAGGTATGTCCACCTGTAACAATATATATACACATATATATCAACTTACATGAATATCTTGTTAAAAAAAAAATTAAAAATAATGAAAAAAGAATTGAAACATGCACATGCACACATACATGCACATCATCTGATATTGAATGACCTAACTCCTCTTAAATAGTTGCCTCCACCATATGCACCAAACGATCAAGCGACGAATCAACATCTGCATCCATCTGATCTATCCCATGTCGTTCCATAAATGATGAATGTAGAGGACTATGAAGGTGAGATGGCATCGGTGATGATGAACCAGAACCAATCAACATATCAGTAAAACTCATAGTTTGTGTAGCTGTCGTATGAACTGTAGGTGGATCCTAATGTGCAGTAGTGCTCAGCTGAGAGTGATGGGATCTTGGAACTGAATGACCTCTACATCTCAAATGCTCTCTAACATTCTCTATACCGATCCCATTGTCTGATGCAATGTGGGCATATGCCTCCAACAGTTCCTCAGCCAAACAATGCAGAGTCATGCATGACATATCTCCTGTAAGTGCATCAAGCTATGTAGGAATAGGGATGCCAGCCACTGTAAAAGGATCCATGGTGGTCCACTATACTAAAAATGGTGTGGATCAGGAATGTCTGGATATCAAATACTGACCTACACAATCATCAGATATCCTAGTGGTGGCAGTCGCAATGTCACCTACAGTGTCAATTGCTTCCTTTTGGGAATCAACGACAACCTCATCTGCTATGGGGGCTAGACCTAGGGTGAGAGCAGGAGACCTGTCACCAACCAATACCCTAAAAACTAGGGGTGGTCTATCTGCTTGATAATAGGTGGGCCTATTAGCAATCCTGCCACGCCCCTGACCAGCGTATGGTGGAATGTCCAGGTAGTTAACTTTGAGGCCCAAATGGACCTTGGCATACAACTACTGAACAAAATACAATGGAATCTGGTCATTGTTTTTTTATAGACCATGTGCTACAAGAAATCATGGGTAGATCAATGAGGACATAGCATAATTGACACATCTAGTGACCTGGTATCCCCTAACCTTACGCACATTTTGATAAAATGGAAAGCAAGTGGCTTTTATCATTTCTTTAGTGACACTATCTTGTATTTGTTTAAGGGGAACGTCACCATGTACTTCTTCCCACATGTGGGAAAGAATAGTAATCACTCTATCTGTGGACTATGCACTAGTCCTCTCAAGTTCATCTTTTAGTTTTTCTAGACTATGCAATATTAACATGCATGGTTCACTATATATCCCCGGGTTTGCACCCTGTGCTAATGAATCTCTCAATTTTTTTATCTCATTACTAGTATTTACAAACAAAGAATCTGGCACAGGTGGAACATGATCTGCATTTTCCATGTTATATATATATATACAATACGCCTAAAAAAGCAATGAGACTTTGGTAAATAATATATCTAGATAAAGAGAATACAAATCTAAAATAGAACTTGTAATAATTCATCTACTCATCAATAATATTTTCATACTATTAACAATTTAAAAAGAATTGGAAGACAACTATAATCTATAACATAGCATCCTTAAATGGTTCAAATTTTAAATGAAATGATGAAAGAAAGAACAAGAATACAAAGATTAAAGTATAAAATCATTTGAAAATAATTGGGGATAAAAATATTTAATCTAATAGTTGTTAACATAAATGAACTTCAATTATATAGCCAAGAACATCAAAAAATTATAGATTGGAAAGCAAAATAAATATCTCATATTAAGAATCAAATCTAATAAAGTTTGACTTCATTGCATACTTGTTATAAATATCTCACTAATCCAACCATACATATTATATATGTTAAAAATATATATAATTGTTATGCCCATAATTTTTCACTATATCTTGACGTGGATCTGCTTCAACTAGATCAATTAAAAAATATTTGTAATGTTGGAGGAAAATAGATTTAATATCATTAGAGTTGTCATGTAACTACCTCTCTTGATCAACGATAGATATTATCCACTCTCGAGAATGTAAATATGTTTGAGAGAACTAAAAAATAATTTGTATCCCTTTATATCCTTTCATCCAATGTAGCCTATCTCTTAATTGAGATCCTCTACCACAATTAAGTTCAAATCTTCTAAGTTTTAATTGAGATCCTCTACCACAATGTAGCCATTTGGTTGTGGGCTTCAAAAAATTTCAATGAATGGTTTTCCAATAAGATGTATTAACCAAAATATTCCAATTTTTTATACAATTACTAAAGATATACAAAATGCGACCTTTACTAAATAAATTTCAAAGATTCATGTAAACAAAAAGTTTGATCGAAATAATATTGTTAAAGTTATTTTTAATGTGCATTCAATTCTATTGTAAATAATAGTAAGGAAAAAGATAAAAGAGTTGCTCATAGACTAATAACATCATTAGTAACAAATTAAATAATTAAAAAGGCTCAATTAGTAAGGTAAACTTGTCTTGAATTAAGCCTAAATCGTAAAACATTATCAAAAGTACTATCAATAAGATCATGATTAGAAAGTCCTATTGAAAATCATACTTGGGCTTTTAGCAGTAGGCTTCCATGAGTTGATAAGAAGCTAATTAATACCACATAGGATGAAATTCAACAATTTTGACACTCTAACTCTAGATTTACATATGAGGTTGGAAACAAAAAATTTTATACTCTACCTAGGCCATGATTTTGTTATGAGTACGAAGAGTTTATGATAGAAATACATCCATTATTGTTAAGTTAAAAGTAGGTTAAATATTATTTTTCTTAAAAAATACTTTTATATAAATGTAGGTTTTTTGGAGAAATAAGTGATTGACATCGATGGCTATAAATTTCAAGGTGGGGACATTCAATATAATTCATAAGGTGTTATAGCATTAAATGCTTTCATTGTTTAGTTAGTTTTAATCAATGTTTTATGATTTATTAAATATTTTTTTAATATTTAAATGTAGGTGTTTTGGGGAGTAGCAGTGATAGATCTAGCTCATTGAGAAAGGAGATAGGTAGAGAGGAGGACTGACCTTGACAAGGATTGAGACATGGATCACCTTAGGGTGGTAGATATGAGTGGAACATATCCATAGAGAAGGATAGGCGAAGAGGATAGATATAGGAGACAAATACCTTAGGGGTACCTTTTTAGTTGTGTGTATGCTCTATAGAGTGGATTTACTCATGAGTTCTTTGATGTATTTGAAGACACATTTGTATGAGAACATAGATAATATGATATGGGAACTATTAGTTGTGTTGATGATGGGTGTGATATTTTATGTGTATGTTGATGATGTGCATGATATATAGTTATATTTCTTGTATTTGGATGCTCATAGGTATGGATCATTTCTTGTAGTTGTGTTGATGATGGGTGTGATATTTTATGTGTATGTTGATGATGTGCATGATATATAGTTATATTTCTTGTATTTCTTGTATTGGGAACTAAATTAGAGAGAAATAGACCAACCACTCAACTCCTTAGAAAATAAGCTCGTGAATCTCAAACATTATTCCAATAAAAACATTAAAAATAATGAAATTCTCTTTTCTTAACACAAGAATCAAATTTTTCTATAGAAAAATGTGATCAACATAGATTAAATAACAAATAAAGCATAAATCAAATACTTTAATAGTATAAAATATAAAATGTAACCGAGCATTTGTGGGTTTGCATCCCACCAAGCATGTCAATTTGTAAGCATTGAATTTAAATAAATGAGACATTGAGGAAAATAAATGTAGACTTCAAATTGAATTAAAAAATCACCTCTAATAGAGTGAAAAGATGAATTACACAAAAAATGAACTAAAATTATAATGAAATACATATTGACAAATGGATATATCTTGCAAATGATAAAACATTTATTGCCCAACTAGATAAAATATACTTGCTCAAAATTGAGACGATAAAATGATGGATTTGATCTCAATTTATAGATTTTTTATATGATGGATAAATTGCTAGGATTTGATCATGTATCATGAGTTTAACCCAATTAAAATGTGGCTACTATTATTACCTAATTAACTAATTTATTTATTTAATGAAATTTCTTAATTATTTTGATCAATGAATTGATTGAATTATTTTCAATTTTTATCTAATTTGATTAAATATGTTAAATAATTTGATTGATATATAAACTAATTTATCATAATTTTCATTGAATTATCTAGGAATAATAGATTTACTTGGATTTATTTTAATTTATTTCAATATTTGTGAGAGAATGATTCATTTAAATATTTGGTTAATTTATTCTACTCGAGTAACAATGGAGGCCGATTTGATCAATAGGAGAGCATTCATCCCATCCCAAAAAGGGAGTACATTTAGAGTTTGGGACTTTTTTTTCAAAATGCTGAAGAAAATTTTCAAGATTGATTGCTGGCGTGTGGAGTTAGTAATTTGGGTGACCGTAGGTGACCAAATTCTATATGAAACTCTCTAGTTAATGTTTCTCTCTTAGGTAGTGTCTTTATTTTTGTTTAATGCTATGGATCTTCTTCAAAATTATGGTTTAGTTGCTTAGTTTGTAGTGGATTATGTTTTATAAGTTATTTTTGGACCATTCCCTAAACAATTCCATTCAGGATGATGACTTACATAATGAAAAATATTTTGTTGGGTGTTTGTTTAGACACAAATTTTTAAAGGAAAACTCTAGTTTCCTTTGTGTTTGAATTTCTTTGAAATGAACCTTGCAAGAATGGGATGAATCTTTAGTGGAAAATACAATCAATGGACATAAAATAGAATTGGGTGCTCTATTGTATGGAGAAACAATGGAGGCACATAAGGAAATGTTGTTTCTCCTCACTCATGTCCCTCACCCTCTGCTAGTTTTTGCTATATATATGTAATATATGGGCACTCAAAAAATATGTAATATATGTCTTCTTTTTAGGTTTTTTTTCATTTATGGTAGGTTTTCTTAATCAATTTTGTCTATATATGATTGCTACAATCCTATTTGATGGGTCTCTTGGTTTTGTCCCTACACCTTCATGATTTGTGGGTTGACATGCCCTTCTCTATTTTGTACTTTACTATGGAAATTTTTACAATAAATATTTTAATTAGTTTAGGCCTTGATCGTTTTAGGTCTGAAAAGAAAAATTAATTTGATTTTGATAAAGTGTAGGAATTAAGGTATCATGAATTTTGTTAATAAGTGGATGTTAGGTGTTCGGGTGGGGACCATGGTATGGATATGAGTGTATGTGAGATTTAGTGTCTACAAAATCCAAAGGTAAATCAAAATATTATAAACATCAAACTTTTTTTGGAAGGATAATATAAAACCAAATCTAAACACAATATAAACATTGTAATCACAACCATACGTACTATATATATGAGATTGCATACAACCATGTGTAAAATTTACAACCATGTAAAATTTATTCATATGTTGTTTATTAAGAAAAAATGTCATAAATTATATTTCTAGAAATAAAAAGGACTACAAATATGGAGGGAAAAAATTAAATAATCTCAACATAGCAAGGATTTTACAAAGTGATAGATAATTTTCTCAAAAGAAAAAGGATGTGTTGTGCACAAGACAACAAACCACTTTTTCATGTTTTTTGATGTCTAAATATTTACTTTCCATACATGTTTGTGAATCCCACATAAATTGAGATGCACGATTATTTTAAAATCTTCACATGCATCTTAAAGTGGAAAAAATGTAATGATAAAATTTGCATAGCCATATTATTCCTATTGTATTTTTTGCCTCATTTTGAATATATATATATATATATATATATATGGTGCAATATTGTGCAAAGTGGTAATAATTCCCCTAGAGTTTATGACCTATTATATAGATATAAATCAAACACTTGAACTCTATTTTTTCCTTACACACATCTTATCAAAGCATTTTTTTGACACATATCCACATATCCACACATCCACTTTTCCTAATGAATCTTATGTGTATGTCTAATGGTGGCATGTGGAAGGATAAATATGGCTATTAAAAACTTTACCATTATCTTGAAAACTAATTATGGCTATATGATTATCTTATTGTAATGAACCTAAGTTCATTCAATAGATATTAGTGAAGTTGAATTAGGAAGCATGGATTGTGCTTTATTATACACATTTTACATTTAAAAATATGGGTCTAATTTTTGCGATATTGAAAGTCAGTTAAATTTCTTCAATAGTATATCCAAGGTATACGGATATATTAGTGGTAAAAGTAGTGTAGGATAAAAAGGAGAATGTATAAAGAGGGGAAGGTCTAGAAAGGTAATGACAAGGTAACATTTGGAAGGAGAAGTTACACTATAAGGTTAGATTTTCATAGGATAAGGAGGAATGGTATGAAGAACATATCTTTATAGGATAGTGCTAGTAGTAACAATGGTGTGAACATATATAAAAGGATGGGAGATAAGAAAAATACTAGTGGAGAGAAAGGCAGTAGGACATGGGTGGTGGATCCCATGGAAGTGGTAACTATAGTATGATAGGAGGAATCATTATAAGAGGATGAAGGGTAGATGGATGCATAGAGGGTACAACATTATTAAAATCCATTAGAGTGGTAATATTATGAATAGTATTAATTCCCTAAGGATAGCCACCTAATACATTATATAAATTACTAGCCAACGAGTGAGGATATTTAGGGTGGAGAGGTGCATCAATACGTAATTATCAATTTAGGAAAATATCTTGTTTACCAACATATGTATCTAAATCATAGTCTCAAGTGATCATTATTTTTCATCTTCTTTAATGTGGCTCTTTATATGGTTGTCATTAGCTATTATATGAAAAAATGATTCAATCGTCATTTTATTTGCTAGTCATATTAGAGTTAAGATGAAAACTCCATAAAACAAGATTTTAAAGGATATTAATTTAACTAGATAAAAGATCAAGGAAAACACTCTCAAACATGCAATATACCCCAATTGCTTAGACAATGCATATTTCCTAATAATGTGTGCAACTAAAAACTAATAACATGTAATGAATGGATGTAGGTGATAATAATTAAATAATCCTAATTGAACTAGGGTTGTCCTTTTTATATATTTAAAAAGTTGTAAGAGCATTGTATGAAATTGTAAGATGGGAATTACTTATGAAATGTTATATGACACATAAGAGAATAAAAAAGGGGGGTTACACTAGAATATTGATTAGAATTATGAAAATCATCAAGATCATCTTAAATAATGGGTTTGAATATGTCAAAAATGGAGTGTTGGTTATGAGGAGGAGGATTTGAATTTTTTTGACAAGATGTAAAGCATTTGCTAAATACATCCTATAAACCAAGTCAAGGAATATGATGTTGAAATTTGTGCCAAATTTGGTGCCATTTTTAGGTCATTATTTTGGCTCATGGCTTTGGTTAAACCACACTTTCTTGATGGTTTAATTTTTTTCTATTTATGGGTGCTTGAGATGGAGAAAGCATAATGATTTTGTAGGTATCATCATGCTACTAGAAATTACTCCATATTCACATGTTTATGATACTACTATAAGGGTATGCACATGAATATTTTATTGTAAATGATATTATTATCAAATAATATAATTGGTTCATGTTTTTGGTTGTGGGATTTTTCTTCCAAGAGGATTTTCCCATGTACATAATTATGTTATAAATTTATAATTTATACATTTTTCTTGTAACTAAAATTAAATCTATTTATCCATAGCTTTGATTGTTGAAATGGGAAGGCATATTTCATTTACACAAGACAAAAATGTATGCAAAATGGGGAAGCAAAATACTGTATGTTGAAAATGCTTTAAAAACTTTCAAACAAATGCAATTTGAATTCAACAAATTTGAAAAAAATTGCATTTAGGGTTTCAAAATTAAACAAATAGGTGCATTTTGAACTCTAAAAAAATTGAATTTTAAATACCTAGTGCTTGATAGTGCTTGATATGCAAACCGAAATGATGAAATTTGGAGAAACGAACTTAAATTTGCTTTTGCTGGGAAAAAAACTTTGTTTGGTCGTCATCACACTCTCGGTTCACCACACACACTAGGGAAAGTGACTGGTAAAATTAGAAAGTAAAAGTGACAATTGAAAATGAGAGAATTTTTGGTTTTTGTCATATTTAAGGGGTTCGGTCGAACCGAACCCATTTAAATATGATTTTTTTATTTAGGTTATATGGGTTCGGTCGAACCCCTTATGAGGTTTGGTCAAACCATTTGGTTCGACCGAACCCATGGAATATGGTGAAAAGGAAAAAAGTGAAATTTCCTTCCTCTTATAAATTGTAAACCACTATTCTAAAGCCACCCTTACATGACAATTTTATAATAAAATATGATAATGACAATCAATAACATGACCCAAATTTCCAAATAGACTATGAAGAGAACTAATTCAAAAATTCATAAAATTCAAATTGTAGGTCACTTTTTTATCTTCCTTCTAGGCCCTCTCCCTACAAAAAAACACAATTTTAGTTGCCTTGACTAGATTGAATCATACATAGAGTGAGAATGACTCATGGGTACACAAAGTTCCATTATGCCAATAGAAGGATTGTGAAATCCAACCATGTATTTGAGATAACCTTGAAGAACAACCATTTTTTCATCAATGCCAACAACCTCAATTTAGTACCATGTTGTTTACATCTTTCCTACAAATATTGTTGTGGTAACAGAAAAAGTAGCCTTTCAACTTGCTTGTTTGATAATTGACATTAAAGCTGAATTAATAGTGTTGTAATGTGTTTTACACATTCACACTATTTTAGGACCTTTATTTGACTAAAACATGCCTTAATTGGTTCTTTTCAAAGGTGTTGTAAAGTGTTGTAACACACTTTCACACTTTTCTAGGACTTATCTGCTTAATTAAGCCTAATGTGCCCCTTTTCAATAAAAATGTACCTAATGTGTACCTTGTTTAAGTGTTGTAAAGTGTTTTAGATAAATTTCACACTTATATAGGTGGTCTTAATTCATTGTGGTTAATTAGAGTTATTAACCCCCTTTTGATTCTAATTTAGGCCTTAATTTTGACACCTCCCAAAGATTTATCCCGACAATTATAATTTAATTAACAAAATATTTCATTGGGAAAAGTTTGGTCATGATAAGTTGATCTAAGACCCATTTTTCCTTGATGGAAAATGGGTCCTCCCTTAATAGGACCCCCTTTCTCAATTGATCTGGAATGGGTTTCTAGCCTTCTTTTAGTCTTTGAAGCTTGGTCCTAGAAACTTAGCCAAGACCCATTCACCCAAGGTGGCGAATGGGTCCTCCCTTAATGAGACCCCCTTTTTGAATTTCATTATGGTGGGAATTTAATTATGTTTCTTTCCAGATCTGGCGTCAGCCTTAATTCTTTGAATTTTGGAGTTAATCTCCTAATTTAGTATAAATAAGGGGTTAATTCACCTAGTTTCATCCTAAGACTTTCAAGCATTCAATCATTCACGTGATCAATCATTATAGAGCACTAAAAAGGCATTCATAAGGAATTTCAAGGAAAATTTCAAGAGTTTATTAGAACAACTCAAAGTCATATCATCATTTCAAGGGTTTGATGCATGCATTCATGTTGTTGAGCTAAGAGGTGGAAGTAGCATTGAAAATCTATTTGCAGCTATTGTTTACATAATTTACAAGGATCCTAGATCTACATTCTTCATGGCCACTCCATGATAGTTTGTAGATTTTCTTCACAAGACAACATCCAAGGTGACATCATTTGCATATTTCACATTTCATGCTTCATTACTTTATTTCATCATTTGGTTTAATTACCTACAAGGGGTTTAACTAAGGAAAACCCCCATTCACTAACAAATCAACAAGTTTTTCTACCCTTGAGTGCATGTTTACAAATTTACAAGTTGAAATCTATCAAATAGAGCAAGATTTGGAGCAAAATTGTCAAAGTTGCAAAGTTGCTAAAGTTGTCATTCAAAGTGCAAGATCACTGGAAGAGCTCTACAGAATTGAATACAGACTTCCAATACCTAATAACAGGGAATTCAAGAGTGTATACACCAAGGAACAAGATCCTAAAATGAGTTTTCCAAAACCCTAAAAGGACCCATTCATCATTGAAGGTGAACAAGTCCTCCAAAGCTCAAAAATAACAACTTTCTAGCTAGGTACACAACTTTTTATGCTCTAAAAACCTCCCCCATAGTTGCCACAATAGTTTGGTAGCATTTCTTATGGCTATTGGCATGTTATTTTCCATAATTTTAGGTGTTGAGGGCCTTAGAAAAATTAGTGGTCAATCACCTTGTTGATTCATTTGGTGGACCCTATTTTTCACCCCATCAATTGTGATATTGGAAAAAAAGGGACCTAAATCACACTTCTTCCAATATGATAGTGGGGAATAGATTAAAAGTGAACTCAAACATCCACTTGGCTACAAACCTCAATGGAAGAGCCAAAATGGTGGATTAAAGTTTTAATCCCTTCTAAGGTGTGTTGTGGATTTGATTAATTTATTATTAATTGATTGAATTTGATGATGCAATGATGTTCCTAAGTCAATTATGAAAATGCAACAAATTGTTGAGATTTCTAACAAACATAGAATAGATCAACTGAAACAGAGTGCAGAGTGGCAAAGGGAAGACACAGAAGAACTTGGCATATAAATTTGGTTATGAAACAGTTGGACAAGGGCATTGGGAACCCTAGACTACGTAACAAATACTCAAGATCTAATTCACTCTCTTTTTTCTCTTAGTATGTGTGCTCTTCTCTTTTGAATTCACTATCGAAGCTTCATTTGTCACTGATAAAATACACTTACCTTGATTTGATAACTTGTAGGAATTGAATGCATGAATGAGCAATTAGGTCTTTAATCTTCCTCCAATTCACTTCATATCTATCATTTTCACACATGAAAGAGGGGGAAGGGTTTTTCCATATATGGGATTTCCTAAGGAAAACCTCATATTGGTATTTCTACCTCCACAATAGTTATGATGATATAAAAAGAGAGCTTACCCTTGGTCGAGAAAAGGATAAATTTTAAACAAGTGATAAAATGATAATTGTTTCAACTCATCACTCATATTTTTATTCCTTGATGGACCAAAGTCATATACTCATCACCTTCAAGGAGAAATTGATGCTTCATTTGAATTCTTGCAAGTTTTAGTAATCACAAAATAGATGAACATAAAATATGAACAAAATCACATAAAACATGATGCAAGGCTAAGATGATGCTTGACTAAAATAAATATTGCAATTTTGCTAATTTTTCTCTTGACCACTAAATTATGATCTAAATTGCTTTCTCCAACATGCTAAAATTTATTAGGATTAAAATGGTGAAAATTATTTGTATTTATATGTAATTCTTCTAATTCCCTAAAAATCAAATACTAATAGCTAACAAATGATTTCATATTTTTAAATATTAATATGTTGATACCAACATATTAAAATGTAGCCAAAATGGGTTGGACAAGGAGGCAAGACACCCTAGTCTAGACCCATCCTTTTTGAAGCCTTAAACATCAATTTTAAATATTAAAGTTTATTTTCAATCTCATTTTTTTATTTTTTTGAGGATATTTAAAAAAAAAATGAACATTGTGTAATTAGGTCTAAGCACATAAGCGGGGGGGAAGGGGGAGTTAAGTCTAGTGTGAAATTTTCAAGGGTGACAATTTTTTATGCTACAATTATGAATCAAATAATAAAGTAAAATTTGAAACACATTTCAAATCTTAATCTAAACATGTGCAAGTTAAAAAACACATTGTGTATTTTGACCTACAATTTTTCATACAAATCAAATCTAATAACCTGCAATTTCTTATAGAAAGCAAAGTGTTTAGTTTGAATTCTAAATAGTGAAGGTTACCATATGCCATAAAATGCAAGTTCAAAAAGAAAAAAGAAAAAAAAATGCATATTTGTTGTAAGACATTCATAACTATACTTATCTACATTTGCATTTGAAACAATAATTACATTTTGCAACAATGTATTTGGGCATGTAAGAAATTGCAAGCTTCAAACATGTCATGTTTTGTAGCCTATACTTCACAAGGTATCCAAAACACAGTGTTGTGTATCCTCTAATGTGGAGAAGTATATTATTTTTTCTCATTGACAACAATATTGATGTTGTTGCTATTTGAATTGTAGACCTAAATATACACAATTGAAAATATGAGGGGTTGGGCATGTTGTGAAGTGCAAGTTAAGAAACACAACGTATTTTTCATCCTGTAATTTCTTATAGTAGGAAATGTGTGTAGTTTTAAGTGAAACTTGCCATATGCCATAAAGTACCAATTGAAAAAGACATATTTTCAAACCTTTTATTTGTTATAAGACATTTATAACTCTGCTTAACTACATTTGAATTTGAAATAACATCATTACATGACAATTTTTTTGGGAATGAAATATTGTAAGATTCACAATATTTGATGTTTTGTAACCTACACTTCATAGGGTGTCCAAAACACACCATGTTTTGTATCCTCTAATTTGGAGAAGTATATTCATTTTTCCCAATAACAATAATATTGGTGTTGAACATATTATTTGAAATGGAGACCTAAATATACATATTTGAAAACCCAAGGGATTGGATATGTTGTTAAGTGTAGGTTAAAACATAGTGTGTTTTGCATCTTATGTTTTTCTTATAGTAGGTAGAGTGTGCAATTTGAAGTGTGAACTATGAAGCTTACCATATAGCATAAAGTGCAAGTTAAAAAAGACAATGTTTTCAAGCCTCCTATTTTTCATAAGTCATTCACAACTATACCTATCTACATCTGCAATTGAAATAACAATAGCATGTTTGGGTATGAGATTGCAATTTTCAAAGCATGTCATAGTTTTCAACCTACACTTCAAAGGGTATCCAAAACATACTATTTTTTATCCTTTAATGTGAAGTATACTCATTTTTCCTAATAAAAAAATTATTGGTGTTGTTTCTATTTGAAACACAGCACTAGATATACGCAATTGAAAGCGGAGGGGTTGGGTATGTTGTGAAGTGTAGGTTAAAACACATAGTGTGTTTTTCAACTGACATTTTATTATAGTAGGTAGAGTGTGCAGTTTGAAGTGTGTATTGCCAAGCTTGTCATATGTCATAAAGTGCAAATTAAAAAAGACACATTTTTTCAAACCTCTTATTTGTTACAAGACATTCATAATTATACTTATCTACATTTGCATTTGAAATATCATTTCATGAATTTATTTGTGTATAAGAAATTGTAGGTTTCAAAACACACATTGTTTTGCAAACTTCATTTCATTTGTCTAATTTTATTTTAAAACCCTATACAAGTGAGAAACCAAAAGAAAATTAGAATTTCTTCACATTGGTACTCACTTGTCACTTGAATATTGGTTGTTTACTATACCCCCCACCTACAACTCCTCCCTGCAAACTCTACCCTTTAACTTTCAACAACACAAAGAAAAATTCCTAAACACACAATGTTTTGGAACATGCACTTCATTTGTCTAAATTTATTTTAAAACCCTAAACAAGTGAGAAACCAAATAAAAATTACAATTGTTTGAATTTTTATTCACCCATCATCTAAATGTCATGTATCCCCCACATGCAACTCCTCCCCACAAACTCCACCCTTTAACTTTCAATAGCATAAAGCAAAATCTCAAAACATAATGTTTTGCAACCTACACTTCATTTATTCAATTTTATTTTAAATTCATATGTAGTTGAAAAACATAAAAGAAATTGGAATTGGTTTGCATACTCACTCACACATCACCTTGCAACTCCTCCATGTGGACCCAATAGTAGAATGCAAAACCTCATCACAAAATAGAGAAAGTACCATAAAATATGCCACAATCTCGCTATAGTCTATTGCATGTATGATGTTAAACAAAAGAAATGCTATTGTTATATCTAACGAAACATCATTCACTTTCCATCTTCATCAAAAAAAGGAGTCTTTTTTCCAATGCATTCATATGTTCAACCCTTGTCTTGGAAAGCCCCACCTTGTAGTTCCCATACCATTTTGTATGGTGTTTTGCATGTTATGACTTCTTAGACATGTTGAAAGTTGTTTTGTAGGGTGAATAGTTGCGTCTAGGTAGGTTAGGGTCCAATCATATCCCATGTTGAATGTCAAGAGATCAAAGATTCATTTACAATCATATCAAGATGACCAATTTCAATAACTTGATTAGGGTGACACATAGACCAACACTAACCAAGAGGAATCATGATGCCAAGATGTCATGTATTTCTTTACAATCACATCAAGATGAGTAACTCTAAAAAACTAATAGGCACTCATGCATGTGAATAAAAACATAATGAAAATGTCAAAATTTTGAGGATTCTTCTACTACTATGTCAAGATAACAAACCCCAAAATCTTGACAAGTCAATAAAAATAGAAGCTAAAAGGAAAACACTCAAGTGCTAATCCAAAACAACTAAAAGCAAAAGAAAAATGGGTTCCTTGTTTTGCCAAGTCAAAATAGGGCATGTGTGTGAGGTACAATAGGTGCAAGCACTATATGTTACTCACCTGCAAGTACTTTTTAATGACTAAGATAATGCATCTTGTATGATTGCTAGAGTTCCACCAACTTCTCCTTTCAATAGGGGTAATCTCTTGTTAGAGGCCTAAATGTAGTAGGAGTCATAACACCTATGGGCATGATTCTCATGACTCTTGTGCTTCTCAATGTAGAGTTCATGGAAATAATACTCATGACTAGTCACATGTCTCATGTTAGTTCTTACCATCTTTGTAGGCCCATGATATATTGGATTTCCTAGAACAACAACCTACAACCTTCACAATGCAGAGAAGCAACCTAAGAAGATGCTATTTCACCAGTCGATCAATTTCATTGATCAAGAATGAGATGTTTACAATATACAAAAGCCCTGTTAAATAGAGCAGGTGAGTGGAAAAGAGCCATCCAAAACATCAATGTGTAGTAGAGACGGTCAATAGAGCAAGTGACATAAAAGGAAAGGAGTCACCCAAGCATTAATGCACCGAATGAAAATAAATGCAAAGTTGGACTTAATAACACATAGGTTGAAAACGTGCATGCCAACACCCCCCCTTAAGTTCAACTTAGGGAGAAAATGAAAATGCAATATACAATATGAGATGCATTATAGGTCCCATCAATAAAGCCTTGTTAGGTACCTATGTACAACTACAATGCAATGAACTGCAAATCTCTCATAACCGGAGAAAAGGAGAAAAACCCTGTGGGAGAAAACTCCTCTCCAAAAGAGAGAACAAAAGTGAAAGGAAGGAGGACTCCTCAAGACCCCCCAAGGACAACTTCCTTCACCCCTAACATCAATCGCAACTGAAGATAGCGAGGAGATGCCAAAGGTTTAGTGAAGATGTCTGCAACTTGCTGCATCATAGGAAAATACTCCAAAGCAAGAACACCATCTTGAATGAGCTGCCGAATGAAGTGCATGTGGATCTCAATATGCTTAGTGTGTTGATGCTCCACTGGGTTGCAAGAAATATGTATAGCACTTTGGTTATCACACCAAAGAATAGTGGGTTGATCAATAGGAAAGCGAAACTCATCCATCAACTATTGAAGCCAAAGAACCTCTTGACTAGCCAAGACAGCTCCTTGATACTTAGCCTCAGTTGATGATAATGCAATAGCAGTTTGCTTCTTGCAAGACCAAGCAACCAGACCATAACCAAGATAGAAAACAAAGCCAGAAGTAGACTTTCTATCATCAACATCACCAGCCCAATCTGAGTCAATGAAGCCCACAATCTTAGTAGCACCTGATGTGTAGTGAATGCCAAACTGTGTAGTGCCCCAGGAATGTATCGTAAAATACGCTTGGCTACCTTCCAATGACTCTCATGAGGATCTTGAGAGAAACGAGAGACAAGACCAATGGCAAAGGAAATATTAGGACGACTATGTGTTAAGTACAAAAGGCTGCCAACCAATTGCTGATACAAAGTAGCATCAACGAATGGAGTAGTGCAACTAGTGGACAACACAACACCTAACTAAAAAGGAGTAGGGGTTTGGCTTGCAATCAGCCATTCCAAACCTCTGAAGCAAATCAAGAGCATACTTCTGTTGGAAGATAGAAATACTGGTAGAAGACTGATGGATTTGAAGACCAAGGAAGTAATGCAACAAACCAAGATCTGTCATATCAAAATGCTCCATCAAAGCTTTCTTATTATCCTCAATCATGGCACTAGAACTCCCCATGAGAATCAAGTCATCCACATAAAGAACAAGAATGAGAAGATCCCCCCCATGCCTTTGAATGTAAACTGTAGGATCAGAGTGACATCTAGTGGATCCAGAAACAAGCAAGAAACTATCCATCTTCTCATACCAAGCTCTTGGAACCTGTTTGAGACCATACAATGAACATCGGAGCTTGCAAATAAGTGAAGGGTCTTGCATAAAGCCAGGTGGCTGCTCCATATAGATCTCCTAATGAAGATCACCATGCAAGAAAGCACTCATCACATCCATTGAATACACTAACCAACCCTGAGATGCAGCAATAGAAAGCATGCTCGAGGCGTATGGAATCCATCTTTACGATAGGAGCAAAGGTCTCAGAATAGTCAATACCCTCAACCTGAGAAAATCCCTTAGCCGCTAGACGAGCCTTATACTTATCAATAGAACCATCGGATGCAAACTTGGTACGATACACCCACTTGCATCGAACCAAATTTCTTCCTTTAGGAAGAGGAACCAAATCCCAAGTATGATTCTTCATCAAAGAAGAATACTCCTCTATCATAGCACTATCCCATTTCGGAGCACCCGAAGCATCTAAAAACTTCTGAGGATCAGTAGAAACTGCATGACTCAAAAGATTGATACCTGAAGTGCGGGAACAAGTGGAACGCGTAGCTATGGGATCACCTACAAGAGAACCAACATCCTCAAGAAGTGTACGAGCCCATAAAGGTTGGCGGGGTGCAGGTGGAGGAGAAGGAGAAGATGGAGTAATATCAACAACAAGATCGATACCAACATCAGGAACAACATCATTACAAGCATCATCATCATCATCTGGAAGCACAACATCCTCTAAAGAAGAACTAGCAAGAAGAGAGGGAGAGGCTTGTGATGGAGAATCATTCCAAGTGAAAGACTCATCAAATTGAACATCAAGATGAAAATGAACCTCTTGAGTGACAGGATCAAACAACCGATAACCCTTCACATCCTCACAATAGCCAACAAAAATGAACCGTTGACTTTTCTTCTCCATTGCCTTGCACCTACTATCTAGAATGAATGCCCATGCATCACTCCCAAATACTCTAAAGTAGGAAACCTTGGGCTTGACATGAGACCAAGCCTCCTCGGGAGTCATATTTTGCACTGCCTTGTGGGGCATACGATTTTGAATGCAATTTGCACAATTGATAGCCTCTGCCCAAAATGTGGGAGCCATGGATCTAGATTATAGTATACAATTGGCCATCTCCCATAAAGTTCTATTCTTCTACTTGGCTACACCATTCTGTTGAGGAGTGTATGGCACTATGTGTTGATAAAGAATACCCTTAGTACATCAAAATTCTTGAAACGCCTTATTGACATACTCCCCCCCATTATCTGTGCGAATCTTTTGAAGGGAATGTCCGGACTGCTTCTCCGCAAATGCAAGAAAGGTCATGAAATGTCAAAGAACCTCATCCTTGTACTTCAAAAAATACACCCAAGTGCGCCTAGAAAAATCATCAATGAAGGTGAGCACATTCTTGGCCCCTGAAAAAGGAGTGGGGAATGACATGAGGTCACTATGCACCAACTCAAGGGGTGTCAAAGCACATGTGGCCATACCCTTAGGAAAAGGATCCCTGTGATTCTTTCCAAGCACACAACCTTGACAAACTCCATCTGAACAAGAGATCTGAGGTAGACCAATTACCAATTTTGTGTGCTCATCTGTTGAAGATATCTATAATTCAGGTGCCCAAACCGTTCTTGCCAAAGCTTGCTTGTAGAATCTGCATGAGCAATAAGGGATGATCTTGCTGAAGACTCAAATCCATCAAACCTATACAAACGAGCCACACAGTCAACTATTCCTGTAGCAATGAGCTTCTCAGGATCCTGCATCTCTCGAATAGTCACATCAATAGGAGAGAACTCAACAAGCATTCCATCACCATGAGTACAAATTTGATAGACAGAAAGCAGATTTTGGGAAATATCAAGAACAAGAAGAACATCATCTATGCTACCATCTTGCATATGAACTGAGCATGTTCCCAAAACTAGAATTTGAGAAGAGTTCCCAACAGCAATATGTGAAGTAAGACTATCAGAAATAGAATCAAGAAGAGCCTCAGTATGAGTCATGTGATGAGAAGCACCAGAATCAAGAATCCAACTAGAACTAGTAGAGGAAAAAGTTGTAGCTCAGACGGCTTGCCCTTTTCTTGAAGAAGAAGACTTAGGCATGGCAAGATTATGCTTCCTCATAGCTTCCTCTAATGCTGCTATCCTTGCAAAATAATGTGCATCATTATGCCTGGATTTTCCATAGAACAAACAGTTCTCCTTCTTCTTCTTAGACTTGGAAGTTGACTTGATGGAGGTAGAAGGAGGAGGAGGTGAAGGATTATGCTTCTGATCAATCTTCACCTTAGGCTTGGAGGGAGACTCACCACCTGAAGACGAATCTATCTTGGGCTTCTTCTTATTCTTACCCTTGCCCTTGGAAGATTGAGCCATGAAAGCATGACTCTTAGGAAGAGCATCCATCTGAATCAACTTGGCCTGCTCCCTAGTCAATCGATCACAAAATTCCTCAAAAGAAGGCATCTTATGAGCTACCCCCATAGCATCCATAGTAGAATAGAAAGTAGAGGCAAACACTTGAAAAGGACCTCTAAGCTTAGACAGGATCAAGAAAATACACTCCTTATCTTCTTTGGCATGACCACATCCTTTTAATTGAGACAAAATCAATTTGAACTGTGCAAGGAAATCCTGAATAGAAGGAAAAAACCTAGAGAGAGAGAAGTGAGATCGGCTTCAAGCTGCAAGATCCTAAACTGATTGACCTTACCATACAATTCTGCAAGCTTATCCCACACATCTTTAGGTGTTTTACATTCAGCAATATGAAACAACAAATTATCAGACACATGAAGACCTATGAGTCCTTTAGCCTCATCCATTTTGTTTCTATGAACAAATTGCTTAAATGTTTTAGTGAATTTGGGTTGGTCGGCATCCAACAGTTGCTGAAGACCTTGAGATTGCAACAATTGTGACATCTTGAGCTTCCATGTGTGATAGTTGTGTGGAGTGAGAAAATCAATCCTAGGTTCCGACATGATATACAAGGGGACACAAAGGAATAAAAAACAAGATACACCTGCCCCCCCCCAAAGAATAGATACAAACTGATTTTACAATTCCCAAAAACCAAATTTTCCAAGAGATACAATAATAACAACTTGCAACTTCAAGCTAGTAAAAAAGGCATAAAATGACAGAATTTCCAAAAAACACCTCATCCATAGTGAAGGTCGTTGAAGCAGCTTTCCGATAGTTGCTCATTTACTAAAAACAGACTCCATTTGCAAAAGTTGCACAAATTTGAAAAAAATGCCTATTTTAGGCACTTTCGAAGTCCACAATAGCTTGACCATCAAAAAAACTTGGGGCCATGTTTAAGCCACCAAACATTCACGTATAAGACACATGAGATCAAAGCAATCCAAACTTCAATTTTGAATGAGAGCCTTTGCACACATCTTTGAGGCGGTGTGTTGAGAAATATAGATAGCTCAACTAAAATTTTCATGTCCAATGTGGGACTAAAGTCCCTGCTCAAGCCAGACTTGCATTCAGCGTGTCCCACCAGTCTCTCCTCTTCGCACACACACAGCCACAATTGTGGTCACAGGAACACACGGAGACCTCAACAGAAAAGAGTATTGGCGTACGCTGCAGGAGATGAGGCCTCTGGCAAGAGGCGAAAGCACAGATTCGAAACTCCTTCAAAAAGGAACACCCACAAAGGAGTATTGATCTCCTTTCTTGACTTCACCACCTCCAAAACGCCCCCTAAAGTCGTTCTTCCTCACTCGCATGAGCAGAGCCTCTTCTCAAAGTTGTGTGGAAGAGTGAGAAGGCAGGGAAGGCGATTTGGATCAGGAGAAAGAGCCACGCCAAGCATCCATTTGCCCCTCCACAAAGAGATCAGGCCACATGGAACTCAATTGCATGAGGAATGAGGAATGCCTTTCCCCGTCCACCTAGCAGATCATTCTCACGGTAGGCGATATTTCAATGACTCCATTGCTCAACTGGTGAAAGCTCTTAGCAAGGAAGGGTAGATTGGTTGACTACTCTGATACCATATTGGAGTTCCCAGAACAACCTGCAACCTTCACAATGCAGAGAAGCAACCTAAGAAGATGTTATTTCACCAGTCGATCAATTTCATTGATCAAGAATGAGATGTTTACAATATACAAAAGCCCTGTTAAATAGAGCAGGTGACTGGCAAAGAGCCATCCAAAACATCAATGTGTAGCAGAGACGGTCGGTAGAGCAGGTGACGTAAAAGGAAAAGAGTCATCCAAGCATTAATGCACCGAATGAAAATAAATGCAAAGTTGGACTTAATAACACATGGGTTGAAAACGTGCATGCCAACATGATAGAGGTGTTTCTAGTTGGCCTAACAATGATAATTTTTCTTTTTTTGTTTTGGCCTTTTCTCCTCCCAATTTTGTTGGTCAACTTCCAAAAGGTGAAGAAGCCAATAATGGTTCTCTCACATGTTGCAAGCTTATCATAGATGGTCAAGATAATTCTATTGTATTGAAACTAGATGATAATAACTTACATCCTACCACTAGATGAATAGTTATTACTACTTAATAATTATATATTTTTCTTTTTAAATGCATTATTTAAAAAAAAATTTACATAGATTATAGGGTGACTTTTAAACCAGCCTTTCTTTATAATATACATATAAATAAAATATTTCATTTTAAAAATATAAAATATAAATATAAAGCTTGAGTATTATTTTAAATTTTATAATCTAAAATAACATAATTTTCTAATGATTTTTTTATTTTCAAAACTTCTTGATTTGGAACTACCACCTTCAAATTTTCTTTTCCTATATATTTTTTTTCTATGATTAATATATGCCTTTTTTTAGTAAAATTATATGTGTATCATTAAAAATCATTGTAATCTTTTTTAACATAAACACACTATATGGAAGACCTGGTCCAAACAATACTGAGTTTCTAAATGTGTGATAGGTGAAAGGACCCAATAGTCGTCAATGTACCAATAATCGCTATGTTCTTGTCCCCATAATCGCCTTTTGACAACTACGACTGTCCGCGTTGAACACTGTATGGCAGGGCTCAAGCGCTATGACCGTACTTCAAGCTCTTCCACTCATTTCATCTAACAATTTGCGTCATGGGAGGCGTCACGCTTTATTACCGTCCCCCACGCTCATCCACTCATTTGATCTAACATTTTGCGTCATGGCAAGCGTCACGCTTTATTACCGTCCCCCACGCTCATCCACTCATTTGTTCTACCCATTTGCCCCATCTCCTACTTTGACTCGCTTTCCTCTCTCCTTTTCGTAATTTTCTCTCCACTCGTTTGTCTGATATTCTGTGTTTCTTTTTACACATTCATGGCTTTTGGCATTCTGAGCACGCATCTGGCAAAACCCAAGCCCACTTCCGTGCAATAGCCTTTTCTGCGTCTCTTCCTCTTTCGTTTTATTCCAATGGCAACAGCTAAGGTGAGCTACCATGTATTTATAAACCATCTTATTGACGAGGAACACAACCTGGCCACCACTATCTGCAATACACTCCATGGCATGGGACTTGAAGTTTTTCTGGGTACGGAAGATCTTGAACCGGGCGACTTCATACCATCTGAAATAGAAGAGGCCATGCGTACTTCTTTCCTTCATATTGCCATACTTTCGCCCAACTATGCACATTCTCCATGGAGTTTGACCGAGCTATCATCTATGATCAGATCAGGCTACGCAGTAATTCCTGTTTTCTACAATGTTGACCCGGGTACTGTAAGCGGGGTTAATGAAGGGAAAGGAATCTATGCTGATGCATTTTCCCAACATGAAACGAAGAATATATATACCTCACAAAAGCTCGAGGAGTGGAAGATGGCGCTCCACAAAGTTTCATTTCTCTCTGGTCACATCGTTAAGAATGAGCAGTAAGTATTAATAATCTCTTCCATTGTCATATGTTATGGAAGATTATATTTTATTCCACTGCAGAATTCTGATCAGACCATGAAATCTCTTGCGCAAGGTAAGCGTGGAAGAGCATCCTTCTAAATATTATAAATTAATAATTAGTTTTAATCTAAGTTTCCTTTAAGTTGTTCATTTTGAATAAGATTTCACTATATTTTGAGTTATAAGGTTTGTGTTATTTTTGTAAAATCTCTATTTAAATTTAATCTTATAGTCAATGGGCCCTTGGTCTACTGGTGAAGTTGAAAGGTTCGGAATGAGCCCACCAGGGATCAAGTCTTGCTGAGTGCAAAGCTTTGACGCCTTAAAAAGGAATGAGGCTGGGATCGTGCCCCAGGTGGATTTTGGCGAAGTGGATACCCCTCAGTCCTTGGTGCTAAGCTCAAGGGGACCCCCTCGAGGGTATCTCCAAACAAAAATAAATAAAACATAATCTTATAAGACAACTCCAATAGTGTTTCTTGGTTTTGAATGTATCCATGCGACACTCTTTCAAAAAGTACGAGTTCAACCATGCATTAGTCTCGCCCCCACTCACCGCAGGTACCCAAGATATGTGTTGTTGGGCAGGGTCGCGAGAATACTAGTGTCATTAACAAAAAAAAGAAAAAAAAGCAATGCTATCCACACTCAAACAACCTTGAAATTTTGTTTCTAAAGTATTTCACGAGGTACCTCTCTTAAAACCTGTTCAAATATTATTCTTAAATTTGATAATGCATGTTGTTGGCTTGAAAAAATTATTTTAGTAGGATTTTTTGTTGATAGGGTCCTCACTAAAAGCATGCTTAAAGAGTGCATCACTATGGTTTGGGCCCCATATAGAATATGTCTAGATGCCATACAAAACCTTACTAAAAGTTTTTTTTCTTTCATTTTGTTGAATTCAATCATTTTGAGGCTATTCTCAACAGCAACCCCTCACTAGGTTGGTCCTTGTTATTGGTGTTCAAACCATGGACTTGAGACTTTGTTGTCTCTAATGAAATGTCCCTTTAACTTTCTATTTGGGTTGAATTCCTTGGACCACCTTTGACATGCTAACACTTCCTGAGCCAAGTTGTCTCTTCTTGATGCACTATGATTTTTGTTGATTCCATATTGTTCAATTTTACTTGACCTTAGTAATGAATCTAGGGTGAATCCACAATAGTGGTTTACAATTTGATGGAGGAAGGAAAATTGAGAAAAAATGACCCCATGGCAAAAAATTTGGTTTTAAGGGTTCGCATGAACCTACAAGTTCAACTGAACCATTAAGGGGTTCGAATGAACTAGGGTTCGAGCGAACCCATTAATTATTGGGCCCACATTTCCCACCCAAAAAATAAAGGGAAAATGCATAGTAAAGGGGGTTCGAATGAACCCTGGTTTGCTAGAACCCCTGGGGGTTCACTAGAACCAGCAAACCCCCCTTTTCCCTAATTTTTTAATTTGTTCACACAAAACCTAAATTTTATGCTTTGAAGCTTTGAGGATGAAAATGGGGAATCTTTAGAAACAAACTTGGAATCGATAGTCTTGAATTAGCTATCCAATGAATATAATTTTAATATATTTTGGTTTTATTATGTATTTGTTTTTTAGTTTTATTAAACATAGGTTTTCATCGAAAATGAAGGTCTTTGTTTTGCACATGTGGAAAAATAGCAAATTATCAAAAAAATTGAAAAATATGAGTGCACCGATATTGTTGATCCAACCAAAAAGAATTTTGATATATACAAAAAATGTTATGCATTATACAGTTGCGCTATGTCTAAATTGTCATTGGTTTGACTTCGAGACTTGATTAAAGAAAAAATATTCAATAAAAAACTATCTAACCAAGTGGAAGCACTAGATATAAGAGTCACAAATGTAAATTCAAAAGAATTGGAATTTTATCCTTCATGGAAAAAAAAGTATGTGTTATACGGTGTGCATCACTTTGTAAAAATGTTGTTTTTTGAAAAAAACCATCTTTTGTGGGAGATGGAAAAAGAAGTGCAATCTAATTCTAAAAAATTTGAAAAAAATATTTAGAATCTATAGACAAAATGTGACAAGACTTTAGTTTGCATCATCTTCAAATTCCTCACGGTTTAGCCGCTATAGGTGCCCGAATGTGAAGATTTAGTTAAAAATAAAAAATTCAGTGTCCAGTTTGGCCAAAAATTGTAAACCACTATTGTGGGATCACCCTCTATGTTGAAGTAGATTTATCCAAGGATCTTAAAGAAATTGTTGATATTCAAATTGGGCAAATGAAATACACTCAACATGTCCTTTATTTGAATTTACTAAATACGTGTTATCCATTTCATTCCTTTGAACACAAGATTTGAGATTGTCCTTTGGTTTCTCCTTATCCAAAATCTTATGTTCTACATGCTTCTGGGTCAACACCACCTACAAAAAAGGATGAAGGTTGGTCTATAATTCTTAGTCACAAATCCAAGAGCTCTATAAATAGAAACTCTACCTTGATGTCTTCTTCTAGCTATAGGGTTAGGGTACTAAGGTGGTTTGAAAACCTCTTGAACCAAATAATGTTGGCCATTTCCTCCTTGAGACCTCTAGTGAGGTGAAATATGTTCAATCTCTACTTGCAAATTCTTCATTGTATCACCCAATAGAACCCTTTGGCTAACATGCTTCCCCTCCTCTTGATGTGTTGCAAATGTCCTATAGTCCAGTAAGGAATCTAGAAGAAGTCAAATCCATTCCAAAGAAATGGTTCCCACACCAACTTAACTTTAAAATAGGAAGTTTTGATTCAAGCAAAGGCTATTCTTAAGAATATTTATTTTGCTCTTGGTGAGTTGGATAACAAAGAGATGATTCTCAATACTTTCTATAAATGAATTGCATGTCTTGGAATGTCTGAGGTTTGATGGACCTCCCAAAGAAGTATTATTTTCATGATGCTTGACTCCAATTTCCAAGTTTGGACATTCTCTAACTACAAGAAGTTAAGGTTTTTGGTTTATTATTTTCTACAGATTGCTATGTTATTTGTCCTAGTAATTTTTGTATTGCAATCATGAGGTAGGTTGAGGTGACATCATCACCTTTATTTCCCCTATGTGGCATCAATACTTAATTACCCAAGGATGTCACCACCCAACCCATTTATTATGGGCTCTTTTAAACATTAACAATCATTCACATGGGCTTATTATTTTTTATGCTTTGAATGATCCTATTGAAAAATTCACCCTTTAAAAATAGATTTCCAATTCTTTTCTAGTTGGAACTTGGGTTCTAAGTGGATACTTTAACATGATAGAAATGACATATGACAAATGTGGGGCATTGTCTATATGTTGGGCAATTGAAAAAAGAGAGGAATGGTATTTCATGTGCAATAAATTGGGGCTTTCTATCCTAATCTTGGTTACTACCAAGATCATATGATGTAGTACACTTAGAGATTTAAAACCTAAACCTGATAGAGTGCTTAAATACCTAAATCGTATCATATTGTTAGCTCAATCTTTGTTTTCTTTTTCCATTTGTTATTCCTTTCTCATGCTAACATTGTCCTTTTTTACTACTTTCCAATACAATTTTTTTATTGAGTGACACATTTCCAAGTGTAAAACTATGAGGACTCAATTTTTCCTCAACATATCAATACTCAATCACAAATCCATGTCAACATACATTCAGTGTGTTAGGAATTTAGAGCCACATCTTATGCATGAGCCAACTTGATAGCTTGGAGGAATGATAACATAACCTATAAAACTCATTCTCCTTATGTTTGTGGCCATTAATTGGCATAATTTTGTTATTGGTCCTATGAGGCCACCACCTTGAAATTCTACCAAGCCATTACCACTCTAGAAACTTAGGCATTTGATTTTGTTGCTCATCTCCAAGTTTATTAGCTTTGCCACTATAATCATGTCATGTGGATGCTCACGTGCAATGAGCGAAGCTTAAATCAAAGCTTGAATTTACTTGCACAAGCTACAAGATAGGTTCTCTAAAGAATTATTTTAAGCCTCACATGCTTGTCATTCCTCTCAAACCATTAAGCAAATCAAGGATAGGAAATAGGTTCTTAAAGAGCTCCTTAACATGCTTAAGGCTTTTTTCTACAACGATGAACAAATTTTTGCTACTCAAGAATACACTCCAACTTGATCTACATCTCTTCAACATTATCATATGGTGGTTTCTTGCCATATTTTCAATTCACAAGATAATATTTATTCAAATAAATTATTGCCATTTGAAGATGATCTTTGGCAGGTTGTTTTCTTTGTGTCTAATGATAAGGCAATTGGTCTTGACAATTTACCTTGCAAAATTTATAAATATTTTTGGGACACTATAGGTGACAACCTTCACAAGGTTTATCTTGAAGTCTTTTATTTCGTCTCTAGGATATTTAACTAACAAGGTCCAACATTAAATTCATACATAAAACTAGAGATTTTGAAGACATTTCCACTGAAGGCCTATCACCATTTTGAATACATCTCTTATAAAATTATTGCCAAAGTATTGTCTCTTAAGTTTTATCCTTCACTTTTGTAGTTAAATTTTCTTGAGCAAATTGACTTCATTCAACCAAAATTTATTGTGTATAATATTATTATTATATTATGGCTATCATCTTCATTTTCATTGATGTAATATGTTCCTTGACCTTGGTGATTTCATTTTTCATATCATTAGGATCAATCTCCTTAATTTTTATATTATCTTTGTTTTGATATTTTCTATGTTGATTGGATTCTTTTTCCCTCTTGTGGAAGTCCCACTATAGTGTGCCAATAAAATATGTATAAATCCAAAAATGACCCCCTTTTTTTAAAATTGTCTTATTCCTTGCCTTCATGGTGCCACGATCATTCTCTAATACCACTTGCAATGAAACAAATTGCATAATAGAATAATATAATAGAAACTATATTTTAAATACTTGATAATAATATACCAATTTGGAGAGGAAACCTCATTATCCACTTTGATGGGATACCTCTAATAATTGTCAATAAGAAAATAAAACTCATTATGATGATAGAAACTAACCTCTACCTCCTACATATAACATACTTATGCCTTGGATGTCACCTTAAGAATATATTAATGATTATATAACTTAATTATGAGTTAAATTATACACAAGTTGATTACTTATAACCCTATGCACCTATAGGATTAGAAGCGTAGAAGAAATTGAGAAGTAAAATGATAAAGGAGAAATCAATACAATACTATTAAAATAGAAATGAACATGTATAGCAAGCTTATTGAAATAACATTACTAGTAAGAGAGAGTAGTGATGAGTGAGCACTTGGAGGTTGTGATGAAATTACAATATCTATACATTAATGGAGGTACGATAAGTAAAGTGCAACCAAGAGAACGAAGTTGCATGTATGTTGTGTTAAATCAAATATTAGTTTTCCAAGAGGCTCTTAAGGAAGCTCAAAGTTCATGTTCAAGCATAAGAGTGGCTTTTTAATACATGGGAATTACAACATGTAAGAACAAGTATCTTAGTAAGAAGAAAATAGTTTAAATTTTGAAACTTGTTGGACACTAGCATGTCACATTGATGTTCATGCATTAAATTGATTTCCTAGACAAAATTCTCAAAACTTGAACAAACAACTCAACATTAATGAGAAATATTAGAATGTGATGGAGAAATTGGTAAAATTATTGAAGGAAAGAGCTAGTGCGAGGCTACAATGGTCATAAAAATACTATAGATGATAGACATGAAAGTGATCCGAAAACATAATGTTGCCATTGTAGGGTAGACAAGTTTTCACATTAAAAGAATTTTATTCATTAAGGATGAATTCTTTAGACTTCATGAGAAAGCACCTAAATGTATTCAAAGTAGAGATGATATATTAGCTTTTGTGGATGCACGGGTGAATTAGAATAGTAGTATGTCACTTATTTATGTTCTTTGGTAGACTTATAGGCTAGCCTTGTCATGACAATTAGTAGTACTATTTCCAACCTTAAACATGAAGTGGTCGATGCCCTATTGTTAGAGATGAGGTGGAAAATATTAGAATCCATTCACTATTATTCAGCCAACGAAGTTCATCAAAGGATAAATGATAGAACTAACACTTGACAAGACTTAAATATCATGCTTTCATACCATGTGAATTTAATAGTACATATCCATAATCAAATAAATAATAAACTTGACACATGCATAAGAAAGAACACATTTATGTGTGGTGGTATCACGAGACATGAAAGATTATACTAAATGAAATAACACAAATGGAAGATGTGAATATACATTAATTAATATTTACACACCTATCAAAATACAACATAAATATAGATAGAACCATAAATACAAAAGAAAAATATTATAAAGTACAAATTAGACAAAAAAAATGACAACATTAGTCACCTAATATGCATGAAATTTTATAGTTTTTACACTTTAAAAAAAAATGTACAAATTGAAGGACATGGGAATCATTTTTTTTAAAGAAGCTTTAAGTTTCTAAAAAATCACTACCCATTAGTTTTAGAAAGCCAATAGTGTTCATATAAATACAATTAAAGACATGAAAAAATACACCTAAACCATCTTCAAAACAAATATGCAAATTAGATCATTGTACACATGAACAAGTAATTAAGAAAAGAGTGTACAAGAATAAATGCTAGCCACACACTATCAAAGTATGTCCAAACCTTTAAATCAAAACTAAAAGTTTAAAAATTATAAAGAAATATAATTTCTAAGAATATTTGAGAAAATAAATATTATTTTAATTTATATAATAATGATGATTATGATAAGAAAGATGGCTTCTTCATTGATAAACTAGACTAGTCATTACTATTTAGATGGATGGTGAGGGATTAAGATTTCCACCTTACCAACTATGGTTTGGTAAGAGAATGTACTATAATTACCCTTTATAGAAAATATTGTTGAAGAAGACAAACATAGAATCTAAAGCTAGAGATCTTATTTCTATGATGATAGACTTAAATCATTCAATTTCATAACAAAGCATCTTTTCAAATTTTTTGATATTACTAACTTCTTTAATTACAACAATCTTAAATAGTTCCAATTGTATATTTGTATAAATGTTTTAATAAATAATTTTACAAAAAATAATAATATTATACCCTATAATTATAAACTCTCATACTCGTCTAGTATTACTCTCCATTGCTTTACAATATCATTCTCTTGAGAACAGTTATAAGGGACATTGCTTTTTCATTATTTTTATTTTACTTAATGCTATAATGATTTCTTTTCACTTTGAAATAATTATGTACTTTTCAGTTTTAAATTATTGCCTTACAAGGATATTTGTTTGTTCTTACGGTTAGGGATGAGAAGAGGGTGTTGAAGAGTATTGTATATCGCCTAGTGGAGATGGAGAAGGTAGTCATGCATCCACTGGGACTTGACGGCATCGTAGGCAAATTTGAAGAAGTCGCACTTGAAGCCACAGTTGAGAATGCACAAATTGTGGGGATAGCGGGCCCTGGCGGATCTGGCAAAACCACACTGGCCAGGGAGTTATACACTAAGAAATTCTCTATGATGAAGAGCTCCTGCTTTCTCTCTGACGTAGGATCTACTGCAGCTAAAAATGCCTTGATTAACCTGCAGAAAAAACTTCTGAGGGATTTGCTTCCAAGCAGTCTTGTCAAAGATTTACCATTTTTCAGTATAAACGATGGTAAGATAATTGTGGCTAGCCGTTTGAGATCTGATCGCGTGCTGCTTGTTTTGGACGACGTGGATCATATCGACCAACTGGATGCCCTTTTGCCAGAGAAGGAAAACCTTAAATCTGGTAGTTTGATAATTGTTACAACACGCCATTCGCACGTCCTTGAATCATGGGGAATTTCCTCCATTTACAAAATGGAAGGTTTAAATCCTTGGTGCGCCAAAAAGCTCTTGTGCTGGCATGCTTTTCTGCAATTCTCCACACCGGATGGATTTGAAAATGTTGTTGCAAAGTTTGTAAAGGCTTGCGGTGGAGAGCCTTTGCTCATTAAGGTTATAGGAGGTGAACTTTATGGAAAGTCCAAGGATTATTTGGAATATCAAGGAAACAAGAGATGCTCACTAAGAGTAAGCTTCGATGCACTAGACGAAGAAGAGCAAGAGATATTCTTGGATATAGCTTGCTTCTTTATTGGAGAAGAAAAAAGTTTGGCCATTGCAGTTTGGGATGGATTCGGGTGTAATGGAATGCATATCTGGGAATTGCTTTTGAGTAAGTGTCTTGTTGAGCTAGACGAAAATAAGCGCATAAGAATGCATGATGAGCTGAGGGATTTGGGGAGGAAGATTGCGATTAGTAGGTCACCCTACCGCGTTTGGTCACCGGAACATATTGTCAACATTCAGAAGCAGGACAGGGTGAGTTAATATTTTCTCTCTTCGGCATTGAAGCTATCTTTATTCTGTTTCTTCTCCAGCTTTCAGCCTTCAATAATATTGTTCTTCTATCTCTGTTCTCTTTCTCCCCCTTAACTTTGAGCATTTCAATTTTCTTCCTGATAATTTTTTTCATTCATTCAGGATAAAATGGCTATTAGAGGAATAATGGCCGCAACAACTCAATTTATTGTATGCTCTTCCCACGAAGAGTTCCCAACGTATTCCACTTATTATCAGCCACCTTTTAAAGATTGCATGGAGCTGATTGGCAAATCAAGTAGATCACCGGAGCCCCTTGCTGAATCCTCACATTTATCAGAACTCGCTGAAAAATCAAGCAGAACATGGAAGCCACCTCCTGCATCCTCAGTCGGACTATATTTCCTTGTTCTTAGAGGAACCGATTTCACTGAGGAGTATGCGACACTATCAGAAGACCTCATCTGGCTTCGCTGGTTTGATTTTAGTCATTCAAGCCTTCCGCCATGGCTTTCAGTGAAAAACTTAAGAGTCTTAGAGCTTTATGGCGCTCTGAGCTTGAAGGAATTATGGAAAGACAATGCCATTGTATGAATTTCGTTTCAAACCATTCTTTTCATTAGATTAGATTCACAAAAAGATGGGTTTGAAATTTCTTGCAATCAGAAAAAGTAGTGAGCTACCCCTTAAAAAACTGAATACTTTTCCCAGCATTAAAATGTCAGTGATTGTTGACCTAGCAACTTTACTTACCATCATTTTATCTGCTTAACAAAATTGAAATGAAAATTGGTTGCAGGTTCCTTTAGAGTTGAGGGAGCTAATCATTTCTAGTTCATGGGGCAGTAGTTTCGAGATGTTCCCACCTTCAATATCAGAGCTAACACATGTGAGAAAGATAGCCTTGATAGGTTACCTTGGAGACGAGTTTCGCATTCAAAGACTGCCAAAAGAGTTTTGCCTTCTTCGATCACTCGAGCACCTTGAGTTTCGGCATTGTAAATCTCTATTGTCACTACCCACTGATTTCGGACAGTTAGCAAGCCTGAGACATCTGGATTTATGCTTTTGTGAGTCTTTGAGAACGTTGCCACATTCTTTTAAGCATCTGATAAACCTACAATATCTGAATTTATCTGGTTGTAGAAAGCTTGCTTTAAGACCAGACATCCTGGAAAACATCACAAGACTTGAGGATCTGTATCTTTCAGGATGCTTCAAATTGCAGGAGCTACCTGATATCACAATTCAAATGTGTTTGAGACAGCTGCATCTTCAAGATACGAACCTCCTGGGCATGCCAGGTAACATCAGTCAACTGAGTAAATTACAAGTGATGACAATTGGGAGCCCGCTCCTAAAAAGCTTGCCTGATTCTCTTCAAGATTTGTCCAGCCTCAATAGTCTTTCTATAATCAATTGCATCGATTTGAAATCTTTACCAGCATCTCTCGAGGGTCTAAATCTTTTAGAATATTTTTGCATCAAATCCTCAGGAGTGACGTCTTTGCCGATTTGGCATCTCACCAATCTTAAGACTTTGAAGATCTGTGACTGCCCAATCAGCGAACTGGATTTTGGACTGGGGCATTCTATGAATGAGCTCCTGTTGATAAATCTAACCCAGACACAAGTGAAGACTATTTCAATTTCAGAACACTGTTGTCCAGTGCTTGAAATTCTCCAACTTAAGCAAAACAACCGTTTAATGGAGATTCAAAGCTTACCCACAGAAGTGAAAATCATTCAGTTGTCAGATTGTCAAATACTCAATGACATAAGTGGTATTCAAGTTAGAAACCTTCAGATTGTAGAAGTATCTGGGTGTCCAATGTTGGATACTTTCCCAGTTCGCCAGTTTTTAAGATGAGTTTCATGGACTGAGCAATCTCTGTGCAGCTCTTCCTTCACCGTTTTGGATATCTGTTGAGGGTTTCATTTTTTATTGGCTCTTTTGCATCCATTAATTTATAAGCTACCTGTATCTTTACTAAAAAAATATTGTTGTTTGTGTTGTTCGCTGTGTTGATTATATTTTGAAATTGGTAAGCACTGTGAAAATAATCTAGTAGCAGACCAAAAGCCCGCATAAGGCTTGTTCAGTAACAACTATTTGCAAAAGTTCAGTAGCAAATCAAAAACTGCATAACTTAATCATTTTTCGTCCAATTCTCACCAAATTCAATCTACAAATACCCATTAGGCTCCTCTAAAAGGTGATTTCATTAGTTTGCCAAAATTGTCTCTGAAAATTCTCCTAAAGCAACTACCCAAAAACAAACGCTACCAAAAACAAAAATGCAACAAAACTGAAAACAAGAAAGGAAATATTTTTTGCTGATACAAGATCGTCTATGGACCCGGATGCTCTTGCATCATAAATGGAAGAAATTCATTGTTTCAATATACCCATTGATACTTCAAAGAGACATTAAAAAATGCGAGAGAAGAGAGGTATGTGTCACATGAGCAACACATAGAAAGAATTTACCCTATCAATAACACCTACTTGGAAAGAAATTGGAGTTTCTTTTAGTCAAAGTTTACATCTGATGATTGCGATGAATGGGTGATGGAGGGAAATAAAAATGAAAATAATAGTGTCCTTATATCTTTCTGATGATTTATAAGGACAAAGCCATGGACATCATTGTTATTGTTATCACTCAATATTGCACCCTTACTAAGTTGCAGAACTTAGCCTACTAGTGAAACATTGGATCTCTTCTAGGTTTGTGAGTCACCTACAACAGAAAAGAACCTCCAGAGAGGGCTGGTTCCCTTGGATTTATCACCTAAACAAAATGTTTGTTGAGAAAAGAGAGAAGGAGTAATTTGAAAATGAACCTGAACTCTAATACGGTGATGCACCAAAAAGGGTTCTTCAAACCTACACTGCTGTTTGGGAAACTTACAATATGACCAAAATGAACAAGTTGCTTCAGCACAACTCAGGTTTCTACATGCTTACACATAAGTATTTCGTAGGAAAGATGAAGCATTTTTTCAATTCTAAAAGGAAAAAACAATTATTTTCACAATTAGAAGTTTCCAAAACTATTATCATAACCTATGACCTGCATAAGACATGCATATTTCTGCAAGAAGGTGCTTAAAGAACGAGACATAGATTGAGGATTTATATCAAATCACAGAAAAAACATCTATCATTCATACTTGCACACAAAAAGCAAATTGGATAAGGCAAAATACTTGTTACATAGCTGTATAAGTCTGAAAATAAGAGTTACATCTGCTGCTCCAGCTAGAAAGAACTTGAAAAAGTTACAATGCCAAGACTAGAGAGAAAAAAACTAAACTTAAAATTGCCTCTAAAGCTTGCTTATATGCTGCTCAACAGCTTACAAAAAACATAGGAACATGTACTGTGGAAGTCTTCACTCCCTTGGTCATCCAAAACAAATAATGCCTACTTTTTCAGCCCCTCAAACTGCTCCAAAAAGGTGTTAAGAGTGTTGAAGAAGTCTTCCCTTGACTTCCTTTACCATCAAGGCACTTAAAACATCTCCTAGATGCTCTCAAACAGCTTCAAACTGCCCTATAACTGCTCCAACTTGTTGGACAGCTCACTCAACCATCCTAGATGCTCAGAACTGCTCATTACTCTTCAAAAAGGTTAATAAAGCATGTGGCAAAAAAGTTTGGAACAGTCAAAATGCCAACGAAGATGTAAGAGATCTTTGAGGACCAATTCTTGACATTTGGATGACATATTCAAGCCTCCTAAATCCTTGTATTCTTGATCATTTATTCATCCTATCCTCCACTTCACTGTCTTCTTTTGACTGCCCTGTACAATGTCACTGTTCATTTTGCAAAACACTTTCAATACTCTTCATAAGCTTACTCCTTATCCTTCAAAGGGACTGTTGTTGTCAAAATGGTCTTAATGTTAAACTACAGGCACTGTTATTGGAAATCATCAACAATATTGCCCTTTTTCTCAATGTAACAGACCTTGTGGAATGCCTTCTTTCAAACCTGCCCTTTATCTGTCACTGAAACTTTCACACTATGTGATTCATGCATTCACACTATGTGACTCAATCCATTATTAAGAAACTCTGTATCTGAAACAAACACTAATGCTTTACTTGGCAGCAATAGAACAAGCCTTCACATCCCTGTCCCAAAACGAGAACAGCTCGAACACTAACTAGACAACAGTAGCAGCTCTTGCAAAACAACATCACTAGCAAATAAGCTTTCTAATCAAAACCCGGGTCATAGATTGTCCATGAATGTCACCACTAACTGTAAACTTTTTCCCATTTAAAACAGTGATATCAATAAATGAGGGCACACTCAAGGTAAATATCTGACTTGCAACACAATTTGGAAGCATTGTGTAAACTTTTCTGGCTCCTGAAATCCTCCATCATTTTTTGTATGAGCTTCACGTTATTTTGCACTTTGAACCATCATATCCTTCTCAGCTTCCTTGATAAAGTTTTACCAAACTATACGAGCATGATCCCCATATGTATCACTGTCCATTTAGTCACATGTGGATCATTTTCCCTGTGAAAATCACCTACAGTTTTCTTTATCATAGACAGGAACACATCTTCATGACCTAGTATACGGATTTGGAATTCCACATATGCTAAACAATTGTGTAAAGAACCTTGAGCTTTTCTATATATTCATTCATTCTGGAACCTTTAATCCTTAGCACATCACCAATGTAGAAATTTGGTTGCCACATCTATTTTTGCAGAGATCTATTATCAGGTCCGCAATCCCTCCATACACAGCAAAAGTGATTGTAGAAATTTGGTTGCCCCAAAATACAGAATCACAAGGCTCTGAAGCATGTCTCCCGCATTAGAAGGTGAAACCTTGTAAGCAATTCAAAACAATGGCCCCAACAAACCATTAATCTGCAATTTCTGCATGTTCATCTCTCAGGAGAATCTCTGATTTCTTCAGTAGAACATACTCAATAGATGCTAGTCGGGGCAAGTTCTTGACTGAGAAATTCCTGAAGGAGTACTTCATAGATATACTGTCAAATTTAACTAAACCTCCACATTCATCTATCACTAGATCAACATCACTGCTACTTTCAGTCAAAATAAATAGCTTCCTCAATAATAGCCACAGCCCCAAAGTTTGTGAAGTGCTAGACTCAGGATGGCAGCGAAAGAATAGTCATTCCAATCACAGACAGGAACATAAACTTGCCATATATTTCCCGGCTCGAATGCATACATGCAGAGAAACTCTTCCGTGATACATGTCTCACCGTGTACCTTGAAAATCTCAGGGCCGAGGTAGTTTCCCTGAAAACCCAACAAATAACCATTGGCTCCCAACCCAGACCACATATTCCACTAACAGGGTTCATAAGAGCAATCTGGGCCGCTGCAAATCTTTAAGGCATTCTCCCAAATAATGCATGTCGTGTTTGTGATTCCAAGCATTCTCCATCAAGCAAGTTCATAAACTCACTGGAAAACACTGAGGAGAAATGAGTTGTATTATGAAGCAGCTCATTCTTATTTTTTTACCTTTGTTAATGTATACATCCTTTCTTTGAAAGTGCCACTGTCACATATTTCAGTCTCCCTGCTCACTATGCCCCATGATACATTGAAATGTCTTCATTATCCTTTGACTGTCTTTAATCTTTTGTTCAAGCTCTGAAACCACCTTGGCTAACATGGAAAACCAGTGAACTACTATTATATTGTGTTCCTTCATTGAGCTATCACCATAGACAGTGCAAATAATTAGAACACTTACATTTTCAGGTTCCTCTTCATGAAAATAAGGGTATATTTTCTTATGAATCTGAACCTATCTTTGACACTTTCCACTTTTCCATTATGATTCCAAAATTGATTCCTACCCTCTCACAGACCTTTTCCATTCTCAGACTATCTCTTAGGTCTGTCATACCCTTTACTTCTTAGACTGCCATTGCATTGAACTTTATCTCTGCCATAAAAGATCTCTAGACAGTTTCTTTCACATGATTGTGTTGCATTGCTTTGTCACCTACATGAGTGTCATATGCGTGCTGTGACCCTAGGACTGTCTTTCTCCATTACTCATGGTACCCATAGCCATTTGTTACAAAACTCTTGAAACTTTAGACATTCACTCAACTTGCAGTATTAAAACAACACCACAAAAATGAAAACTCAGAGACCCTTACACTCATTGAGTTCTTAGCAAGCTCGGTTGCAACAAACATTCATCTCAGCATCCTAGGGTCTAATGTTATTCAATCTAGGGTTGTTTTTATTGCAATTGGCTTGTCCTAGATCTGTGAGAGTGCCTTTCATAAAGTTTCAAACTGATCAATGGATCTTTGGAAATGTCCTCAATGTGTATAAAAAACTCCAACAAAAGACATTCATCTACCGTGAGTGGCCCAAGTTGATGACAATTTAAGTATTCTACAAAGAAATGTAATGAAAATGACAATAAATACAGGTCATGGATTTCAAAGACACAGCTCACGACGCTATCAAACACAAGACACAGAATACATGCAATAGGTTCTACTGAGAGAAGTAATGATATTGTTAAACACATCCTATGTTTGTTTTCCATTTATGGCAGTACCACGAAGATATATGCATAAGTGACTTGCTTGCAGAAACTTATCATGAAAGGAGTTTGTTCTCATCAAACATATTCAAACATGGCCTTAAATGTGTGACAACATAGAGCATATTTCACGGTGTACCTGTCACGATGGGAATACATGCAAGCCTGCAGCTTAAAGTATGTGGATACACCCTGGAAAACTCCATATATCACGCCAAAACTTCCTTCCCATTCTGCAAGATGCCAATGACCCTGCCCACAAAGTGCCATTAAGACTGCCTGGTCTTGCTGCTTGGAAACTTTCAACTCCACCATAGGAACAAATTTTCACTCCCATGAAATGAAAACCCTAAAGAAACTCTTTGCTGTGTGAGAAAAGCTAACTGAAAACAAACTTTTCCTTGGCGCCCAAAAAGACAGCCAAATATCTTTTACTTTTCTCACTTTGTTTACCTTGTTTAATTCCAAACCTTCCACGTTGTCATTTCTTCATTTTTTATATTCAATATCCTTTAACCAAAGCTTTAAAACTCATTATAGATAATTTTTGAGCTCTAGATTACATCTTATGACAAAATCCATATTGAAAAGCCTTGAAATAAAGGATTTTACATCAGTTATAGTAGTGCAATCATGGTGGCTTGACTTGTAATGTGAACTAGAGGTACCTCGAATACCAAACACTATGATTGTTTTAAATTTGCTAATTTTATTTTAATTGTTGAATTTTGAAAATTTGAAAATGAATTATTATATTTAAATCATTAAAAAATTCAAATGAATTTTCTTTCTCTACATATAACTAGAAAAATACTTTTCATCCAAAAATTCTAAAGGTGACTATATCCCAATTAAATATTTTCCAAGATTTGTGAATGAAAATAAAACTTAAAAAAGTTTGCAACTTGTTAAATTCTCGGTTGCTTAAAGATAAAGGTAAGGCCTTGAAGAGACTCTTGGCTAGATTTGGAAGACTAAAGGCATGATTTTTGTAGGTCATGAATATTATGGCAAGAAATTTTCTGACAACACATAGATAAGGAACACAATATGACAAGGACAAGCAAGATATTGATGGTGTGAAGAATAAACAACAAAGAATTCAAAATGTGAATGCAAAAATTGATAAGAAATGCAAGGAAAATGGATAGGAAATGTTGGTAGGGCACACAAAATATGACAAAATCTTTGAGATACAAAATGCAAAAAAATGATGCAATTTAGTGGAAAAAAGCCACTATTTTTGTAGTAAAATGAGCATGAAATACTACAAGTTAAAGCAAGTAAAATTAATAGGAAACAAATATTTTTGTAGGGTGTGATTTTTACACAAACATAGGTAGGTCATGAGAATTAAAACTTTCGTCATGAGATACCAAAACAGTATAATGCAAATAGTAGGAGCTTTAAGCACAATTGAAAATGAAATTTAAAATACTTCATGTTGGGGCACCAATTTGTTAAGTAGTGTAGGAAAATAAATGAACACAGATTCAAATAAATGGGCACATAGAATATCTCACATTATTATGGAGGTGCTTTGAGCATGGATGTAATTGTTTTGGAATATTGTATTGTGAGCAACATGAGTATATTTGAATCCTCAACCTTGCCTTTTATTCAAGCTCTCAATCTTTCTTATGCTTGAATTCAATCAAGCATGCAGAAAGGTTAAAACATTTATTGGAAATGCTAAACAAATGGAAGAGTATTTTATTGTAAGAATGGAGGATGAATAACTTACTCTAATATCAATGCCATACTTGGGAATGAATTGACAAATGAAATGCATGGGAATTACACAATCAAAAAATATTCAATGAAAGCTTATTCCATTCAATCAAAAAGTATATATTTAACAGTATGAGAATGATTATTCAATTTATCTTCTAGATGATTGTTTATCTTTTAGTCTAGTTAGGAAATACCAAAAACAAAATATTATCTTCGTACTCCTAAGATTGTATACATTATTATTACAATATGAGACCCTCAAGAGTGATTGTCCAAAAGGAGAGTCATTTCCCATTTATCTTGTATATTGTCCCACAAAGTATACATAGGTCAAATAGTCCTTTCTGAGTCAAACATGTCTCTCTTGCATGGTATACATCATAAAAGCCACTCACCAGTAAACAAAATTGTATGCAATCCCTGCATAAATAACATAATCAATTTCTCCTTGTAGCATCATGAAAGCCAAAGATAAAGAGAGATAAATTTGTATTTATGTACCCAGCTCCTATTCCTTCCAGCCAACCCCCAACCCATTCCAAACTCTTACCTCAAGATCTAAGAAAAAGAATATTAATATAATTACTATTTCTACTCCTAGTGATATATGTATTTATTTTTTCCCAATATTAAATACCCCATCATGCACTATGCTATCACATTGCTTATCTAGTGATGCCAGTGGGTTTCACCCCTTATGTTTCTCTATCATGAAAACTCCAATAATATACTCTATCTTTCTATTCTCCAAGTTCCTTAAAATACAGTTCTACTTGAAACTATACTATTTTGATTAATTGATTGTGGAATCTGTGACTACAATATAAGAGTTGTAGCGTAGCCAGGTTATTGACGCATGATGCATTCTATAGAAATATAAAGGCTAGATTGCTAAGCATGGCATGGAAATAGGTATATTGCTAGACATGGGTAATTGGTATGTTTAACTAAGCATTTAAGAATTCTATCATACCAATGGCATAAATAGTCCACACCAAGCTTATGCTTGCTCAAGTGCAAGCCAAAGTCTAGAGATAATGTCATTTCTAGTGTGAAATCATTCAACTTACAACATCTTCAACAACTTGCCCATGTCCTTTTCAATCTCCGTTATTTGGATGTTTATTAGATGGTATGTCTTTTCTTCAGCAAAATGTGCAAACAGAAAGAAGGAAAAACAAAAAGAATTGAAAAAATCCTCATATTGTAATAAACTTGACTCTTCTAAAAATGTTTAATCTTTTTAGTATTCTAGAATATTGATATTGTAATAACCATGAGTATCAAATTTATTTTGGTTTCATTAGTTATCTGCATATCTCAATTTTCAAGTTGCAAATCTTTCTATATGAAGAATTAGTAAACACCAAATCCGTATAATATATTGCACTTTTTTTTTGAAATAATGAAGTTTATTCTTTCACTTTGAAAATGCTAGATTAATATTTGTATCATTAGAATCAGCTAAAGACGGTCAGTAAAGGAGATATTTAAAAAAGCTCAAATAACTGTGCTCTGTAAGATCTATATTCAATATTCATTTAAGGGTAAGATCTACACTTTGTAATATTTTTATTTGGTGCATCTTCCCTTTTGGAATATACAATAAAGCATAACTATTGAAGCAAACAGAGAATGCAGAGAAATAATTGTCAAGACCATAAACAATATTTAGTTTTACTGAACATCTAAATACTTCTATTTAAGTATATAGAAAAACGTTGTACTTAGTCAACCAACGCACACTTTTGAAGTAACTCATGATCCCTTTTAAGATATTGGCATCAGTTCTTTTGGTACTTGAAACTATATGAACTCTAATTTTTGTCTAGGGCACTAAGGAGAACCTGGCAACTTAAGACTTTTTTTTTAAGCAACTTTGAATTCATCTATATTGCAGTTGTGGAAGGCAAAAAATTATCTCAAAATGATGTAAACTGAGAAACAATGACAATAGTAACAACTGGTATTTTGCTTCCAATATGACAAAAATCTGTCAGTCAAATTATTGTACAACTTGCAGGGTTTTGGAAGTTTGTTTTTGCAATTGCAGGGATGAACAGATGGGGAAAAAATATTAAAAACTACTTAGTCTTCCCTCATTAACGGGTTTCAAGTGAAATACTTAAAGGCTAACCAAATTGGAAAGTGGTGATTTCTCGGCAATAAATCCCTTTAAGCCTCCACTCCCAAGATTCCCGGTGGTGAATGAGATTTTTGGTAGTTATATAGAAAAGCTTTCTTCATCAGCATACTGACTATAGAAGTAGGGAGGTTGACAACAGGTGAAAAGGTATATTGGATGGACAAAATAAATGATAATGAGTTCAGTGGATAACTATGAAGCTGTTAAATCTGAAACTATGAAATGTGAGCACAAATATTATCAAAAAGACAAAAACCACTAAACCTTACCCTGCTAACAGGTTTTAAGTTAAATACTTAGAAGCACTTGAAAGTGAATTGATAGAAGAAATAAAATTTGAACTGTGTTCATTATCAAGAAAAGCTTTCTTCATCAAGATATTGACTATAAATGTAGATTTCTGAGAGTAGATGAAAATGTATACTGCATACTTGAAATATATAATAATGAGCTCAAAGGTGTACATATAAAGCTATTACATATGAGTCTATGAAATGTGAGCATAAATATTACAAAAAACAAGTCTCCCCCTCTATTAGATTTTAAGTTAAATACTTAGGCACTTGATTGTGAATTAATAGAAGAAATAAAATTTGTCGCAAAACAAGTAATAGCAGCTCATATGAACTTCTTGCTCTCCCTGAATTGTCTAACAAAGCAAGGGATTTGACCATTACTGTAAGTGAATTGGGTTATGAATTTTGAACCATCAAAATATGCCTGAACAAAACTCAATCTGTATAAATCCCAGTTAAAATTCTGCGTGCTCTACATTGATTATTTTTGCTCATAAAGAGTTGGGTGTTCTTGATTTGCATATGGGCCAGACCATTCTACTTCTTTTAATTGAAGGCTACTATAAATGAAAGCTATGAGAGGGCTGACAGGGACCCCATACGGCTGCAAACAGATGAAAGCATAGTCAAGCCTTTGTTATCACACATACCCAAGATAATGATCCAGGGCTTACTCTGCAAGATGGTGAGACTTTGTAAAGCCTTCTTCTACCTTTGTTTCTGTTTGGTTTAGGGGGATTTGCACAGTGAGGAGAATTGTTGCCCTCAATTTCCAGAAGACTTTTCTTGCTTATCTTATTTCTTAGTTTACTAGCTTGGAAAATATCCAGCTCACCAACACGTAATAAAGAAAGGGATCTTTCTTCTAACATAAATGTAAATTAATAATATCAGTTAGTACCGCTGATTTGCATGATTCTCAACAACTTGGAACTACATAAGAATTTTAACAGTAATAAAACTACTGACAAACCTTCCGAAGCAGACCAAGTCGTGCCAGCGAGCTCTGCACCTGCACTCCAAACAGAAACCGGTATGTTCTTAAAAATCTATCAGATTCTATAGGTTTACTCTGCCTCTACCCTAGCCGCCATTTTATATTCCTCAGATTTTATGCTCTATTTTATAATTGGACAAATTAAATCAGAAACCACTTCGACATGTTTTGCATACTATTTATGAGCCTATTCTATTCACAGGATAAATCCTACGGAAAAATGCAAACAATAAATACCATGTCTAGATCGTCCAGAAACAAACTGAACCCCGAAATAAAGAAACAGAGCAAAAATCGAAACCAATGAAATTACCTTTAAAACCATAGCAAGAGAAGGCAATTGAATTCTCTTGAAACAATAACAATATAGGCGCATATTTAGAAACCCTGTTTTTTCAAATAAAACGAGAGCCCGTGTATCTAATCTGTGTTATTCATATTAAGTGTTTGACAAAATGCGTCAACGAGGTACTGTAGTGAGGGATGCAATCGCCGCTGAATATGCATCCTGGTAAATTTTTAAGCAAATGCAATTAAAAGGCGTGAAGCTGAACTCATAAACCTGAAAGCCAGCATGCTCCCGGCATGTGCTAAATTAGAAGATTTGGAACTGGTTACGGAGATCCACCAAAATGCTTTTATAGCTCAGGTAAGCGCATAAAGGGAAAATGTACTATCGGTAAAATACACAATAAAACCTCCACAGGCAAGCAAGTTAAAGCAATATAACAGCACAGATACCATGATTAATGTTTTTTGTAAAAACAATCAAAATAACTTCTGTTATAATGCTCTGTCAATAAAAATACATATTAAAAACCCTATTTTCCATTTCAAAAAAACGATAATGCTGAAATAGAATATACTGATACTGCCATTTAAAAGAAATGCCTTACATTCTTTGTTCGTAAATTATATGCTAGAGAACCAGTGCAAATACCACAAACAAAAAAAAATCTTTACTTGCACAGTAAATCCTGACAAAGCCGCCAGATATCAATGCCACACACAATGACAGCATCAAGATAGCAGAGCTCGGGGAAATGTTCGAGGAAAAAAAATTGTGTTTCTTAATAAAAAGAAAAGATCCGTGGAGACCGGGGTGAGACCGGGGTGTGTTACATCCCCGTTACCCCATTGTAAGCAAAGCAGCATTTACCATTTCTGTCTATCGAGATATCATAAAGCACCTATTTATTAATTAATTAATAACTATAAATCACACTTCGGTGTGCAATGGGTACACCGTGAAGTGTGGAAGGTTAATTGGAGAATTTTTTAGTCTATTTTTTACATACATAGAAATGATGTTGTTTGTGCAACAAAGTTTTGAATGGAGAAGTGATGGCTTCAAATCAACTATGCATTTGCTTATAGGGATCCCAACATAACTAAAACAAAACTTTTGAATTAGGAAAATAATGAGGAGTCATTACCAATAGGCTCATATTATGTTTGCAATAGGGAGAGAGGGAAAAAGAGGGAGGTATGGGACAAAAAGAGGGATATATATAGGGGGAAGAGAGAGAGAGAGAGAGATAAGGAGATAGAGATAGAGCGATATGGAGAGAAGGAGAGGGAGAGATAAAGAGAAAGGAAGAATGGATAGATAGAGATGGAAGATATAAATATATAGAGAGGGGGAGAGAGGGAGAGAATGAGAGAGGGAGAGAATGAGAGAGAGATAGAAATATAAAGATATAGATGGGAAGTGATACATAGAGAGGTAGAGAGAGATGGATAGATATATGGGTAGAGAGAGATGGATAGATAATGAGATAGAGATAGAGGGAGGTATGTAAGAATTTGAATATGGAGATATAAAGATAGAAATAGAGCAAGAGATAAAGAGGGAGAAACAAGGAGAGTGTGTGTGTGTATGAGTAAGAGAGAGATGTGGAGAGAGATAGAATAGATAGAGGGAGGCAGATGGAGGGAGTGAAATAGATATAGGAGAGAGAAGTAGAGAGATATAGAAAGAGGAAGTAATAGGGAGAGGGAGAGGGAGAGATATGAATATAAAGGAGAGATAGAGAGATAAATATAACTTGAGAAAGATAGAGATGGTGAGAGAGAGAGAGATAGAGACAACAAGATAAATATATAAAGGCAGAGATGGAAGGAGAAGGGGAGAGGGAGAGGGTGAGATAGAGATAGAAAGAGGGAGACGATGAAAGAGGGGGAGATTGAGAGAGAAATATAAAGATATAGGAAGTGAAATAGAGAGAGAGGTAGAGAGAGGGATATATATAAAGAGAGAGTATGAGAGATGGAGGGAGAGATGGAGTAAATAAGAGAGAGAGAGAGAGAGAGAGATAATGGGATATAAATACAAAGGAAGAGGGAGAGATGGGAAGATAGAAATAGAGGGGGCAAGAGTGAGAGATAAAGGAGGTGAAAAGGACAATTAATAGAGAGAGGGAGAGAGATAGGGATAGAGATAGAGATAAAGATAGAGATAGGGAGGGAGAAACAATGAGGTGTGTGTGTGAGAGAGTGAAAAAGATATAGAGATAGAGATAGGGAAGGAGAAACTAGGAGTTTGTGTGTCTGAGTGAGAGAGATATTGAGATAGATATAGAGAGGGAGAGATATATTATAAATATATAGAGAGGGAGGGAGAGAGGGAGAGAAATAGAGAAAGGATAGAGAATTTGAGAGATATAGAAAGAGAGAGTGATAGGGAGAGAGGGAGAGATATGGATAGAAAGAGGGAGAGATATAGAGATATCTATAGCGGGAAATATATAGGGGAAAGAGAGAGAGATGTAAGGAGAGGTGAGTAGATAAAGATAGGGAGAGAGATAGAGAGGGGGAGATAGAAAGAGGGGGATACAAAGAGAGAGGAAGATAATGAGAGAGGGAGAGATAGAGAGATATAAAGATATAGAAAGGAAGTTATATATAAAGAGAGGTAGAGAGAGGGGTAAGGATAGGTACATATGGGGAGATATATAGAGAGAGATATGGGAAGAGAGAGAGAGGGGTCTCTTTATATCTCTGTCTCCCTCTCTATCTTTATATTTTTTATTATCTCCCAATCTCTATTCCTCTCTCCCCTATTTCTCTCTATATTTGTCTTCCCTTCTCTCTTCCTCTATCTCTATTTCTCTCATTTATTCTCTCTATATATTTCCATCTCTCTATCTTTCTCCCCTTAATATTTTTTGATATCCCTATTTATATCCCCTTCTCTCTCCCCCTTCCCCTCTTTATCTATTGATCTTTTGACCTCTCTCTCTCTCTCTCTATATATATATATATATATATATATATATATATATATTTGTGTCTCTTATTTCTCTTTATCTCTCCATATATATTCATTTATATATATGGGTGATCCCACAATAGCGGTTTATAATTTTTGGCCAAACTAGACACTAATTTTTTAACTAAATCTTCACATTCGGGCATCTATAGCGGCTAAACCATGCAGAGGAATTTGAAGATGATGCAAACTAGAGTCTTGTCATATTTTGTCTGAGATTCTAAAAATATTTTTTTCAAAATTTTGGAATCATTGCATTTTTCCATCTCCCACAAAAACTAGTTTTTTCATAAAACAACATTTTTAAAAGTGACACACATCGTATAATGCATAACTTTTTTTCCATAAAGGATAAAATTCTAATTCTTTCAAATTTAGATTTGTAACTTTGATATCTAGTGTTTCCACTTGGTTAGATAGTTTTTTATTGAATTTTTTCCTTAATCAAGTTTAGAAGTCAAACCAATTATAATTCAGACATAGCGCGACCGTATAACGCATAACTTTTATTGTATGGATTGAAATTCTTTTTTTTTTGCTGGATCAAGGACTCCAATATCTGGTGCACTCATAATTTTTAAAAAAAATTGATAATCTTCTATTTTTCCACATGTGCAGAACAAAGAGTTTCATTTTCGGTGAAAAACCTATATTTAATAAAACTTAAAAAACAAATAGATAATAAAATCAAAACTTATTAAAATTATATTCGTTGGACAGCTCATTTTGAGGGCTACCTGATACTAGTTGGGTTTGTGAAGTTTCCTCCATTTTCATTCTCAAATCGAGCTTCAAAGTGCAAAATTTTGAACAATTTTGGTGCCTGAGAGGGTGGAGGTGAAAATAAGGGGGTTTGGTCAAACAACTATTTGGTCGAACAAAAGAAATATGTTCAGTCAAATTAGGGTTCGACCGAACTATGGTTCAATCGAACCACCTTCAAATATAATTAAAAAATAGATTTCGGGGTGGTTCGATCGAACCTACCCAACAGGTTCGGTCAAACCCCCTGACATGAAGCTATTTTATTATATTTGTTTTTTGTTTTCCTAGATTTTTAATACTTGTATTTTATAATATTTAATATTAATATAAATCTAAAGTTTTTTTTTTAAAATTATAATATATAATATACTTATTATTACAATATATTATAATAATTATATATTATTATTATTATTATAATATATTATAATATATAATTATTATTATAGTATTAAAAGTATATAATTAAAAAGTATATAAATAAAAAGTATGTAATTGAAAACTATATATATTAGAAATGATTGAAAAGCATTTTGGGAGGAGTATTGGATTGGGTAGTTTACTTGGGTTTTCTACAGGGTTTTCAACGAGTTCCCTCACCTGGATGAGAAGCAAAGGAAACTTCTAAGTAAGCAATTGGGGCTTGCACCATGCCAAATTAAGTTATAGTTCCAGAATTGGCGAACCTAGATGAAAGTATGTCTAGGGATTAAGAAAATGATCAAAAATTTGTAGTGATCTTGCAAAATTGATGAACTTTAGGGTTTCATACTTTATTACTTATTTTTTTCTAATCATGGCTTTTCAAATCTTAGATTTTTAGGCTCAACATGAGTGTTGACCATGAAAAAACTCTCCTCAGCCAGGATTTAACGAGAAGCTTCACTTGGAGAACATGGCAATTAAACAAGCTATGAGAAATCCCATATGCACCAACTATGCGGAGGACCTGTTGTTATTGCAGAAGTCAATCTTCAAGAGCAACAATTGTGTATTGAGAATATTCGGTTGAAAGATGATGTTCGTTTGCATAGCCTAACTAATTTGATGATGCATATTCCATATTTTTGTATTCTCAAATGCAAACTGTGGTTAAAAGGATTATGAGTCACTCATTTTTTAGCTATACCTATTATGATTCTAATGTATTTACAACCCTATGAACCTCCTGGATTTTATTCTCTCTAGAAATATTTTTAGTGTAGTGATTTTCCCAACATGATTAAATCGCTTCACATCATATACTGTATAAGATTTAGAGACCCATAAGGTTATTTTATTCTCTTGCTTTAAATCACCTAAGCAATGAAGTTGAAGATTCGTTAGCTTTGTGCTTATGGGTATTCTTTAACTATTATTATGTTTTTTTTAATGGGCCTAGATGGATTTTTTCAGCTAGAGAGAATGACAGGTATGGCTGGAAAAATTTACGAAAGGCCCATATCATTGACTTGAGAGAGAGATATGGAGGGAGTGGGAGAGAAAGGGAGTGTAGGGGTAGGAGGGAGAGACTTGAGAGAGAGAGGGGGGAGTGGGAGAGAGATAAAGGGTAGGGGTACAAGTGGTTTAGGGCTCTAAGACCAAGGGCAGAGGGAGAGAGGAGAGGGCAGGAGGAGAGACTCTCAAGAGATGTATGGAGAGATAAAGGGTAGGGGGTACAAGGGTTTAGGGTTTAAGGATTAAGGGTAGAGGGGAGAGAGGGAGAGGGGGTAGGAGGGAGAGACTTGAGAGAAAGAGGGGGGAGTGGGAGAGAGATAAAGGGTAAAGGGTAGAAGGGTTAAAGGTTTAAGGGTTTAAGGCTTAAGGGTAGAGGGTAGAGGGTTAAGGGTAGAGGGGAACTTTCTATTTCTATTTGCAGTATTTTTTGTGAATTAAATTGATGGAAACTTTTTTTTTATTTGCATTTATTTATGTTTTATATATGTGTACAATAATTTTATAATTAGATAATACTTAATTTTAAAATTTACATAGTTTCCCATGGAATAAT
>VDFB02047230.1:388900251-388927730 GCA_007258455.2 Sequoia sempervirens
GAATCACATGATCATGTGTCTACACCAAACACTTATTGAATTAATATTATATTATATATATAATTTGATGTTATTATTTACATGAATTTTTCATATTTCAAAATTGAATTAAATTTAGGTTCAAAAGATGAACATACCTATGTAGGACGATCCTCAGAATATAGTAAATTCAGGTATGACCCCGTCCCAGATGCATGTGTGTCCCCTGAAGTGGATGTCTAAATATCTTTATAGCCTGAGCCTCCATGCTCTCTATTCGCCACTTCAGTGGTTGCATGTGTAGTCTGCTGAGTGAGATGTCCTGAAAGTGAACTCAATTCTCCTAATGTCAATAACATGGTTTGTTGTTGAAATGTAGCGAGAACACTAGGAGAAGGAAGAGGAACAATAGGAGAAATTGGAGCACGTCGTTGAGGATCGACACATGCTCCTAGTCTATGTTGGGGCATGCCACACCCAACTCCCTAAAATGACCTCATATCAAAAGAGTTGGGTTTTTTACCCAACTCAAACTCAGCCCATAACTTTCTCAAAAAGTATAAGGGCACCTCACTGTTGCCATGTAGTGGACTATCAAACACCATCCACCATCTGTCCCAAAAATGTGTAGCTATCTGCGGGTGCCTACACCATAAAATTGAAATTCATTTTTCTGTGGGTGGAATGGGTTGGTTTGTTTGGGGATTAATAAAATATTGGCACATGGCTTGTTTGGTAATTTTTAGGTCATTGATTTCTCTATATGACAATCCATCCACATAGAATTGTCTCCTCTCTTCTCTCCATTGATGGAACCTAACTAGGTTCGTATCAATAGATCGAACATAATAGAAAATAGTTTGCATCATAGATGAAAACCGTGCGAGATGGGGAGGGACTCTAGGCTCATTTTTTATGAGATCTATATTTCCTTGAATGACAATGAGGTTTGCTCGGATATTCTCTCTTAATTGATCTTCATCAACTATAGGAGGGGGTGGGGGGTTAGGCGGTGGAAAATGTGGAGGTATGTTAGGGTTATGTTCACGTGGTGGATTGGAATGTATGAGATCTATAGGAATTTCTTGATTGGGCATAAAATACTCTAAATTAAACAACAGATCCATGTGAGCAATGATATGGCAACTGCATGTTAAACAATTAAAAAATATATATCAACAAACTAATTAAATAATGCACAATTTGAAAGTTATTTAAAAATCACATTGAACATGCAAAAATTCAAAATATATTTCATTTGAAGACCATTTGATTTATAACATTATAAAATCCATAACATTAAAAATCCATAGCATGTGCACACATTAAATTGAGTCCAGTGTGGGGTTGTTAATATGAAGGGTAGATTTATGAAATTATGGGGTTTTATTAAAATTTATTTAATCTCATTCATTATTTTCAAATAATACTAAAGATAAGAATGGAAAATTAATAGAAGAAATTGAAAGGGACACATAGATATATTCTAGTGACCTAATTGCAATGTACAAAATATAAAAAAAGATGAGTGACCAAGCTTTATTCACCAAATTTATCCCCTTAAGAAATGTCAAATTCCCCCTTAAGACATCGATTTACGATTTACGGTATAGGATGGCTTAAGGGGATCTATGTGTAGTAAGGTCCTAGGACAAAATGGTCCATGGATTTAGGGAAGAAAATTTGGTGAAGTTTCCTAAGGCAACCAAATTTCATTTTAAGGTCCTACAACAAAATGAATAGATGTATTAATCAAGTATGACAGAATTTAACTAAATCCGAGGACATAAATTGATTTATCTAAATTTTCAAATTTTATGATAAGAGACACAAGATCTCTATAGTGGGACAAAGTAGTTAAGAAGAAATTATAAGTTTAGCACTAACATTAAAATTTATAACTTCATTCATTGTTTTTAAAGAATACTAAAGATAAGAATGAAAAAATAATAGAATACATTCAAAGGGAGACATAGATATATGCTAGTGACCTAATTCCAATGTACAAAATAAACAAAGATGAGCTTGAGCTCTATTCACCAAATTTTGAGAGCTTCTTTGATCCCCTTAAGAAATGTCATATTAGGACCCCTTAAGACATCGATTTACGATTTAGGGTGATAGGATGGCTTAAGGGGATTTATGTCTATAAGGTGGACTAGGAAAAAATGTTCCATGGCTTAAGGGAATAAAATTTGGTGGAGTTGCCTAAGGAAACCAAATTTAATTTTAAGGTTCTACAACAAAATGAATGATAAATTAGGGTTTAGGGTTTAGATTTAGAGATTCGATGACATGAAAACATATAGAAGACACATGAATAAATTTTTAGAAGCAAATGAGAAACCCTACCACCTAAACTTAGTGCTTTGAATAAAATATGTGACATTCTAGGAATAGCTTCAATATATCAACAATTAGGTATTTTAGATTTCAATTATAAGTAATTTGTTGAGTTATGATGGATTTTGAACCTATTTGGACCTCTAAGCACTCTTGGATGATTTAAAAAGGAAGAGGAGATCTAAACCCTAAACCCTAGACCCAATTTTTTTTCTAATCATATATTTTTTGAAACTTTTCTATGACATAGACTCTTCCTTTGAATATTTATATAAATTCTAGATGTGCATGGCTTTTCAAAAAAAGAAGCTAATTGCCACTAAGTGAGGAATCAATTGATCAATTCAATAAATAAATAATCTTAGAAAATAAACCTTTGGTTATAGAATTGAAAGGCAACCAAATTTAATTTTAAGGTACTACAACAAAATAAATGCTAAATTAGGGTTTAGGGTTTAGATTTAGAGATTTGATGACATGAAAACATATAGAAGACACATGAATAAATTTTTACAAGTAAATAAGAAACCCTACCACCTAAACTTAGTGCTTTGAATAAAATATGTGACATTCTAGGAATAGCTTCAATATATCAACAATTAGGAATTTTATATTTCAATTATAAGTAAGTTGTTGAGTTATGATGGATTTTGAACCTATTTGGACCTCTAAGCACTCTTAGATGATTTAAATAAATTAGATTACACACAACCTATAGATCTTATGAATAGCATCCTATAAATTAAGTCTTAAATATGATCATAATGTATCCTTACATAATTCACAAAGGATCTCATCCAAATAAGAGAAATGGGTAGAAATCATTCATGCTTCACATTTTAATATTTATTTGATTTAATAAAATTTATGTGTCTAGCTCTATCCATATTGCACATAGTCTATCTATTAACAAGTATGACTTGCATTTCTATGTTTTTTTAAGAGAATACATCATACACTATATAAGCTAACAACATTGATATAGAGTGATTACATGCTCATATCAACTAGCATCATGATATCTGAACTTATTAAATCAAGCACATAGTTTCACATGAGGCACATTATTTTACTTCACTGGTACACTTTCTCAAGTTAAATTATACAATCATGAAGTTTTCTGAGATAAAATTAGCTAACCTAAGAACCTCCTGTCTGCCCCGTCACCTCCAGCTTGTCATCTGCGACCCCTGTCACCATGACCCCTGCTGCTTGGCTCGTGGTTGGTGTTGCATCCGCCCACGGCTGTGTTGGTCGCCATTTTTTCTTGCCGAAACTTTTATCGGTCGGCTCTTGTGTTTACCGGCTGCTCCGTGCCTCTTTTCCAACCTCACTCCTGTGGGCTTTCTTGCAACTTGGATCACGCCACCTTGTCTTCCATCAAACGACGTACACCTTTCTTTGAAAGTGTGGGCCCCTCTTGGCTTGTTTGGTTTTTTTTAAAGTCGTGGCCTTGAGGGTTTCCCTAAACCCTAAACCTTTTTCGGCCTATGTGCCAAAAAGTCCCCATGCTCGCCTCTTTAGGCTCTTTGTCATTTTTTGTGAACTCGTTTTACAAGGTGTGAGAGTAAGCTTTCTCGGAGTTTGAAATTAAGTGGATTTGTCTCCACTTTTTTTCTATTTATACTCCTATGTAATTGACGCATTGTATGGTTCAGTCCAACTGATGAGGGGTGGAATTCCCCGAAACATGTCTTGGACATAATCAATGAAGAATACATTTTTTTTCTGCTTATCTCTCTTGGTTGTCTTCCATTCGCTGCACTTGATCTTTCATGATTTTTTGAACCCTATGTTAGCTAACCTAAGAACCCGTCAATTGCCCACCCCTCATTAGTCCTTTCTCCTTTGCTCTTTCCTTCCCCTTCTGCCCCAAACCCCCCCTCCCCCTTCTCTGTTTTCCTTTTTGGGCATCTTCTCTTCCCTTTCTTTGTGTTTTTCCAGTTCCTTTTGTGGGTGTCTTGGTCTTATTTTTGGCCTTTTTCTTTTCTTTCCTTTGTTCTAGTTGGTGCGCCTTTCCCTCTTTCTTAGGAAGGTTTGTGGTTTTTTCGTGTGCTTGGTTTTACCCTCTTTTTTGATTGTTCTCAATTGTATTCTTTGAATCTATCAGTGTCCTTCCTTCTCTTTTAATTTATTTCCGTTTTGTAACTTGGTTATTTATTTGCCTTTTTAACCTTCTGTCTAGCCTTCCTTTTTTCACTTGTTCATTTTATTTAATCTTTCAAGTTCTTTATTTCTTTCTATTTTTTCTCCCTAGTGTATCTTTTAAACCTTGTTGGGTGTTTTGTCCTTTACTCTTTATCGGTGTGTGTTTTTCATAGATATTTACAAATAATATACATTATTTATTTATTCTATTGTTTATTTATATTCTCTTTGATATCTAATACTATACATATTTCTAATTTCTTTAGTTTCTTTTATATATATTTATTTATATACATATATATATATGTGTGTGTGTGTGTGTGTGTGTTGTGTATGTATATATACATATATATATATATATATATATATACGTATTTAATGTGTGTTTTTTTCATTGGTTTATTTAATTATTTTTCTTTGTTTCTTTATTCATTTGTTGAATTACATTCTGAGCGGTATATAACAATATATATATCCCTAACTTCTTTGGTTTCTTATAAATATATAGTAGATATGCATTATTTATTTTTATTTATTTACGCTTTTCTCTCCCCCCCCCTCTCTCTCTCTCTATATATATATATATATATATTCCAATTTCTTGTCTCTTATTGTAGGGGTTTTTTGTTTCTCATTATTGGTCCCCTTCCAATTTATTCCTTGCATAAATAGTACATTTATTCAGTGTATATAATAATATATATTTCCCTTACTTCTTTTGTTTCTTATAAATTAATAGTACTTATGCTTTATTTACCTATTTATTTAACCTTGTTTCTAGCCTTTTCCTTTTTCACTTGTTCATTTTCTAATTTTTTAATCCTTCAAGTTCTTTATTTCTTTCTATTTTTTCTCCCTTGTGTATCTTTTAAACCTTATTGGGTGTTTAGTCCTTTACTCTTTATTGGTGTGTGTTTTCATAGATATTTGCAAATAATATACATTATTTATTTATTCTATTGTTTATTTATATTCTCTTTGATATCTAATACTTTAGATATTTCTAATTTCTTTTGTTTCTTTTATATATATTTATATATATGCTTATATTTATATTTGTGTGTGTGTGGGTGTGTATGTGTGTGTATATATGTATATACATATATATACGTGTTTAATGTGTGTTTTTTCATTGGTTTTTATAATTATTTTTCTTTGTTTTTTTCAATTGTTGAATTATATTTCTGAGTGGTATATAACAATATATATATTCCTAACTTCTTTTGTTTCTTATAAATAAATAGTAGATATGCATTATTTATTTATTTATTTAAGCTCTCTCTCTCTCTATATATATATATATATTCCAATTTCTCTTGTATCTTATTGTAGGGGTTTTATTTGTTTCTCTTTAGTGGTCCACTTCCAATTTATTCCTTGAATAAATAGCACATTTATTCAATGTATATAATAATATATATATTCCTTCTTCTTTTGTCTCTTATAAATTAATAGTACTTATGTAGTTTACCTATTTATTTAAGCTTCTCTCTCTCTCTCTCTCTCTCTCTCTCTCTCTCTCTCTCTCTATATATATATATATATATATATATATATATATATATATATATATATATATATATATATATATATATATATATATATATATATATATATATATATATATATTCTAATTTCATTTGTCTCTTATTGTAGGGTTTTATTTTTATTTGTCTCTCTTTAGTGGTCCCTTCAAATTTTTAGTGTGTTTTTGTCTTTTTAAATAAAGAATTTAGAAATTTCTATTGTTTGGGCAATTTTTATTTCCTTTTGTTTTCTTCTATTTTTTTCTTTTTCTCTTGGTTCTTTTTATATTTTTGGCCCTAGGAGTCTATTTGATAGCTTCTTGGTTTTCATTTTTTGTGCCCCTCATCCCTCCCCTTGGTCTTTTTAGTTAGTTCTTGGTCTGCAACTTATCATTTTTCCTTGAGCTCTCAACTATCCTGATGATGGATCACGGAGTGTGATCCGAAACGTTGATGCAGAAACTCTTACACAATCAAATCCAGAAGCCATCTAGCAATAAAATTAGCTATCAAATTTATGTTAAATGTCAACATATTATAATTAAATCAATTTGTTGGTTAATATATAGATCTATGCATCAATTGTTTGTACCTCCTTTATTAGTCAATTATGAATTTCATTGGTAGTTGTGTGGATCACCAACGACATACCAAAGTGTACCTAACCTATGAACTATAATTTGTGATCCCTCCCTACATGTTATGTCATCAAATCTTACTACACATCCTTATTTTACCTCTTATATTATATATCACATGCCCCTAATATTGAAATTTTCATCACTTCTACCCTAAATAAACTAAGAACCATGAGTGAGAGTAAAAATCATACAAAGAAGGTTATGTCAAATATAAAATGTAATCTAAACCTCCTTGAGGAGCCCTAATTTAGGGTTTTAGGTTTACATTTTAGGGTAAATATCCCATTTTAGGTTTAAGTAAATTAGGGTAAATAGGGTTTTAGGTTTACGTTTTAGGGTTTAGGTCCAAGGACTAACCTATGTAAATTAGTTTTTAGGGACCTATGTAAATTTTGTAACCTAGGGTTTCTAGGGTTTTGAAATTTCTAAGTTTTAAATGTGTTCAATTTAGGTTTAGTTTTTATGGTTTTCAATTTACAATTTAAATTTCTTTGTTTCGTTGACATTTTTGGTTTTTTAAATGCAATTAAAAACTATAAAACATTCAACTAAAACACACTAAACAAACAAAAACTGAATACTAATTAAAAAATAAAAAAAATATATAAAGAAAAATAATAATGAAGAATTCAACCAACCTGGAGATTGATGTGAAGAGGTGGCAGTCAAAATTTTGTCACTTAAGGCCTTTAAAACGTGTACGCACTCTCCTTTTTTCTTCTCAGACGTGAATTAGAATGGTGCAAAATGAATTACAGTCATTTATTTAAAAAAATATATACTTTTGAAAAAAGCATGTGTTATAAACGTGTATGCATTTTAGGTTTGCATACCCGAGTATGAACGTAGACGCATTCAGATCCAGGCTCGGGTACATGATCCATAATGTGTACGCATTTCTTGCAACAAAAAAAAATTCCACCAAAATTTCCCCTCTTCGTGTACCCAACTTCTTGCTTTTACCCTTATGTCCATCACCCAGTCATAGCATTGTTTTTGTATTGTTGCACCCCTACCCACCAACAAGTGGTATCAGATCCCTATTTTTCTGGGTAGTTAGTTTATTGTGTGGGTGATTTGGAAAAACCCTAGGTTATATAGGAATTGATTAGTCTTCTCAAATCTAAGAAAAATGGCAGGAGGTGAGAGCAAAGGTTGGTAGTGGCCACCAAATTTTGATGGGAAGAACTATGATAAATGGGCTATGAAAATGAGAACAATATTGGTTGCTAATGACCTATGGGAGTTGGTCATCAATGGTTTCAATGATATTATAGACCAAGCAGTCTATGCAACCCTCTCTAATGCACAAAATAATCAGTTGAAAGAAAATCATATGAAGGATGCAAAATCCCTTAGTTTGATTAAGGTAGCCTTGACTGAGGCTATTTTTCCATGCATTGTAGCAGCAAACTACTCAAAATAGGCTTGGTATATTCTACAAAACAACTATAAGGGGACTAATAAAGTCAAATTGGTTAAGTTGTAGCTGCTAAGAAGAGATTTTGAGACTTTGTTGATGAAAGATGGTGAGTCTATTTCATATTTCCACACTAAAGTATCCACTTTGATAAATCAACTTAGAATTAATGGAGAAACAATGGAAGAACAAAGGATTATTGAGAAAATCCTAAACATTATGCCTACTAAGTTTGATTTTGTAGTCATTGCCATTGAAGAGGAAAAGTATTTGTCTCATATGACTATAGATGAGTTGATGGGTTCACTACAAAACTATGAGCAGTGTTTGAATAGATCTTATCCTTCCCTAGAGAAAACTTTCAAAGCTCAGACCAATTGAAGAGGTTGGGAAAGAGGTAGAAATAGTAGAGGAAGAGGTCAGAGAGGTAGAGGAAGAAGTAATACTAGAAGAGGAGACAATTAGCTCACAGTCAAAAAACTAAATCCAGAAGAAGAACAATAGTTTAGATAAAATGTATGACAAAAGAAATGTGCAGTGTTATTACTATCACAAGTATGGACATTATGCTAGTGAGTGTAGGAAGAAGCAACATGAAAATGGGAGTGAAAATGCAAATGTAGCAAATGAGAAAAAGTCTAAAAATGATAAACAATCTAATGTTTTATTGTTTGCAACCTTGTTGAGCACATCAATGATGGAGTTTGGTATTTAGACAGTGGATACGACAACCAAATGAGTGGTAACAAGAAATTTTTTGCCTCCATATACATTAGTATAAAAAAAAAATCAAAATAGGAAATGATGAGAAGGTTCATGTCATTGGAAGAGGTGTAGTCAGCATTCAAACCAAGAATGCTTAAAAGAAACAAATCCAGGATGCCTATTATGCCCCCAACATGAAGCATAATCTATTAAGCATTGGAAAAATGGTCTAAAATGGTTATAGAATCTTGATGGAGAATGGAGAATACAAGATATTTGAAAAAGGAGGTAGCAAGAAAGTGATGGAAACCATGTAGATGACAAGAACCAAAATGTTTCCTGTAAGGATGTATATAGTTTCTACGACATACATAGCAAAAGGATAGAAACATCAATGTTCATCAGCATTGAAAACAAAAGAACAACAGTCTACATTTAGAACAGTCATCAAATGCCCATCCAAACTTTAGAATTTAAGGTATGGGCACTTAAGCTTTTCTAGTTTAATTTTATTGTCTAGGAAAGGAATGGTTAGAGGGTTACCATCAATTGTAGAACCCGATGGAAAATGTGAAGCATGCATTCTAGGAAAACAACATAGGCAACTAGTTCAATCAAGGTATTTTAGGAGAGCAAGAGCACCATTAGAATTAGTGCACTTAGATTTGTGGGGACCCATGAAAACCCCCACCTTAGCTGGAAATACCTATTTCATGACGTTCATAGATGATTATAGAAGAGAAATATGGGTCTATTTCTTGAAAAATAAATTAGAATCCTTTGAGAAATTTAAATAGTTTAAGGCAGCAATTGAAAAAGAAAGTGGACACTATATCAAATCTCTTAGAACAGATAGAGGGGGAGAGTACATCTCCAAATAATTTTTGAATTTTTGTAGGAATGAGAGCATTCATAAAAAATTCACAACAAGATATACCCCACAACAAAATGGAGTGGCAGAAAGGAAAAATAGAACCATTCAAGACATAGCAGTAGTATGTTGAAAGCAAAAGGCATATCACACATATTTTGGGGTGAAGTTGTAGCAACAACTGTTTGCATACTGAATAGGTGTCCCACAAAGGATTTCCATGATAGGATTCCACAAGAAGCTTGTAGAAACAACAAGTGGAGTGTTGAGCATCTAAGAATATTTTGGTGTGTATCATATGCATTCATACCAAAAGAGAAGAGGAAAAAAATTGATGATAAGGGTGAAAAATGCATTTTCATAGACTATAGTGAGGATTCAAAAGCTTACAAGTTGTACAATCCCATCACCAAGAAGGTAGTGATCAGTAGGGATGTTTTTTTATTGAAAATGAAGCATGGGATGGAACAGTGTGCAACTATTGGATGTTGTGGTTGTGTTATTGATATGTGGTTGTCATTGATCATGTCAACACTATTCACATTGTTGCAAATGTTAGAAGTTGTATATGTCAAGGATATTGAGAAAATTATAATAAGAAATGTTATAGGTTGTCAGTGGAGAAGCGAAGATTAGTCTATTGGTATGATCTGTACGTTGCTTATTTGAGGTTGTCATTTAAAAAAATTCTTGCTGAGTGTGTCTAGTTTATCCACGTTAAGTTTCAGAGATCTGTGTAAAGATTTATTCAAGTTATGAAGATTTTCTGGGTGATATTTTTTTGTTATTTCAATTTGTGTTCTTGAGTGAAGATTGTGTGATTTCTATCAGTTCAGTTGCTACAGATGTTTCTCTAGTATTTCATGGTGTTTGTGGACGTTTCTAGTTCATTATCCATCTATGTTGCATATTTGCATTGATCGTTGTGCTCGTGATCTAATATTTTCTCTTTCATGTTCATTTTTTTCATGTTCATGGCCGAGTAGGCGTTGAAGCGTGTTGTGGATCTTTTAGGAGAAATTAATTGAAGTCTTTTTGTGTTGGAATTGTTAATTTGGGTCCTCACTATGTTGTGGGTGACTGTGGTTGTTTCGCATGAATAATATTTATATGTTTTGGGCTGATTGTTTTATTATTTCTTTGTGGATGTCTTGAAGTGATGTAAATTTTTTTTGTGGGTCATATATAAATAGAAATTGTTTATTTGAATTGAAGAATGCAAAGTGTATGAGGTGGATGAAGTGTGAAGTGTGCAAGCCCTATGTGCAAATATTCTTCAAATCATTTGAAGGCAGAGCAGAGTGTGAAGAAGAGTGAAGAAGTGTTCATATGCTTAATTGGAACTATAATCAAGCATTAGCAGATGCTATTTTCTCAGTTCAAATCTAGATGGTTTTAATCTGAGTCATTCTTTGGATAGTGAGTCCTCTTTGTAATTGAGCAGTGAGCTCTAGGCAGTGTGCCTAAATGCATGTACATTCCCATTGATTCTTCTTATACTTTTAACAGGGTATAATATTATGGACTAACCTCCACCATGGTTTTTCCCCTAATAGCGTTTCCATGTAAAAATATTGGTGTTATTTGTGTTTCTGATGTGTTGATTATTTATGGTTTATTATTCATTCATCAGATCTGAGATTAACTTAAGTTAAGGTTGAAAAAGTCTAGATATTCTGTGACAACTGATTCACCCCCCCTCTCAGTTGTTTGTCCTTGTTTTTCTAACAATTGGTATTAGAGAAGGTTCCTCTAAATAATTTTAAAAGCTTTAGGTGATCTGAGATCGCATCATACAAGAAGTACAATCCTAGATTCGATGGAACAAACTACTCTCTCTAGAAAGTTAGAATGAAATGTCATTTGAGATGTATTGGTGAACCCTTCTAGAAAATTATAAAGAATAGATATTTTATTCCTCAAATGGTCCTTCCACTCCTTATGAGGTTAAAGAATGTGAGACTAATATCAGGGCTATTGAAGCTTTGTTGAGTGCTTTGACAAATTCATAAATGACAAATGTGATCGATTTGAAGACAACTCATGAGATCTGGAAGAAGTTGGAGAATTTGTATGAAGGAGATGCACTTATGAAGGTTTCTAAGCTAACAAGTTTGAAAGGAAAGTATGAAACTTTGAAGATGGGCGAAGATGAAAATATTTCTTCTTTTATGCAAAAGTAAATGAACTTGTGATGGGCTTTATATGTGTCAGTGGTACCCTAGATGAAAAAGAAATTATAGCTAAGGTGCTCATATCATTTCCTCCCTCTTACAAATCAAAGGCTCATGCTATTGAAGAGCTCAGAACAGTAACAAATATGACAAGAGATATGTTGATTGGTAAATTTGCTACTTTTGAGTTGAGTGAATTTGGTGATTCTGCCCCTAAGACTGAATTTGCATTTAAGGATTTTATATCTAGAAGAAACAAGTAAAGATATGATATGGGAGAAAGTTCTAGAAAGTCTTTCAAGTATGAGGAAGAGATGAAACAGCTTGAAGATGAAGAAAGAGAGGTAGAAGAGTTGGAAGCATTGATTATGAAGAAAGAAGGGAGAGGACAAGGTAAGTATAAAGGAAAGTTTCCTATTAAATGTTTCTCTTGCAGTAAAATAGGTCATTTTGCATCAAGGTTTCCTGAAATATTTCTTAGGTCTAAACCTTACAAACCTAGATTTCAAAAGAAATGCTATTATGTTGAAGAAGGTGTGACTGATGAAGAATCTGATAAAGACTTTGGAAATGAAGATGAATGGGGTTTAATTGCTATCAAGGAAAATGGTCTGGTGGCTACTAAATCTGCTCAATTTGAGAAAGCTCTTCCAGCCTCAAATTGAAGAAAAGGATGAGTGGGTTATTGACAGTGGATGCTCAAATCATATGGCTGGTGACAAAAGCAAATTTGTAAGTTTGAAGAAGCATGACGGTGGGGTTGTAAGATTCAGAGACAACAATGTTGGTGTGATTCATGGCAGAGGATCTATTTATCTTGGTGATAAACATAACGCTGATGATGTTCTTTATGTTGAAGGATTGAAGCATAACCTGTTAAGTGTTGGACAGATGGTGGACAAGGGTTACAATCTACAATTCAAAGATGGAAGATACAAGATACTTGGAAGTTCTGGAAATGAAATTGCTTCAGGTACAAAGACAAAAGGTAATATTTTTCACCTAAGTGCTTATGTAAGTTGTTTAATTTCTCAAATGGATGTAAGTTGGTTGTGGTATAGAAGGTTGTGTCATGTGAATTTTGATAGCATTGTCAAGGTAAGCTCCACTCAAGCAGTAAGAGATCTACCTAAGCTAGTGAAGCCTACTAACACAATATGCAAACAACATCATTCTAATGGAGTACTGGAGATGGTGTATACTAATTTGTGTGGTCCCTCCAGAATCAGAAGTCTACAAGGATAAAGGTACTTTATGTTACTTACTGATGATTACTCTAGGATGATATAGGTTGCTTTCTTAAGATAAAAATGTGAAGCATTAAAGAAGTTCAAAATTTTCAAAGATATGGTAGAGAATGAGACATGTTTGAAGATCAAATGCCTAAGGTCACACAAAGGTGGAGAGTTCACTTCCTGGGAGTTCAATTCTTTCTATGAAGAGCATGGAATCAAAAGACTCTTATCTGCTCCCCGAACCCCTCAACAAAATGGATTTGTAGAGAGGAAGAATAGAACAATTCTAGATGCTGCTAGAAAAATGATGTTAGAAGGAAATGTGACTCACAACTATTGGAGAGAAGTTGTAAGCATTGTTGTGTACACTCTAAATCGAGTAAATGTCAATGGCATTTCTGGTAAGACTCCTTTTGAACTATGGTTTGGTTATAAGATTCCTAATATTAAATACTTCAAGATCTTTGGAAGCAAGTGTTGTATTAAGAGAGATGAGGACATAGGTAAGTTTGATGCAAGGAGCGATGAAGTAATCTTTCTAGGTTACTCTACTAAAAGCAAGGCTTACTAGTGCTCTAATAGAAGATTGAGAAAAATGATTGAAAGTGCAAATGTTAGAGTTGATGAGGACTCTGCTAGACCATCCAGATACTGTGGATATGATTCAGATGACCAACAAGATATTACAGACAAAGGGAAGAATGCTCAGACATAATTTAATCAAGTTCATGTTGTTTCAGTAAATCAAGAAAGTCAGGAAGGTGACACAAGTGGAAGTGTAGAAGAATGAACATAAGAACTAGAAGTGAGAGAGAATCCTAAAATTCTAAGGTATGTAAAGCTAAATCATTCTGAAGAACAAATTATAGGTGATAAGAATAAAGGTGTATAGACTAGAAGAAAGATTGCAGAAGATTATTGTCTAATTTCCAAGACTAAGCCTAACAACATCAATGAAGCTTGTAGTGATGAACACTAGATGGAAGCTATGCAAGAAGAAATGTTGAAAATTGAAAAGAATGATACATGGATTCTTGTTCCCAGACCTAAAGATAAAAATGTGATTGGCACTAAATGGGTCTTTTAGAATAAGATGAATGAACAAGGTGAAGTGGTCCAGAATAAAGCAAGACTAGTATGTAAAGGGTATTCACAAATGGAAGGTATTGATTTTGAAGAAACCTTTGCCCCCATTGCTAGAATTGAAGCTATAAGATTATTTCTTGCTTATGTTGCATATAAGAACTACATGGTCTATCAGATGGATGTGAAGTCAACATTTTTGAATGGTGAGTTAGAAGAAGAGGCATATGTTGAACAGTAAGATGGATTTCAACTGACTGATAAGGAAGACATGGTTTGTCAATTGAAGAAAGCTCTATATGGACTCAAACAAGCCCCCAGAGCTTGGTATGCTAGACTGGATAAATATTTGCTAAAGCTTTGATTCAATAAAAGTATAGCTGACAACAACTTGTATTTTAAGTTGGATCATTATAAAGAGCTGATTATTGAAGTCTTTGTTGATGAAATTATTTTTGGAGGAGATGATGGATTGTGCATGAAGTTTTCTAATGAGATGCATATTGAATTTGAAATGAGTATGATTGGACAAATGGAATTTATCTTGGGATTGCAAATTGCTCAGTTAGACAAAGGGATTTTCATATCTCAGTCCAAATATGTGAGAGAGTTGTTGAAGAAGCTTGGGATGGAAGACTTAAAGCCTGTTGGTACACCCATTGTAACCAGATGCACACTAACACAAAATGATGATTCTCCTAAGTCAAACGAAACAAGATACAGGTCAATGATTGGTGGATTGCTCTATTTAACTGAGACTAGACCAGACATCATGAATGCAGTGTGTATGGTTGCTAGATATCAAGTTGATAAAAAAGAATTGCATGTGACTATTGTGAGGATAACTTTCAGATATCTGAAAGGAACAGTTGATTTTGGGCTTTGGTATCCTAAAGATGATGATCTTACTCTGAATGCTTATACTGATGCAGATTGGGGAGGAGATGTAGATGACAGGAAAAGTACTAGTGGTGGTGCTTTCTCCCTAGGGAAGAAGTTGGTATCATGGTTAAGTAAAAAGCATAATTCCATTTCTCTATCTACTGTTGAGGCAGAGTATATTGTTGTTGCAAATAATTGTACTCAAGTGCTATAGATGAAATAGATGTTGAAAGATATCAGAGTTGTATATGATGAGCCTATTATCTTACACTGTGACAACTCAAGTGCGATAAAATTATCAAAGAATTTGGTACTACACTCTAAGACCAAGCATATATCAATCAAGTTCCAATTTCTGAGGGAGAAATTGAGTGAGAAAGAAGTCAGACTACAGTATGTTCCTACCAAAGAACAAACTACAGATATTTTCACTAAGCCATTGTTAAAGGATAATTTTGAGTATCTTATAGGGATGCTAGGGGTAATTAACCCTCCTAATCTAAACTAAGGATGCATTGGTTTGCATCAATATGTTTACTTCATGATCATATTTTGATCCTGATTGATGTCAATGGCTGCTACTCAGGGGGAGTAGTTAGATATTCAAGTGTGTAGATATGTGTTTCAAAGCTTGCATAGAAGAGATCTTTGGCATTGATGTCAAAGGGGGATAAGAGCAACGTGAAAAATCTCTTTTGTGGGAGAGGAGTAATATGAAAAATCTTTATGGGAGAAGAGTTGAGGAAGAGTAAGTGTTGTTGGGTTGATGGTATATTTCACATCATGTGTTTCCATCAATGCCAAAGGGGGAGATTGTTGGATTTTGTGGTTATGTTGCTGATATGTGGTTGTCATTGATGTCAACACTATTAGCATTGTTGCATTAGAAGATGTATATGTCGAGGATATTTAGAAAACTATAATAAGAAGTACTACAGGTTGTTAGTGGAGAAGCGAAGATCAGTCTGTCTGTGTGATCCATATGTTACTTATCTCAAGTTGTAGTTTAAAGGGTTTCTTGATGATTGTGTCTAGTTTATCCATGTTAATTTTTAGAGATCTGTGTAAAGATATTTTCAAGTTACGAATATTTTTTTGGTGACATTTTTTTGTTATTTCAATGTGTTCCTAAGTGAAGAACATGTGATTTCTGTAAGTTCAGTTACTGCGGATGTTTATCTAGTATTTCATGGTGTTTGTGGATGTTTCTAGTTTTTTCTCTATCTATACTACATATTCACATTGATTTTTGTGCTCATGATCCAAGATTTTCTCTTGCATGTTCATTTTTTTCATGTTAATGGCTGACTAGGTGTTGAAGTGTGTTGTGGATCTTTGAGGAGAAATTAATTGAAGTCTTTTTGTGTTGGAGTTGTTAATTTGGGTGCTCACTATGTTGTGGCTGACTGTGGTTGATTCACATGAATAATATTTATATGTTTCGGGCCGACTGTTTGTAATTAGGGTATGTGTAGGATCATGATGGGCCAAAAAGTGGTAATATGATGGGTATGTGTAGGATCATGATGGGCCAAAAAGTGGTAATATGATGGGTATGTGTAGGGTATGTGGCTGACAACTTTTTTTTTACCCAAAGTTGATGAAACAAAAAGGGTTTTTAAAGGAGATTCTTGACTTTCCACCAATATAAATTATGCTTTACTTTGAATTTAATAAATAATTATTATTCATTTTCTATTTGAATTATGACTAAAGTCCTAATTGATAGTCCATGATTGAAAAACAACTATAGCTTTCAAACGATGTCAGGTTTTTTGAATCTGAAACATACGTCACATTCTATGCTTCACATACTATAGGATTAAAAGAAAAGAAATGAATTTTATGAATTTTTGACCAAGTTAAGGTGGTTAGACGACGAGTTTTTATATTTTTTAAAAGTTGTAATAAAAAATCATAATTATTTATTTATTTGGAAAAAAATTACAAAAAATATGCATCACATCGACACATGAGTCCTCCACTTATATCTAAAATATTATAAAAAAATATTATTATTTTACTATGGTTAGGGTGGTCGACAAACACCTACTTCTTATTTTTTCTCTAAAATTTAAGTACTACTGCATTGAAATTTCAAATTTTCACCAAATAGATTTTATTATTTTTTAAATAAACCTAGTAGTTTAGAAACTACATTCAATTTTCTACATATTATATTCTTACATATTTTTGAAATAATATAGATAACTTATTCAAATTTTGACGTCAAGTTTCCTAACCTTGATTTTTCTGATTTTTTCACCACTTAAGGGCTTGTTTTTTCCATGATGATCCTACACATACCCATTATTTTATTATTTCTTTATGGCTGACTTGAAGCGATGTAATTTCTTGTTGTGGATATATAAAGAGGGTTGTTTATTTGAATTGAATAATGTGAAGTGTATGAGGTGGATGAAGTGTGAAGTGTGCAATGCCTATGTGTGAATATTGTTCTGATCATTCGAAGGTAGAGAAGAGTGTGAAGAAAAGTGAAGAAGTGTTCATGTGCTTAACTGGAACTATAATCAGACATTAGCAGATGTTATTTTCTCAGTTCAAATCTAGATGGTTTTAATCTGAATCTTTCTTTGGATAGTGAGTCCTTTTTGTAATTGAGCAGTGAACTCTAGGAAGTGTGCCTGAATGCATATGCATTCCCATTGATTCTTATACTTTTAACAGGGTATAATGTTGTGGGCTGACCTCCACCACAGTTTTTCCCCTAATAGGGTTTCCACGTAAAAATATTGGTTTTCTCTATGTTTCTGATGTGTTGATTGTTTATGGTTTATTATTCATTCATCAAATCTGAGATTAAGTTAAGGTTGAAAAAGTTTAAATATTTAGTGACAACTGATTCACCCCCCACCTCTTAGTTGTTTGTCCTTGTTTTTCCAACAACAACACCATGAGTATTTTAGTTACAATACCCCTTGATGATGAGGATGTTCTAGAAGACAACAATGTGGAAGGAGCTCAAGAGAGAAAAAGCTCATGGAGAAACTATGGTAGAGTCTTAGAAAATAGAAATTATGGCAGTGTTCAACAAAATAACTCTAAAGAGATACAATAAAGTAACAACTCTAGAGTACAACAAAGTAGTAGCTCTAACAGCCAGCAGTACAACAACTCTAGAGGTCAGAGTAGCAACAACTTAGAAGCTAATTCAGACACTACACTAGCATCATTGATTCCACAAAAGATAACAAGTGTGAGGGAGATTTATGAGAGCACTATGCATGCTAATTTTGATGAAAAATTGTATTTTGCATTATTCTCCTATAGTGATCCAACACACTTTGAAGAAGTAAAAGAAGAGAAGTGTAAGGCCATGGATGAAGAGTTGGATACTATAGAGAGGAACCAAATATGGGAGCTAACCGATTTACCCAAGGATAAACAAGTGATTGGAGTGAAGAGGATCTACAAGACCAAGTGTATAGCTGAAGGTAAAATTGAAAGGCATAAGGAAAAGCTAGTGGTGAAATGATACAAATAGCAACCTAGTATAGATTATGACGAGACTTATGCACTAGTTGCAAGGCTAGAAACAGTTCGGGAAGTCATAGAAATTACAACCTAGCATCATTGGAAGGTGTGTCAAATGGTTGTAAAGTCAACCTTCTTGAATGAAGTGCTGAAAGAAGAAGTGTATGTGGAGCAGCCACCTGGCCATGAAGTCCCAGGGCAAGAGGACAAGGTATATAGGCTCTAGAAAGCTCTTTATGAACTAAAACAAGCACCTTGGGCATGGTACAATAGGATAGACTCATATTTATTGAGCAATGGCTTCAACAAAAGAAATAGTGAGCCCACACTCTAGATACATTAAAGCAACACAAGGTGATATTTTAATTGTTGTTTTATATGTAGATGATCTGATTTTTATTGGGAATAGTGACAACTTGATTGCTAATTTCAAAGAAGTGATGAAGAATGAGTTTGAGATGACATATTTAGGTTTGTTGAATTATTTTATTGGTATTTAAGTTCAACAAATAGAGCATATCATATTTATTTTGTAAACTAACTATGCAAAGAAGATTTTAAAGAGGTTCAAAATGCAGAACAAAAAACCTGCCCCAACACCAACAACAACAGGTCAGAAACTATGCAAAGAAGACAACAAAAATGATGTGAACCCAACCCTCTACAAAATTTTGGTTGGAATTTTGATGTATTTGACATCAACTAGGCCTGATTTAATGTATGCAGTAAGCCTAATATCGAGGTTCATGGAGAAACCTAAGGAAACATATTGGAAAGCAAGAAAGAGGATCTTAAGGTATGTGAATGGAACAATAAGTTATGGAATTTTGTATGAAGCATCAAATGAGTTCAAGCTAGATGGTTTTATGGATAGTGATTGGGTAGGAAATGTAGATGATAGGAAGAGCACATCAAGATATGTGTTCCACATGGGATCGGGTGCAATCTCATGGGCATCTAAGAAGTAGCCCATTGTCTCTCTTAGCAGAGCAAAAGCTGAATAAATTACAACAAATGCAACAACATGTAAATCTATTTGGTTGAGAAAAATCCTTGCAAATTTGAAGGAACAACAAGAAGACAACACAGTCATACATTGTGACAATGTTTCCTCAATAGCTCTAACAAAGAATCTAGTGTTCCATGTACGCAACAAACACATCGAGAGCTGATATCATTTCATAAGTGAGTTGGTGGATCAAAGTGAGATTGAATTGCAGTATTGTAGATTTGAAGAACAACTTGCTAATATATTCACCAAGGCTCTACCAAGAAACAATTTTAAGAGCCTAAGAGATAGGCTTGGCATGGTGGACAACTTCAGAGATCAACTCCAAAAGGAAACTGTGAATTTGATTCCTAACTTCAGATTAAGGGGTAGTGTTGGACTATTTTAATATTCTTTCAGTTATCTTCCACCTACCCCCACATAGACTTGAAAACACTATTTTGAATCTACAACATTTAGTATGGTTGGTAAATTTGAATTTCAAATTTTGAACAAGCAAAACAAGACAAAATGAAGGTATTCATTGGTTTTAGTAAGTCAGTTTTATTTTTGTATTTTGTGGAGACCCTGCAGCAGTAGAAGGAAATGTTCAGTACAAAACAAGGAGACAACAAAAGGGAATGTTTACCAGACACAAAAATTTAACAACATCAACTTCAACACTATAGTAAGCAACAGTTTAGGTGTGAATGTAACACCATTATATTGCACAGTGATCCAAATTGTTTATTGTTTTTAGTAGTGTAAATAAAGCAAGTACTCTATAATTTTGTAATTTTGGAGTGAAAAGGAATATATGGAAATGAATGCATGAATATTAAATTTTGTGTCATTTTATGTTGTCTCTGTGCATTATTCTTTGTGTTTTTTATTTCCTGTTATGTCCATCACTTAGTCACAACACTGCTTCTATATTGCTACACCCCTACCTACCAACACATCTTTGTGTATCTTTTATTCACACCTATGTGCTTAATAGCATATTTTCTTCAAAAAAATTGAAACATAACATAGAAAATAAAAAAAATTGCAATGGTTCCATCCAACCACTTTGCACCTACAAAGAAGGCGTGTATGTATTGCTACACTAGATTGTCACACAAGAAATTTCTTTACAGATGTCTCAACCCCTACCAATTCATAACTCAGCTCATAACACACAACTCAACTTGGTATTCTTGTACAACTAAATTTTAAACAAACGATCTCCTTAACAATACACAACTACTATTGAGAATGCAGGAATTGTTGCAATGCACACCATTGTGATGTACAATAACAAAGCCATAATTTTTGGCAGAATGGATCAGAGATCCAACATTGCTAGAACTAGCCTGCTCTGCAGTAATGTAAGACTACCTGTTCTAATTTGTTGACTTTCACTTTATAATTGCAATATAAATTACTTGCACTTGCAAAATACTTAAGGTTTGTTACATATTAAGATTTTAACATGCCAATATTCAAGAATAAATGTTAGCCGATGGATTTTAAAAAAAAGAGATCTATAATTTTAGATTCTTTGAGAACAGAAATACAGTGTTACAACAATTTTTTCTTCTTTGGTTGTGATCTCTTTGTCAGCTAGGTGCTTTGAACAACAAACAATGCTTCAAAATTTCAACAACACTTGAAGAAACTCCAGTGATCAGACATCTCCAACAATTTGGCTCTTGATAGTCATACAAAAAACACTACAAATCCCATTTGGCTTTGATACCATGAAAACATATCGTAAGAAAAGATACTAGGAAGAGGAGTGGTTTCAAGATAGAGCTCTTAGCTCTTTGCATTCATATTCAATTTATAGAAAAATACATAATGAACTCTACAACTACTGAGTCAATTAGTTAGCTTAGACATTAATTGAAAGAAGGTGGCTTGATCATAGAAGAAGATGGCTTGGTCATATAAGCAAGTGGCTTGCACAGTTATAGGCCCTATCTAACAGATTGATTTATTCTAACATCTACAAAGCAAAGTGAAGTTTTAACAAATAGTTTTTCTTGGATGTCCTATTTTATTGAGCCAATTCGTAATCTTTTATTAGTTTTCTAAAGCTATCCTAATTTGAAGAGCATCTGCAAAGCTTATATATAAGAGAGGTTAAGGTAGAAAATCAATGTATTCTATTGATAGACAATTATGTCATTGAATTTGTATTTAATTTTTTTTGGTTTTTATGGTGTATTAAATTCCTGGTCACATTCTTTTTAAAACCAATTGTTGTTGACATATACTAGGTTAGTATAGAAACATCTATACTGAAGATCCCATTAATGAGATTACTATTGTCAACCCCCATTTCAAAGAGGAAAACAACTTTTTATTGTCATGTAAGCTTAGTGCTCCATTAGGTGGACTTGAAATGAAGTGAAACCATTATGTCTAGGGTGGAGATGCAGGGAATCACGAGGATAAAATCAATGAACTTATTAGCAGGATGAATTAGAGACTTGATAACACTATTTTGTTCGATCTTACATTTAGCACCTTGATTAGGTTTATTTTTAGCCATTCAAAGTAACTAAACAATCTTGGAGTATGAGACAATTAGCGAATTGATGACACTATTTTATAATTTTTCTTAGTTAGCTTCTTGATCGACTTTATTAATATCCATTTGAATTAATTTTTCAAATCTAGGAGAACATGAGGAAATTTTTTCTATGTGCTTTATTAATAGAGCCATTACACTGCGTTGACTTTGTGGTTTTAAACACCACATGCTTCACTATTTGGTTGAGCTTTCTCTGTAGTATCTTGCAAATAATGCTCCTGTAATCTTGTAGAATATTCCAATTTTACATGACCTATTTCATTAATATTATTGTATTTCACAAAAATATACGAGTTTTTATGTATGTTACAAACTGATCATAAATAATATTATTTTGTAGTGTTGTAAGTAGGATGATATATTTTTAAATTTTGTTGGTATTTCTATTATATTTAACGTCATCATATAATTTCTTAACGTTGAATTTGGATGATAGATCACTGAATTTGAGGAGTTTTTTTTATGTGTTTATTAAAAAATCCTACAAGAAATTGTTAATGATGTGCATTAAACCCTCTTCACTGGAAATGAAGTTTAGTTGGATTAACAACAAAAAACTATTTATACAATATTAAAAGTTTTTTTTTTTGAATCGTACAATATTAAATGTTGACAACATTTATTATTTTTCAGTGGTGTATTTTAAAATACAACCATAAATTACTAAATGTGTTTAGGATTTTATTTCTTTCTTTCTTTCATGTTTATGGAAATCTTACATTCTTTCAAAATCTTTGGTTGAGCTGAGATTATTTTGATATTTAAAAAAAAAAAAATTATTTATATTTTAATTTGTTAAAACTTGATAGAGCCCTTTGTCATTTCTTTTCCCTTGGTTCAAATTCACTTATAGACTTTCCTTCTACAAATGATAGTATTACCTCAAACCAATTATTACATGATTTTGATGAAGGGAATTTTATTTTATTTTATTAGGATGGAGTGTAGATCAAAATGATTGGTCTTGTTACACTCTTGCTCTTTATTGATAGATTGCTCTTATTTTATAAAACCTACCCTTTGTTGTGAGTTTCACTAAGTGGAAGCTATTGATGATTTTTGTTGAGTATAGTAGACAAATCTATAAAGGTGAAGGTAGAAGAAATTAATCTTCATAGTGACCTCATTTAGGTAATTGAGAAGCTTTAGTGAATTCAATAAGAGCTTGAGACAAAACATATTTTTTGGTGGTTTCAATTTTTTTATGAGAATCTCCCTTTTTATTATTTGGGTATGTACAAGATCATGATGGGCCAAAAAGTGGTGATATGATGGGTATGTGTAGGGTATGTGGCTGATGACTTTTTGTTACCCAAAATTGATGAAACAAAAAGGGTTTTTCAAGGAGATTCTCAACTTTCCATCAATATAAGTTATGCTTTACTTTGAATTTAATAAATTATTATTATTCATTTTCTATTTGAATAAAGACTAAATTCTTGATTGATAGGTTGATTGAAAAACATCTATAGATTTCAAACGGTATCACATTTTTTGAATCTAAAACATGGGTCACATTCTATGATTCGCATACTATAGGATTAAAAAAATAATAATGAATTTCATGAATTTTTTGACCAAGTTAAGATGGTCAAACATAGGACTTTTTATATTTTTTAAAAGTTGTAATAAAAAATTCATAATTAATTATTTACTTAGAAAAAAATTACAAAAAAATATGCATCACATCGAGGCATGAGTCCTCTACTTATATCTAAAATATTATAAAAAAATATTATCATTTTATTGTGGTTAGGGTGGTCAGATAGACACCTACTTTTTATTTTTTCCCTGAAATTTAAGTACTACTGTATTGAAATTTCAAATTTTCACCAAATAGATTTTTAATTTTAAATAAACCTTGTAGTTTAGAAACTACATTCAATTTGCTATAGATTCTATTCTTACATATTTTTCAAATAATATAGATAACTTATTCAAATTTTTACATCAAGTTGCCTAACTCTAATTTTTCTGAATTTTTTGCCATTAAGGGCCTGTTTTTTCCATGATGATCCCTCACATACCCATTTGGTAAAATTTACTTGCGAAGTGAATTGTTTTAATTTAGATGGCACAATTGATTGGTAAATTTACAATTCTTTAATAATTGACCATATTCAATTCTACATATAATTTAAGGTTTATGCTATTGTGATCTATTCTTATTGTAAATTGAAAAGTTTAATGAGAAAGTAAGTAAAAAAATGTTGGAGGTGGAGAAAAAATATAATGAGATACAAATATGTATGTTCTTGATTGAGCATCTCTAATCTCCTCTTTGCTCTAATATGGTATAAAACATAATTATTCTTCTTTAAATTTGTGTTTTTCATAAATCAATAAAAATAAGACATGAATAGTTTATTATTGTATTTCCTATTAATGGAGTATTAAATATACAAAAAAATGATGTTATATTCATTTCTCAAAATATAATGTATTTCAATCGCATTCATGGTAGCCACTTCCTATTTTAACGATTTTGCAAGATTCCTTTTACCATACAATGCAAACTACAATTTAAATATATACATTCTAGATTTGGTTCTTTGTCACTCTTCATCAACATGTATGCTTTGCAATGCTTTCTTATTTTTCCTTTCATTGATTAGTAATTGATTATCAAATGACTTCAAGTCATGACATGAATTTATCAATTTATGTGGTAAAGAGGTGGTAGCAAACTCATGCTTGGATGACCTAACAAGCATTATAAGAAATTATCCCTATATGTTCCACCATTTCCCTCTTGGGCTTGCAATTTCAATATTCTCATTCAATGTTTGGGTTGTAGGTTACATTCTCATCAAGGTCTTTCATGCTACTATTTCCCACTAAGCAATTTAAAAATAAAATTTTACTCTCTAACAATATTAATTTATATATATAATTTTCTATCGGTGTAACCCTTGTAGCTCCTTTCAGTGCAAGTGCTAGTGCAACTAGTAGATAGCATGTAGAGGATAACTCAATACTTCTCCATAATATTTGCATGATATATAATAATAGTGCTTAGATGTTCAAATGAGAAGAAAAACTTGTTTATATATGTATTCCAATTGATATTTTTGATTATAGGCCAACCTGATATCTTTTTAATTCTCCAAAGAATGACAACAACATTAAAATTTGAATTAGGAATCTATTGAGGTCAAGGGTGTCCCACGCCCTTGACTAGGTACTTCTTGTTCAAACTTGTCAGGATGCTAGTTTTGATTATAGGCCAACCTGATATCTTTTTAATTCTCCAAAGAATGACAACAACATTAAAATTTGAATTAGGAATCTATTGAGGTCAAGGGTGTCCCACGCCCTTGACTAGGCACTTCTTGTTCAAATTTGTGAGGATGCTAGGTATTTAAATGTAGTTTATCAATTTGAACCTGAAACAAATAACTTATTATTAGAATGAAAATTATAAAACAAAATAAAATATTGTTATAGTGTGAAATTGTCAAAGGTGACAATTTACAATACTACACAACTTTTAATTTAACTTAGAAAACTTAAATTTTAAAATTCAATTCCACAATTATAATTAAATAACTCTAAAAAATAAATCTAATATTGAATAAAAATATATTATTTTTTTATTACGCCAAACGCGTGTCACTATTTGAATTTATGAAGTTCTTTTTCACCGTGAACAACTGGTAAGCACGGAGGTTCGTGGCAATGTTGTCCATCTATCAACAAACGTTGATTGTTTCCGGAGGCACGTAGATCGCATTTAATGCTGATGAAAGTTGTGCACCCTGTACCATGCATTAACTCTCCTTCGCCGCCTTCTACCTTCTTCATTCATTTACCCATAGATGGGAGTTCGTGTCCAAAATATTTGCCTTTTGTATGCCTTTGACATCGTCGATAGTTAGGGTTTGTGAACACCACGCTTTCATTACATTTTTTTGATTATCAATGCCCTGGACATCATGACATTAACATAGATTTTTGCAGAATCTTTAGGTATTTTACTGCCAAAATATTGCCATTTGTCATTTTATTTTAATGCTTCCCTCGCCGTGAATGGTTTTCGCTCCTCCAAACTCTTCCTCGCTGGTATATTTTTCGCCTTATTTTACTGCTTCCCCCGACGCTAATGGTTTCCGCCCCTCCAAACTCTTCCTCACTGGTATTGACCTATTTGGCGAGTTACAACTTCAAAATAGGTTTCTGCAATTTAATTATATTCATCCCATCGCTGCAAATCATGATTGCTGATCATAAATACTAGTGTAGCATATAGCTATCATTTTGAGTCACATTTTAAAGCTTTTTAAGGTGATTACTCTTCCTAAGTTAATGACATAAAATATCGTCACTTTTCATTTAACGTGAATAGATTGAAGCAGCAACATTACGAAAATTGGTGTGGAGATTGAAGCAACGATAGTACGAAATTTGGGTTTGGTTGGTTTCATTTGAAAAAAATCTGTTGTTTCATGAAAATTTCTTGCAAGCTCTGCCCATTTTCTCTCATTGGCGTCATTGACAACTCGACACAATTTGCGCAGAAACTTTAGGTAAGTCACTTGCCATGATTTCAGTGAATTATATTTTTTTAACCTTCTTCATTACAGAAACAGGCTCCATCTTTTGTCTTCTTCTTCTTATTTTTTCCCTTTACTGCTCTTCTTTTCATGTGTTCTGTGAATTGGTGCTTCACTTATGTTTAATGGTTAAATTTTAGAGATCATTGTTTGGGTGGGTAAGCGGGGTCATGTCAAAATGAAAATTAATACGCCGAAACCTCTGAATCAATGTTGTACTGTGATCTCTGTCTTTTCTCTCATGTCCCAGTAGATTGGATTTTGATGTAGGATATGAAGGCTATCCACTTCTCTTCAGAATGTACATCTATGTGAAATCAATCGTCATATTTTTAGCATTTAGGCCTATATGTCAAAGAAATAGTGGTTACCTTTATTTCGTATTTGATAACACCTTCCAGGCAAAAAAATTTGCAGGTTAGTAGTGAAGGGTTTTCGGTTGTTGTTGATACATGCAATAGTTGCCACGCTATCTTCACATATAGTGAATGGCAGAGGCCAGACCATATTCATACTTTCATCTTCCTAAATTTTATACACTGCACAATATATTTATTCACAGGTGCACCATTATACAATCCTTAGTACTTCTAAAATCAAGGCGTGAAGTCATAGACAAGGTGTGTGAACTGTTTGATAAAAGTTCCCCTTAAAATGTGGTTTCAAGGAATGCAACGATTACAGGATATGCACAAGATTTACATATCTAGTATTCAAGGGATTCTTTTTTCATGCAAAAGATTTGTCGTGGCTTTAGTTACCAGTGGTAGACCAAAATAGGCATACACAATCCTTTCTAAATGTTGTTTATACTTTATATCCGGATTCCGGATATTCACAAGGAGTTTTTGACTA
>VDFB02047230.1:388937111-389057164 GCA_007258455.2 Sequoia sempervirens
TTTCTTCCATCTACATAGCAAATTCTAGCACTCATACCTTTTCTTGGTCTCCTTGAGGGGTTTCAACTTGTGACCAAACCCCATCCTTTGTCGAGAATAAGTGTTTGCATGGCCATCATGTATAGCTTGCCTATCGAACTGCCACGACCTCCCCAACAACATGTGACATGCATCCATGGGGATGATATCACAAAGTACCTCATCATGGTAGCTCCCGATCTTGAACTTTACTAGGCACTGCTCATTGACCAAAACTTTGTGGTCTTTCTGCAACCAGGCAATTTGATATGGATGCGGGTGTCTTTCCCTCTTCAGTTTCAACTTTATTACCATCTCCTCTGACACTATATTATCGATGCTCCCACCGCCAATAATGACATCACAACCTTTTCCTTCACATTTGCACGTTGTGCAAAACAGATTCTTCTTCTATTATGGTTCCTTTTCTTCAGTCACCAGGGCTCTCCTAATCACTAGGGCTTCTCCCCTTTCAGCATCATCTGAATGTTCAGATTGGGCCTCCTCATCTGCATACGCAACCCTTCCATGACCTTCTGGCCTTTTGTCTGCCCTTCCTTGGTGTTGTGGACATTCATAGGCTCGATGCCCTTCTTCACCACATTGGAAACACATTCCTTTGAAACCACCTCTTCTAGATCCTTGTCCATATTTCCCTCATCCTCTACCTCTTTGATCACCACTGTTTTGATCACGAGGGCGGTAGAAGTTATCATTCCTTTGGCTTCGACTGGTATCCACATCTTCACTTTTCTTTTCATCATCATTTCAGCTTCTTGAAGGTCTTCCACTGCCCCTTCTGCTTTGACCTCCTCGTCCTTTTTGCTTGCCATCAAATCTTTTTTTTAGCTTCTCTTCCACCTTCAAATCAAACTGATACACATCCTCAATAGTGGTCATTCTGACTAGGCTTAACTCCTCCTGAATGCTCGGTTGTAACCCATTAAGATATCGGGCTACCTTCTCCTTATTGGCCTCTGTGTGACCCGTTCTGATGATTATCTTGTGAAAATCTTCAGTATATTCTTTCATAGATCTGCTTCCTTGCTTCGGCCGCGCGTTCTTCAGCGGATCTCTTTCGTGATACTAATGACGCTTCGCCGGTTTCTCTACCATCGCGATCCCATCTAGTGATATTGCCTTTTCCTCTTCGATTTCTTTCCAAGCCCGGACATAACCGCAAATCACGGCAGCCGCCGGCTTGTTTTGCAAACAGCCCAATCCTGGTCCTCCTGGCTGCTCATACTCAAAATATTCTTCTAATAGTTGATCGGTCAATCAGCTCTTCGGGGTTGAACTTAGAAATAACTAGGGACTACGCTCTGGGTTTTTCCCAATCTTTGAAATGGCCCGCCAGCCGCATTTGGTCTTGATCAATTTCTTCTTCTTCCTCTTCTACATTTGAACCTTCTTCCTCTCCTTCATCCTCACTTTCCTCCCTCGGGTTTAACCCTCTTCTCAACTACTCTTGTAACACGTCAATCTGTCCCTGGAGGGCTGCCATTGCATCTCTTCCACCAGCATTTTTGCTGCCTCGACCACCTCTGGCACCACCATGCCTACCACGCATCACTCTTGGAGGCATCTTTCTTGACCTCAACCCACAACCACGGTCCTGGTGTGAACTTCCTCATGATTAGCGATCTGTCCACATGCTCAAGAAAACCCACTCTGATACCACCTGATGAGGGCATAGCCCGAGACACAGAAAATAACCCACAAACAAGAGAATAATTTTATTATTTAGAAAATGGAGCTTCTTACATGTAGAGGATCTCAAGTCCCCAAGTTCTACAACACATGCAAGTTACAGACAACTATAGAATAACCCTTTCGCAATATGCGAGCTTGTCCCCAAAAAGTTATCCAAAAATTAGAAACCTGCCCATAAATAGAGCTCCTCATTAGTTTGGAGCCAAAACAACATTCAAATTTGAGTTTAGGCAGTTTGGTGCTGAAAATTTACAACATGAAGTTCAAATTTTAAAAGAGCATTTACAATTGTATCTTCTAGAAAGTGCGCCAACTTCCCGAGGCCATAACTTTTTATCCGGGACTCCGATTCACGAACCGTTTGAACCATTGGAAAGGTCTCGAAGTCAATAATGCACTCAATATTTGCTACACCAATTTTGGAAAGTTTCAAGGCTGTTCCAGGAACTATAAGTGCCTCAAATCTAACTCAGAAGATTTTTAGGTGCAAATCTGGGAAACTAAAACTGCAATATCTTTCAACCTAGGAATAGAAAATAAAAACCGTAAATTGTGAATTTCATTATGACAAAAAGGGTATCCCAAAATGTAAAAACATCTAAAAACTAAGAAACTTAAAATTTAACTAGTTTTGGGTGATGCAAGATTGCCCTTACACCACTGGATGCTCTTACATCATTATAGGTGTGGGGTTCATGGATAGCTTGAATAGGTGTGATAGGATCTTTACTTGGAAAAGGATTATGAAGTGGTATGAAAGGAATATCTTGATCATGAGAAGGATAAACATCTTCATGGGATGAAAGGGTATCCTTGAATGGAACCATATCTTCATCTTGATGAGGAAGGGAATCATGAGATTTTGTAGAAAGCATGTCTTGATCATTACTTGGTAAGGCACTATTAGATAGGATGGAAGAACTATCATGCTCTTGTGATGCAATATAATCATGAGATGGTATGGATTGATTAGATGATGTGGAAGAAGAAATTGGAAAGAAACTTGTCTCTTGAGATGGAAGGGAATTATTTTGGATGAAAAGTGAAAGGAGGGGATTGTCATAAGATTCTTGAGAAATGGGATCTTGATCAAAGATTAGAAGAATTTGTGGAATTTTGATATAACTGGATGGAGTGGAAAGAATATTTTGATCTTGATGTGTAGGGGAGTCTATGCTAGCATGCTTTGGATTGAGAGATTGACATGAATCATTGGATGTTGAAGATATGATAGAAGAGGACGATTGGTGAAATTGTTAAGTTGAGTGAAAGAATCATGAGGTTTATTTTGGATTATGGTGGATGGAGATAAATGCATGACATGATAGGATTGCTCAATATCATTTGTGTTTGAGGATTTACATTTTGTCTTATTGAACTTTTGTAAAAATATAAAGACATTGAACTTGGATGATGTAATTTTTGGTGAAGAAGGTCTCTTGTCCATATTTTTGTTAGAGGAATAAGAACAAATGTCTGGAAGCAAATATCTCTTTATGGTTGTTTCCCTTTGCATATCCCAGATTCATTGTTGAATGTTTTTCATTTGATGAGCAAAAGAATTCAATTGATCCTCATCTATTTTAGCCATGGTGGTTTGAGTTTCAATTTTCTTTTTCTAGGAGTTTATGTCTTTGTAACCTTGTTAAAATGGACATATGAACATTATTGTTTTCAATAAAATTTTGATCTTAGTTGGGTATAGTGTCAATGCTATTAACTTAAGTCAAATAGAATGATAGATTATATTGATTAGACTAAGTTGATAAGTTTGATTATACAACTTTGTTTCTTTGATTTAGGATGAATGATCCTGAAACTTAACTTACTAATTGATTTTTTTTTATTGAGACACTTTTGGATGGTAGATCTTGGTTTGATTTGAACAAATTCAATTGCAAAGTCTAATTTATGCAGGTTTAAGACTCTATTTTGATTTAGGAAAGTTTATGTTTTGATAAAAATCCAAATTTTGTTGTTAATTATTTGATAGGAGTTTCAAATAACTCTCTATTTTTTGGTACTATGGACGTGTTATTACAGAGGGAAGATGCGCTAAAACAAACAGTATATGCGCTATTATGGAATTATTCACTATGTTGTTCATTTGTTCTGGTTTTCTCAGTAAAAGGATTGATTTTATGGGTGTAATATTCTGAACCATGAACATTTTGATAGGGTATTTTTCTAGTAAGTCTCTAGATTTGTTGATCTAATTGGATGGTACCTTTGCAAAAATAACTTCACACACAAAAGTCAAATTGTAAATAGTTGTTTCAGATTCTATGTATTAAACATGTAGTGAGTGTTCAAGAATCAAACATGATCCTCCTTGATTTCCATTGGTTTTTGACAACGAATACACTTCAAGTAGACTCACTCTTAAGGTCAAAAGGGTCATCATTATACTCAAAAACTGACATCTTAAAATTGCATTGACACACACAGCCGTGTCACCCCCTAGAGGATTCCCATGTTTTTGTCTTTTCCAGGCCCGTACTCAAAGTTAGATTTCTCGATCCCTTGAGCAAACGGTCCTTAGCGATTATATGGTGAGTGTCTTGGGGAAAATTCTTCCCTCCCCTTGCACCGTGAGTATTACAATGTTTGGTTACTGACACAGCTAGATTCTACACTATGGTTCACGGATAGGGTTTCCGTTCAGAGCGGTAAATGATAAACTCCCTTGAGAGACCTCCCAATCTTTAGAACAAATATTTTTGGGATGGTTATCTTGCACACTTCCGGTAAGTGTGGGTTTCCCCATATTTACTTTTATTTTATAGTGAGTTGGAAAACCTAGCTTTGGTTGTTCCAACTCAGGTCATTCCCGTAGGGTGAGTACTTTCTCCCACTACAGCAGGCCTTCTAAAGGATTTAACAAAGTGTAAATTGCATGAAATTAAAGGATGAGTCTCGTATTTTGATCACTCAATTAAAGGGGTAGCATAGGCCTATCACCACACAATTACAGTAATCAATGTTCAGTTTTAAAGCCCAAATGACAATTTTCTATTCTATGTGAAGATATTGCTTCACAAAAGACATGATGTCAATTTTAACCAAAATAGCAAAAGTATGATGACTGCCCCAGGATTGATATATTTTAATCCAAATGACTACCCTAGGATTGGTTCATTTTAATGCAAATCCAAAAAAATAGTGAGTTTCTAATGTTCTTTTTAACCAGCTTTGACAAAGCTTGTGTAGATGGTTAATTTTAAGCCCAAAGTAATGCTAGTTGGTCGTAAAGCATGAATGAAAAATAACATATGATGGGTTATTTTCCCATGAGTGTCTGAAAACACTATTACAATGGATATCAAATGTTTTTTTTTCTTTCACTTCACTGCTCCATGTTCCTCTCAAAACCTATAATAAATGCTCAAAATGTTAGATGAGATCAAGAAATAAGAAGTTATAAGCGTTAGATGAATGGTTAAGCATAAAAACCCTAAAACTAGACCAAGTTACAATGTGATTTGACTTTAAATGTAAAATTGAAACTTTTAACTCTATAAAATTTGAGAAATACCTAAACCATTACATAGCTTATGAAATTCTATCCCATTTCAAAAACCCAAGTTTTGAAAAAGACTTCTCTATGACCAAGATATGGCCATTTTAAAATTAACTGTCAAAGCACTAAAACAAAGGCCAGAAGCGCTACAAAATTTGATAGAAGCTCTACTTCATTAAAAGAGCTAAAACAAAGGTCAAAAGCGCTATAGAATTTATTAGAAGTGCTACTTCATTAAAAGCGCTAAAACAGAGGTCAGAAGCACTACAAAATTTATAAAAAGTGCTAAAGTATCTGGTAAAAGCACTAAAATAGTCATCAAAAGTGCTAGAGTATCTGATAGATGCATTGTAAAATCTCTCGATCACACTAAAAGAAACATGCCAGAAGCCTATACATACACTTTTCAGAAAAAATGTTAAAATATGGGGTTTGTACCCCATGGTGGGTGCCAAATTGTAAGTGCGGAATAAGTAAATAAGTAAAAACACTAAAACACTTCTTAATGAAACATTATATCAAGATTTAACAACAATTAACTAATTTAAAGCACATAGGGCTTTCATTGTTTCCTATCTCCAAAGATTTATTAAATCATAGAGGGCTCTCAGATTTGGTAAGCACTGCGATTGTTAAAATGCCTATCTAGAGAATGGAATGATGCTAAATGCAATGATCTAATGATTGATAATGATTCCGAGAATCTATGATGAAGCTACTGTAATCCATGCTGACATGAAAATTGATGGAGGAATCTATAGTAATCTATGACGTAGCCATGATATTGATTCTACTGATGATATGATTGCTAAATGATGCTATTGCTATTGCTATGATTGCTTGATTGCTTGATTGCTTGATTCTTGCAAAGTAAGTTTGCACAAAGTTGAGGATCCATTTCCTATTTCTAAAGGTTGTATATATATATTTCCTGACAACATATTTGCAAAGGGTAGCAAAACAAAGGCTTAGATTTGATCTAGAGAGTTTGAATGGTGAGAGGTGAAGAACCTTGAGTTGATCATGGAGATTGTTCCTCCCCATGAAAACATATAGCCAAATGATAGGAAGAATCTAAGGAAGAAGATTGAAGAGGATTTCTTACAAGTTTGTCTCCAAATCTTTCATGTGAATGCCAGTTGAATTAATTAGATCTTTCATATCTAATTTTATTGGTGAGTGAATAGAGGAAAATTGTCTTTATGCCTTCATTTGAATTTTTGGATTTATTCAAATTTAACAAAAATAAGATATTTAATTAAATGAAACAAATATTTGACATTTTCTTATTTAATAAAAAGGGATAAGATAATTAAATAAAAACTTTAGAATATATTTATATAGTTAAGAGGAAACATGATTAGATAATGAAATAATACCAACTACTGAAGTTTTCTTACTTAATTAAGATAGGATAATTTAAAATTGAAGAATTTAGAAGAATGAACTATAAATAAATATTTCTATTTATTTAATAGTAGATGAATTTAAGGTTAATTAATCAAATAAATCATATTTAATTAATTAGATTATCCAGACCATTTCTAGGTGTATACAATACAATATAATACATATTATGTAATGATGTTATATTCAATTTATTAACTAATACTAAATAATGGACCGTGAATATTTTTGTGATTGAAAGGTTTTGTTTTAGTCATGTTATGGATCCCTATAATCAAAACAAATCTTTAGCTACAATTCGTAGAATAAATATTGTAATATATTTGTTAGCATGTTCTTTTTCTAAATTTTTATAGTAGCCACATTTACTTTTTATTTGCTTTTGTAGCATGCTCTAAATTTTGATAGTAGGCACATTTACTTTTTACATATTATGGTAAATAGTATTTACTTTCTAATGGCCTTTTTTCTCATTCATAATTTTCTGCTTATATAATATTTTACCTAACTCATCCCAGGAGATGGCTAATATACCACCCTATGTCCCTGTAGTTTCCCAACCCATAGTGGCAGAGTCATGTGCGTCCGTTAATAGTCCAGATAATTTTAGAATTGATGTCACACACCTCATTGCTACTATATCAAATAGTTTCCAAAACATTTTCCACAAATTCAAGGACATTTTCCAAACATCACCCTCAGTTCAAGATGTGGACATTGAACAACTACAAGAAACACTTGGCTCATTTCAAAAGAGTTGCACAAAATTGAAGGGCCTTTGCACTTTCCTAAGGGAAATATACTATGACCGCCAATACCAACATGATGGAATGTCCTCTTTTGTACACACATATAAGGCGTACATGCACAATATGTGATCATTCACTTTAATTTTTTGCTATGTAACCTTTGTACAAATCTGTATGTTTTTTATCTTAGGCTAATCAAAATGCATACACGTTGATTCTATGTAGCTAACAAATACATATCCATGTACATAATATGTGCCCTTTTTTTCTATACTACTCAATATGTAAGTGTCCTTCAAAATACTATGTTTATTATCTAACATGACTAGCAAGCTCTCCACTCTTAATCTACATAATATAAATAAATTTCTATGTTCAAATTACTTTCTCTCTTCTAAAGTATAATTGCATATCCTTTTAATTTAATGCTATGATGTTGTGCAATTCCATATTTTATTGATCTTAGGCCAATAAAAATGCCTATATTTTGATTCTATGTAGCTAGAAAATACATTTACATTGTACATAACATATACCCTCTTGCCAATAGTGCTCAATATGTTCTTGTCCTTCAAAATACTATGATCATTATCTAACGTGACTAGTAGGGTCTCTACTTTTATTGTACATAATATATGATTTTCTATCTTCAAATTACTTGCTCTCTTCTAAATTATAATTTCATATCCTTTTAATTTAATGCTATGATGTTGGAGTTAGTCCATACTTTTACAGTCTTCAAATGTACAATTGCATTTTAGTTCACTTGATTTTTATACTTTTACATTTCAGTGAGCCTTAAATAGAAGATCTTCTTGTGCCCTCAGAACACACACCCTGTTTAGAACAGGAAGCCTCTCTTTTCTTCACCTTGTCGGATTGCTTTGTCGCCATTATTGATGTTTAGCAGCATCAGGTTGCTTCTTCCAAACCCACGCGATTGCATTTGGAGGAATTTCAAATGATAGCCTACTGGCTATTTGAATTGTAAAGAAGGCTCAAATCTCTTATGGCATGATCCTATTGAAGACAATTCATATTTATATTTAATATTTTTTTTTTAAGGGTCACAAATTTATTAAGGAGTGTGATCCTCTATGTGGCCAACCTTCCTTTTGATAGAGACATACCTCTTTGCTATGGATGACATGTTGTTTATGAAATGTCACATATCCCATCTCCTTGTGTATATATATCAATTGAAGTTTCATTGTTGATCATCCATTCACTCATATTCATTACATGATATCAAGTACGAAGGTTCATCAAAGTGTGAATTGTCTCAAGTACAAATCGACATTTGTGTAGAAGGCAGAATTCTTTGTTAACAGAATGCTTCACTCAGTTTCTAGGATTGCATTAGTTTATGGTGCCTTATCTTTGGCATTCATATTGACCTTTATTGTAAAGAAGAATTCATTGAGATTTAATATATAAGAGATATATTATTGTTGGGTTTTTCTCCCTTATGAGGAGGGTTTTCCCAGGGTATCTGCTATGTTGTGTGTTTGAGTTTTGAATTAATTTATGTGCACTGCATCTTATCATAACACTAACATGGTATTAGAGTGGGTTTGAGAGGATCATGATCATATTTGTTCTTAACAATGATACTCTATTCTCTTCTTCATATTTCTTTGTCTATTTCTACATTAGTCAAGATGGTGAATGGTTTTAAGATTGAGGATAGACTCGAGGGAGCATCCAACTTCACATCATGGAGGTTCAAGATCATTCCCACCTTGCAAGAGAATGACTTGGCTGAGTTTGTGGAGACCAAAGTTCCTGAACCTAAGGAGGAAGAAGAGAAGTTACAGTGGAGGAAGAAAGACATCAGGGCAATGAAAATGTTGGTTGATTCCATCCAAGATCATATCGTTTCTATTGTCTCTAAGTTGAAGATAGCTAGAGACATGTTCAAAACATTGGAAGAAATGTATGAAATCAACAACACTAGCTGAGCACTTGCACTGAAGGAACAACTTCATCATGTTAAGATGGAAGAAGGAGAATCTGTCATTGCTTACTTCATGAAGATTTCCAAATTGAGAGATCAGCTCTCTACTAGTGGTCATTTTGTTGATGTCAAGGATTTGACCATGCTTGTCCTTAATGGTCTGTCTTCATCTTGGGATTCTTACATTCAAGGAATCAGTACAAGATCAAAACTTCCCAAGTTTGATCATTTGAGGGTAGATTGTATTCAAGAAGAGTCTAGGTTGGATGTGAGAGGTATTGGTCGAAGCTCTACAAATGAAGACATTCATGTTCTTTCTGCTCAATCCTAAAAGAAGAAAGGGAAAGGTGGAAATAAAGGATATTTCAATAGGAATAGAGATGAAGGAGTTGATGGTACTCCCACATTCAAGAAGAAGTGGGACCTCTCCCAAGTTCAATGTTTTCATTGTGACAAGTTTGGTAACTATGCAAGGATTTCCCAACTAGGCCTAATAAACATGCTTCATTTGTGGATGTGGATGAGATCTCTCCTCAGAAGGATTCGAGGGAATTTCTATTCTAAGTCATGGGCCTAAGTTCAAGCCATGAAGGTTGTGTGTTGATCTGTGTGCACGAGAAACATATCTTACTACGTCCAGTATTTGCATTCATCAAAATATTTAAAGAGATAAGTATTCTTTGTTTTCTAAGTTATATCATTTATTTGGATCTTGTAATTAGTAAAGAGAGATAGTGGTTTTTCTTGAATTGTGTTCTCTAGCATAAGATCCTTTTAATATTTCATTTATTGTAAGTTATTTCATGTTGGTTGTGAAGATTTTTGAGTGTGACTCTGAAATAAAAAGAGAATTTAAATTTTGATGGTGATTAGTTGGTCACATCTATATCATTCTCTAATGCATGAACTGTGATAGAGCCTTGAACTCTTGGAGAGACTTGGTTCTACATGCTAACTACATAATGCATTTAAGAAATTTGTAGTTGTTCTGATTGTCTTTTGTTGTGTTTATTTTAGCACTCTCGAGAGGAGTAAAAGATGGAAGAAAGAGTTATAATAAAATTCAATAAAGATAAGTTTCTTTATCCCTTCATTCTGATCTTTTGATATATTTCTCTTTAGGTTGATTTATTTATTCATGTTTTAATATTTTTTATAAATTCTTAAGTATTCATGATATAACCTGAGACAGTAAACTTTGTATGATTCTAGCTTTGATATTTCTTTGGATAATTATAAACAGTTAGTAATCTCTCCCTAAAATGCTTCCAGGACAAATCTAAGAGCAAGAAGGTGATGAGAGATTGCTTTGTGATGAAAATATTGAGGCATCTTATCAAGAATTCATGCTAACCAAAGAAATGATCAAGCATGAAGTCACAACTTGTAGCCATGGGACTGAGTTGGTGACTAGAGGGAGTTCACTTCCAAAAGTTTTTTTAGCAATCTCTAAAGCAGGGATCAAGAGGGATTTTTGTAACTCACTGAGAAGATGTGAAGATTACTGTATTACAATGCTAAGTGTTAAATTCTTGAAAGACCTCTTCAACTGCTGAGATCATAATTGCACAAGATAGTCATCTAGATTTAACTTTGGTAGCTCCACAAACCTATTCAAAATAGTGTGATATGGGATGAGGTCGAGGAGGACTATCCTGAACTCTCTATAGTACTAGAGGTGTGCACTAGAAAACATTTATCTAAGGCAAGTGTTGCAGACAATATTGGATGAAGAGGTCAGAAGGCTGATGCAAGTGCTTGAAGATTCAGAGGGAGCCTACTGAACTTGCAGAAGATGGTAATCTAGTTGATCTTGGTTCTTTATGTTGGTTTATGGAAACCAATTTTTGATAAGTTAAAAGAGGCTACAACTAGTTTAGACTTGGTGGATCCTATAATGTACAGGTAGTTGATTGGTCCCTTGATGCATGTAGTTAACACTAGACTAAATATTTGTTATGTTGTAAGTACACTTAGCTAGTTCATGTGTGAACAGAGATAGATACATCTTGTTGCAGCAAAGCATATCCTGAGATAGTTGCATGGCATAGTTGGATATGGGTTGACATATTCTTTAGATGTGGATTTGAAGTTGCATGGTTATATTGATTTTGATTGGGTAGGGTGTGTCAGGGTATGTGCATGATCATCATGGAAAAATAAGGCCCTTAAGTGGAAAAAAAATTAGAAAAATCAGAGTTAGGAAACTTGATGTAATAATTTGAATAAGTTATATATATTATTTCAAAAATATGTAAGAATAGAATTTGTAGAAAATTGAATGTAGTCTCTAAACTACTAGGTTTGTTTAAAAAAATATATATATTTGGTGAAAATTTGAAATTTCAATTCAGTAGTACTTAAATTTCAGGGAAAAAATAAGTAGGTGTTTGTCTAACCACCCTAACCACAATAAAATGATAATATTTTTTTATAAGATTATATATATAAGTAGAGGACTCATGTCCCAATGTGATGCATATTTTTTTGTAATTTTTTTCCAAGTAAATAATTAATTATAATTTTTTTATTACAACTTTTAAAAAATATAAAAAACTCGTATGTCTGACCACCTTAACTTGGTCAAAACTTCATGTAATTCAATTTTTCTTTTTTTAATCCTATAGTATGTGAAGCATAGAATGTGACACATGTTTTGGATTCAAAAAATATGATACCGTTTGAAAGCTATTGGTGTTTTTCAATCAATCTATCAATCAGGACTTTAGTCATAATTTGAATACAAAATGAATAATAATTACATATTAAATTCAAAGTAAAGAATAATTTATATTGGTGGAAAGCTGAGAATCTCCTTTAAAAACCCTTTTCGTTTCATCAATTTTGGGAAAAAAAAAGTCAACAGCCACATACCCATCATATTGTGACTTTTTGGCCCATCATGATCCTGCACATACCCATCACTGATCAGAAGAGAACCTCTAGATGTAGCTTTAGTTTGCAGTCTACTATGATATCTTGGTGTAGCAGGAAGCAGTCATCTATAGTTTTGAGTACAGCAGAGGCAGGGTACATTGCAACTTGTGTGGCAGCTTAGGAAGTAGTGTAGCTTCGTAAGCTCCTTGCAGGATTGTTTGGACAATCAATGGAGCCTACTATCATTCATTGTGATAACTAGAGTTGTGTGAAGCTTTCTTTCAATCTTGTGTTTCATGATAGAACCAACCATGTTGAGATCAAATACCACTATATCATAGATATGGTATTGAGGAAGGCTATAAAGTTGAAGTATATCAACACTGATGAGCAGAAGACTGACATTCTCACCAAGCCTCTCTCTAGAATATTTTTTTTGTACTTTCAAGATAAGCTTGGTATGGTGGAGAATCCAGTCTTAACTAAGAAAGATTCTCAGTATCAGTGATCCTCTATAATGAGTTATTCTCTGTGAGAGAAGTTTGAGGTGAAATCCCTTGGTAATGAGTTCTTCTCTGTGAGAGAAGTTCGAGGTGAAATCCATTGGTAATGAGTTCTTCTCTGTGAGAGAAGTTTGAGGTGAAATCCCTTGGTAATGAGTTCTTCTCTTAAAGAGAAGTTCAAGGTGAAATCCCTTGATTCCACCCTCTGGGAGAGCCATGGTGGATGTAATGTGTGTGACTCCATGACAACATCATGTGAGAGAGTATGTGATGATTTTATTGTACTTGTGTTTCACCCACTAGGAGAGCCATAGTGAAAGTCATGTTTAGGTGAAAACATCACACAAGTGATGAAAACTTATACATACCATACATGGTTGTAGCCATTATGGTTGATATCATGATGAGGTGATATCCAATATCATGATGAGGTGATATCATTTCATTTCCATACATGGTTGTAGCCATTATGGTTGATATCACCATGAGATGATATCGGTTCATTTCCACATATGGTTGTAGCCATTATGGTTGGCATCACAATGAAGTGACATGTCTTATGTAGCTAGAAGTATCATCCCTAGCTGAGAGGGAGTGTTGATGTTTAGTAGCATTGAGTTGCTTCTTCCAGACCCACGTGATTGCATTTGGAGGCAATTCAAATGATAGCCTAATGACTATTTGAATTATAAAGAAGGATCAATTTTTAATGAAGGCTCAAATCTCTTATGGTGTGATCTTATTGAAGAAAATTCATATTTATATTTAATATTTGTTTTTTGAAGGGTCACAAATCTATTGAGTGTGATCCTCTATGTGGTTGAACTTCCTTTTGATAGAGACATACCTCTTTATTGTGGCTGGCATGTTGTTTATGAAAGGTCACTTCTCCCATCTCCTTATGTATATATATCCGATGAAGTTTCATTTTTGATCATCCATTCACTCATATTATTTACATGATATCAAGTGTGAAGGTTGACCAAAGTGCGAATTGTCTCAAGTACAGATCGACATTTGTGTAGAAGGCAGAAATCTTTGTTAGCAGATTTTTTCTCTTAGTTTTTGTGATTGCATCAGTTTATGGTGCCTTATCTTTGGCCTTCATATCATCCTTCATTGTAAAGAAAAATTCATTGAGATTTAATATATAAGAGATATATTATTGTCAGGTTTTTCTCCCTTAGGAGGAGGGTTTTCCCAGGGTATTTGTTGTGTTTTGTGTTTGAGTTTTCAATTAATTTTTGTGCATTACATCTGATCATAACACTAACAGTTGCCTCATTTTGTGTGCCCCCATTTTGATGTCCTTAATGGTCAGTGTTCCTCCAAATCCTTACCTTAAGTTGACCATGTTTCATCCCCTCCAAATTTGCTAAGTCCTAGGTCTTTGCAGAGTTCCTTTGGCAGTTTTCCTTACCAACGACCTTGGGACCTCCCGAGTCCAGCCCGATGGGTTTCCCTCGCTGGGTTTTTGTTGTGTGTTTTCTATTTTAGGACAGCTGAAGGCCTTCACCTTCCCATGTCTTGGGACCCAACTTCTCAGTCACTGTCCTCAATGCACTGCAAACTAAGCGTCTTCAACTTGAGTTGGGCCCACTCTGCCAGACTTCTCTGACTGAGATTTCATAATGCATTTTCCATTTTCAAACAACCAACCCACGCTAGAGTTCCAACCATTAGACCCCAGAATTTCCTTCACCAATGGTTTCTATAACAAATTTTAAGTGACTGTCTACTAGTGTCACTCTGTCCTTCGGGTCCCGTACCTCCCGCCATCGTTTGGGGATTTAAACTCACCCACCTTTTTTTCTGTTGTACTTGCATTAATGGGCTTATTAAATGTCAATTAAGAGTATAAATATCTGGTTCAACCTTTCATTTTCATATGTCAGGTTGGTTAGAGGAGTTTAGAGCAAGCTCCAAGAGGTCAATTTCCTTCATCGCCTACCACCCTTGTCCCTGTTGCTCTCATTTGCTAGTCCTTCACGAATTTCATAGCTTCCTTCACTAGGCTCTCGAGGTAGGTTCACCGCCCACCCTTCTCCATGGTATTTCATGATTTTCCATTTAAATGGTGGACAAATTTTTTTTAAAGAACATTCATTTGATACAGGAGGGCCAAACCTAAAAACTCCACTTGGTAGAATTCCAAGAAACCCCCCCAAAAATCACGTAAAACAAGTCTAGAACTTCACCATCTCAGCGACGTTCTTCATGCAGTGTTCATGCCCTCTGGACCCGAGCCTCCCTATTGCCACTTTAAAAACTTCCAAATCAAACATTCAAATGGTTGGATGCGTCTTCAGGCCCACAACCTCGGACCTCCTTAGGTAGATCACCGTTAGGACTTGAAAACAAATTCAAAACCTCGGACTCCATCCATGCCTCCTGGGCTTGCTCCCTTAGGATTCTGCCTCTGGGATGTTGTGTGATCTTTTCCATTTTGAATGGAAAATTGGCCTCGTCCACCTAAGTATCAGATTCTATCTTGACCTTTTCCACCCAAGTTAAGAAAACAAAGTAAAATGCCCCCTTATATCTTTGGGTCTTGATTCGTAGAGTTCTGTCTGCGAACTTCCGTAATGAATTCACCATTTTTGAATGACCATCAGACAACCACCTTCTACCTTTCAAGTCCCAAGCCACCATTTTCCACAAGGACAGAGTGATAAAAAAGTCAAATTCCTTTGCCTTTATTGGGTCGGCTCCATCAGAGTTCCACCCATGGGACTCCATCTCACCTCAGCCGATTCTAAAAGAGAAAAGTCGGCCCATCCTTCTAGCCTCTGGGGCCCGCCCCTCTAATCACTAGGAAAACTTAATGAGGAAATCATAAAGCCAAAAATGATGTTGGGTCTAGTCCACCGAGTTTCCCCCAAAGGACATCCGCTCAATGCCCGCCATTCCAAACGGTCGTCCTCCAGTGGCCTCCCGACCCTTTTCGCCCAAGCATTTGAATGATTGATGGGTTATGTTGACCACCCTTTAGCCTCCCAAGTCCCACTCTAGAACTTCAACCTTGGAATGTCATTTCACTAGGGTTGTTCCAAATGGAGAAACCCCAACAGCTTTCCCTCCTTGCACCTTTAGATGCTCCAATGAGGATCCAATTGACCTTGAATTTGAAAACTAATCTCAACCCACATGATTAAATCTAACCCTCTCCTACATAAGCCTTTCGAACCATCAAAATCTAAGATCAGGAGAGGCCTCACGAATTTCCCTACCCTATTCACCCTTCAAAACAATATTCCTGCTAGGGAAGTCTAACCCCTAGGGCTTGGATTGCCTAATTTCCCTTCAAAGAACTACTAATGAAATATTGAAGTAAACATTTGATTTCATGAATCATATATTGTCTAATTGGACTTCGTCCTCGGGATTTTGGCTAACATTCATTCCTTTGTGATTGCTCGTGCTCATTGTGCCTTTGTTTGTAGGATATATGGAATTGGGTGCAGAACCCTCGGAGGCTGCTATGGAGAAAGACAAAGGGAAGAAATCAGGCAAGGCTCCTCGCAAGAAGGAAGAAAAGGACTAGATGAAGTATCAATTCCAAGGAGATCCTTTGCACTCAAAGGTCATAACAGACTAGAAATAAATTACAAATACCAATATTGGCCATGTTGATATTAATGAGTTTAAACAAAGGGTCAAAATCAATCCAAAGACATAAAGCGCAAGATTGATTAGAAGCAGTGGAATTGCTAAGGCTGCGGGCTTTCCTCCATCCATTTTAGCTCCTAAATTGGTCATTGCTTGCTGGCAGGCATACCAACCGAAGACTCAAACAATAGTTGACAGAGACGAAAACATTCTTGCTGTTATGTCGAGTGAAATGATAACAAAGACTTTTCACATCCCTACCTTTGGGGAGATGGAGCTCCCAACCATAAAGGAATGTAAAGTAATGTGGGACAAGGACTCGGTTGGCTGTAAGAAACACATAATCCAATACTAACTCAAGAAGACTAAGGAGCAAAAGCCATATCCAAAGATGTATACAAGGAAAGCTTCAGAGAGTGAACCCTTGAATAAACACAAAGGGTCAAGAAGCACTACAAGGCTACCTATTATTCAAGATGATCCCCTTCACAAAGGTGAAAAAAGGGAGATAGATTAGCCAAAATCTCCACCAGTTGCCCTTGATTTTTCTACCCTTCCATCCATTTCTCAGACTATGATTGCCACATCCCCACCCACAATGGAAATATCACTCCACCTTGCCTCTTCTCCGCTTATTGGGAAAGTTTTGATGATCGACTCCTCCTCTACCATGACTTCTTTGCTTTCCTTTTCCTCCATGTCTCCCACCACATCGCTTTTACTGGTAGCAGCAACAATATCAATTCCAATGCTAACACTATCAGAGGCATGTTCACAGCATTTGCAGAATGCTCCCTCTAAGATTCTCCAACTATTATTGAATCCAGTCGTTCAAGCTACCTTAGCACAGATTATGGCAAGCGTCCCTACCTCAAAGGATCTAATAGAATAGCCAACAATGGATGCCACAATGCAGATATCTGAGGAATGGGAATGACATGCTACAAATGCATTGGAGGAGGAAGCAGATGAGTACCACGAACATCCAAAATATGAGCACTTACAAATTGACAAGGTGGTCCATGAAGAAGAAGAAACAAGATCTTCTAAAAGTGGTGATGAAGGAGATCCTGGTACTGAAATTATACAAACATTTGATGATGATTTTGAGGAGGAAATGGCCCAGCAATTGAAGGGCATTGGAGAGGAGGTAGAAAGGTCACCTCCAAGAGAAGAAGGGCAAGGAGATGACCAAACAGTAGAAAATGTGGAACTTCCTACAGGGGAACAATAGGAAGATGTTCCAACTCCTCATAAAGAAGAAGAGAATGTAGAAGAGGACAATGCTGAAGGTGAGGTTCAAACTGACAAAAGCCTCAAACTGATTAGCTCGAGGAACATGGGCATGAAGATGAGTTGGGTGAAAAAAGGGAAGAGGAGGCTAAGAGGGAAGAGAGTCACAAAGAGCACCTACCCAACAAATCCCCAATCAAACACATAACATTCACCTAGGACTCCGATGAAGAAGAAGGAGAAGACACTAGGGTGGAGAAGGATACTTCTAAAGATAAGGAAATTGAAGTCATAAGGGACGAAGAAAAGGATGACCATGAATCACCTAAACAAAAGGCTTAGATGCCTGAATGGCTAGAAAGGAAACTTGAGAAGAAGGCTCTTGCCTTGAGTGATCTAAGAACGAGACTAGACGCTATCCTAGTTCGAGTACAGATCACCATTAAGAGAGAAAAGAAGCCCAAGGTAAGATGAAAGGTGATAATGGACGCCTCTGGGTCAAGGACCGTATAAGTGGTGGGCGAAGAAGGAATAAGCTATAATGTCTATACCATTGATTTAGAAATAGCTACCAGAGAACAGAAAGTAGAACACCTCCAGGAGTCTGTCACCACCGTGGTACATTTCATTCAGTAAGATAAGATTTCAAAGGATGAGCTTAAGGCATAAGTGGTTGATCTAATAGCTTACATCCAAAAATGGTCTTCAATAGAAGAAATGCCTACCACATCTACTACCCCATCACAACTATTGTTGAAAGAGAAAATAGATAAGTTGGAAAAGAGAAATAATTTTGAAAAGACTACAAAAAGATGGTTCTGGCAGGTTCTATACGTTGGGAACATCGGTATCGGTTGAGCTATTCAGATAGAAAAAAGGTTCTTAGACCTACAACAATCTCTTGAGGGTACAAGAAAATTTTACACTAACTTCCTAGGAAGATATGAGTCCACCTACCCAAAGATCGAGGCTATTCTCAAACTTCAAAGCATGACAAGGGAAAAGGAGATTGCATTCAAGAAAGGTAATCATTGGCTAATGAATGTATGGAAACAAGACTTTGAGAATCGAAAAGAAAGGTTGGAGCAGGTGATCAATAAAGTGTATCCAGATATTGAGTGGGTCAAGGAAGTTAGAGTAGATTGCACCTGATACTTGAAACTATTGACAAGCTATGACATGCATGTCATATAGATAGATCCAGAGAAGATAAATCCCCATTTCTAAAAGAAGATGGAGGATGGGATGTTAGATGAGATCAGCACTGATTTCATGAGTTTCACCACTCGAGCCTTCACCCAATTAGAACTGTTCCAAGACCACACTGCTAAGTATGAGGAGGATTGGTAAAATCTCACCAAGCAATCCAAAGAATGGAGTTAACAAGTGTTGTGATCTGAAATCATAGATGTTGATAAGCTCCAACCGTTGATCCTAAAGTTCATGGAGTATGCAGCTTTAAAGAAGTATGAAGGCAACCCTATTACTAGTGAAGATATCCTAATAGAGTAGCTACAACAAAAGGGAAATTAGCAAAAGAAAAAACTACTATAGTGTTGTCACTAGAGGACAAAAATAAGGATAAGGACAAAGTTGTATTTTAAATTGTAATATATTGGGGGGTAGGTAGAACCCTAGTTTGTGGTGAATCTTGGCCACACAATGCAAATTAATCTTGGCCATTCGTTCTACTTTTTGGACACTATAAATAAGGGGTATCCTCTCATTTTCAAGAGAGAGTTGAGTTGTTGTAATGACATGTTGCAGAAATTTTAACGAAAATACATTGACTTGGTTGCATTTTTTGAGTTTCTCTCTATGTTTCATGATTCAATCTCCCATAGTTAGATGTTTTAGTTAGATTTACATTGTTTTTCTAGTTAGATTTATATTTCTTAGATATATTTGGTAATGTTGTTATGTGTTATGAAATCTCTATCGTGAAGATGCCTTCCTAGTCCATACTTTTTGCTATTTGTTGTTGGTAGATGGATGTGTAAAGTTAGTTTGGAATAAAACTTAAAGGAACTTTGAACTTTTATCTTTATTCATGCATGTATATGGTGGATGGATGATGAAATATCTGAAGACCTTAGAAGATAGCACAAAATTTCATGAGACTGTGACTATTTCTGGTTAAATGGAACTTTTTTTAAAGGAAGTTTTCCATAGCAAGAACTCCATGATTACTATTCATATTTAGTTGTAAATCCAGGAAACTCTCCTTTTCCCTACTCTTTTTTTCCTTTTTTTTAGAAACAGCCTATGTTAAGGTTCATTTCAGATTGTAAAGCCAAAACTTAAGAAAAATTTGAAGTTTTAGATTGTTATTTGAACCTGCAGAAAAATACACATCAATTTCCATCCTAGAAACTTCAACTCGTAAGATCCACTTTACTTCCAGCTACGTAATTCTTCCCTATGATTACCAACAAAATCACATCAAATATCAACTGAAGAATTCCATGCAAGTCATGACCTGACACCCGAGAGACCTTGGGGTCATTTTTAGCAAGTTGTTGGAAATTTCCTTTAAAGAGAGGTAGTGCACTTACGCATTTCCTGTGTTGAGAAAGTGTGCAAAAACACCCATCAATAGAACTGGATCTAGAAGGAGGGCCTTGTGAAGCTATAACAAATTGGATCATTCTCCCCTAAAAGGTTTTAGATAATTTTAAGGTCAACACCATACAAAGGAGAACTTCAAGAATTGCAGCCCCCCACAAGGGATAAATGAACTAAGGGAGGGGACCCTTCCTCTTCCTCTTTCTCCATCTCTTCCACTTCACTTCCACCTTCACCTTTGTTCACCTCTCATCCATCCTTCACCCTACCGCACTAAATTTTCATCGGGTCTCATCCTTCTGGCAACTAGGAGTTGTCTCGTTCCCATCCCGTTAGTTTCAGAGCGTAGTCCAAATAGCCCAAGTACAGTCTTAGATTATTGTCTTAAAATAGGTGCAACCCTAGATTGCAGTTTCTCAACAATAGGTACCACCTCTACCACCTCCTATGTCTTGTTTGGTGTAAAATCCTTCATCATTTCACTTCAATGCTTATCATGACATACCTAATAATCTAAAGGGCTTCTGCATGAAGTTCAATTCTCAAGACCTGCAAAGGACAACAGAAGAACACATCAAGATATTTGAAACAATAATTAAAGATATGCAGATTGATCATGAAGAGGTTCCATGCCGCATATTTCCATACTCATTGGGGGATGAGGCTTTTTATTGGTATATCAATTTGTCGAGAGGGTCCATTAATTCATGGGACCTCATGAAGAATGCTTTCTTGCAAAAGTATAAGATTTTGATCAGCCCTTTAGAGTTGTACCGATAGTTTATGTTTGTCTATAGGGAAGTCAATGAACCTGTTGGCTCTTTCAATGATCGCTTCCATTGCACCTTTATGATACTTCAAGATCCATATGAGAAAAATGATATTGCGGCTTTGCCCGTCTACTATGCAGCATTAGATAATCTCACACCCGCATTGGTGAAAAGGATGAATCAACCACCTGCTAGACTAGTAGATGCTTATGCTAAGGCTGTTAAGGCCAATATAGACTTGGGGTAGAACATCTCCAGTCTGCTACCCTCTTTGGGTATGGTGGCTCATCTGATGCAAGTTTATGGGCTTAACCAAGCATTTGCTCATCAAACACTTCTTATGAACCATGTGTTGCAGCTACCCATTGTCCTGTATCCTAGATAACCAATGAATAAGATGCCCCCCATGCCTTCTTACTTACAACCTGAACAACATCAAACCTACCCATTAGGTTCCCCAGTAGCAGTAGATGTATCCTCAGTAGCTGCAAGCTCCATTATACCTACCAAGGCCAGAATTCCCTCCTGCACATCAGAATCAGTTGGCGGCTCCTCCTGTATTTCTTCAAACTCAAGCATCACAGTCGAATAATGTTGAAACGGATCAATTTGACGAGTTGATAGAAATGATAAAGAAAATTTCCATGGAGATGATGCACTTGAGAAATCAAAACAATTAGTTGTAGGCCTCCCAATGTAGCCTCTAGGCTAACCTTAATCGAGATAGCAGGGATAACAGAGACAGTAGGGATAATCGTGAAGCTAACACCTCTTCTGGGAAAAATTATGATAGAGGGCAGAATTCAAATCAGAACTTTGAGAGGAGACCTTCTCAAAGGAAAAATCATACGTGGAATACAAGACCCAATAATGGAGGCGTTCCTACTCCTCTTGATCAACTTTCCAGCAATGAAAGATGACCAGTAGAGTGTATCTCATTTAGGTAGCTTTGTCTGGATGGTGCCAGATTCACAAAACTAGTAGAAACTCTGAGTTGGATTGTCCTAAATTCTAGATAGCTGCTAAAATCTTCCAAGTAGAGGTCCAAAATGTTGTTGATAGTGACAGTTGCAAGGACATTGTCCCATTTGAGCCTTATGACTCCTCTTGCCTCATGGTCAACCAAGCTTCATTCCTGTGGAGCGACTGCAATGAGCCTAAGATCGAGGTCACCCCTGTCAAGAATGAAGAAGTGCAAGAGCTAAGTAATAAAGAAACCTTGTCTCAGCTTTTTGATTTAGTAGACAATGGTCCAATAGAAGAGGAAGAACCAGATGTAAATGAGGTCCACATGTTCCACCAAAGAACAACTCCCTACTTCCTTAGAAATAGGTAGGCGAGTGGAAATTTTATAACATCTACCCCACCAAATAATTTTAGTACCCTACCTGACCCAAATTCCAACAATAACCTTGGGTTTCCCCATGTACTCACTTAGTATTTCAATAAAGATAGGCCACAAAATCAGTGATACAATCAATCACAAAAGTAGCCTCAAGGCCAATCCCAAGGCCAGTCAAGTCAAACACAAGCTAGGTCTGCTAGCTTTGCCATAGGTTGAGCCTTTGACTCTGAAATTGAGCAAATGGGTGAATATGTGGTGGAAGAGTTCAAGAAGGTAAAAATTAGCCTATCTTCCTATGAACTACTCAAAGTCCCTACTATAAGGCATGCCTTCTTTAAGGTAATTAATGGGACCCCATCCTCTAAAGCAACACAACAGACATCAACCAAAAGAGTCACCTTTGAAGAACCTAGGCAGGAGCCTCTAATTCAGGATGTCATGAGGAAAAGGAGAAACGTTCCCTCAAATTAGTCCACAAATAAATAGCTAGCAAAAGAATTGCATCAGGATAATAGGAAAGCCACCAAGGATCATTCCCTTGGGAAAACTAAGGACAATATTGGTGATAATAAAAAATCTCAAGTAGCTCAAGTGGACATGCCCATGGGCTTCTTTCAAGGAAAATTGGAAACACCACCCTTCCTCACCATCATCCAAATATTTGAGAAGAATTTTCATAATTGCCTCATTGATTCTAAAGCATCAGCAAATGTCATGCCCTTGGTTGTATGCAAATCACTTGGGATTACTCCCACACCTTCAAAGAAAAAGATGAATCAATTGGACAAAATCAAGGTAAACATTGTGGGAGAAATTAATCGAATCCCTATGCAGATTTCTGTGGACACAAGGGTGCAGGAGGTCATTGGACACATACAGAATCATCTTAGGATGAGATTTCACCTGTGCATTGAATGGATATTCTACAACAGACTTTTCCCATACATGGTTACCATGGAAGGGACTGCCAAACTAGATCCACATAGATTGAGATCCACACATGAAATTCATGATCACTAAATACAACTTGAATGAGGTATTGATTGTTGAAACAGACTTGGGAAACTATTGTCCTTTGTCTTATCAAGAATAAGTGGAAATTCAAGAAGAAGGCATGGATGCAAAGGTCCTCCTGGTGTAGTGCATCCCTTCAGTTGATTTAGCTCATGCACCTCAAAGCATGAAGATGTTAGTAGAAGCCAATGATGAGGAATCTCCAGAAGATGGTACTCAGGGACTATTGGACAGATTTCAAGATTTTATGGAGAAATGCATTCAAGATCAACTCAGCATGGGTGCAAGAATGAACTTCCAAGAGCTCCTACTTCCCAATTGGTGTAGGGTTCATGATGTAGCTCATTCTGAATTTGAAAGTTGCCTATGCCAAACAATAGTGGAACATGTTGAGAAATTAGCTGCTCCCTAGAGGGAAACGTCATCTAAGCAGACCACCCTCCATCATACCAAACCAACACCTACTCCGGCAGTCATGAATGGCAACCCATAGCTTAAAGGTGATGATCACCTCACTGGCCTTGGAGTCAGAAAGCCTTCCAAATTTTGGACATTGTGCTTCAACGGGTCCAAGTCAAAGTAGGAAGTCGGCACCGGATTCAAGCTAATCAGACCTATGGGCAAGACTTATTTCACTGGCCATAGACTTCAATTCTACTACACCAATAATGTAGTGGAATACAAGGCATTAGTCCATGGTCTTCTAATGGCCTTGAAGAAAAATGTTAAAATGTTGCAAATTTTTGGTGATTCTGAGTTGGTAGTCAAACAGGTTAGGAAGTTGTACTCCTGTCATGATAAAAGATTAAAAAACTATAGACATAGGGTTTGGTATCTAGTAGAAGGACTAGATGCATTCAATATATAGTTGATCCCTCGTGCTCAGAATTATACAACTGATGCTTTGGCTCAAGAAGCTAGCACACTCCAACCCCTATCCTTATCAAGCCTCAAGAAATTTATTGTCAAGTTGACTTCTACACTGTCTATTCTAGATAATGTCACTCACTTTCAAGTCTTTAGTGATGATAAGGACATCCTTAAATTCATTATGGGCTTGTATTTCTTTGCCACCCAAATCATTGATGAGGTTGATCCAAAAAAGGCCAAATTGGATATAGAGGGAGTTATCAACCTTAAGACCAACATGATTCCCAGATGAATGGTTCAGCTGGAGCACATTTTTGACTTCGATCAGATCAGGGATAAGAATCAACAAACCAAAAGGGATACCATAAGTAATTATTGTGACACTCACATCCTTGGAACAGTTGAAGAGATCAAAAATGTTTTTATTGGTAAAGTATGTACTATAGAAGAAAAGAAAGGAATCATTTATGCTTTGCGAAGGTATCATGATGTGCTAGCATGGAGCTACAAAGATCTAAAGAATTATGACACCTCCATCATCATGCACACCATCCCTCTCAAGACAGATGTGAGGCCATTTTGCCAATGGCAGCATCCTATTAATGCCTTGCTAGAACCCATCATTTACAAAGAGGTACATAAATTGCTTTTAGCAAGAATTATATTCCCAATCAGGCATTCTACATGGGTGGCCAACTTGGTCCCAGTCAGGAAAAAGAATGGAGAAATTAGATTGTGTATTGAATTCCACAATTTGAATAGAGCTTTAGAGAAAGATAACTACCTAGTTCCTTCATTGGATGAGGTGTTGTAGATCATCAACAACTCCCACATGATGTCTTTCCTCGATGGGTACTCCAGATACAACCAAGTTATGGTGCAATATGAAGATCGTCATAAGACAACATTCACCACTAAGTGGGGGACTTTGTCTACAGAAGAATTCCATTTGGGCTCATTAACATTGGTGCGACCTTTCAATGTGCCATGGAAATTTCCTTCAAAGACTTGATTGGGAAGTGCATAATCATCTATATGGATGATTTAACTATGTTCTCTAAGAAACAAAGTGATCATTTCTCTGATTTTTGCAAGGTATTTTAGAGGTGCCAAGAGTTTGGGGTCTCCCTTAATCTGAAAAAGTGCATCTTTGGAGTGACTAAAGGAAGATTGCTAAGGAATATCATTTTTGGGTAGGGAATCTCCATTGACCCTGAACACATCCAATCTTTTCTAAAGGTCCCACCACCAAGTAGTAAGAAGGAATTAAAATCCTTCTTTGGAAAGATCAACTTCATAAGGAAATTCATTACAGGCTTTGCTGAAATTGTTAAGCCACTCAACGCCATGTTAAAACAGGATGCCAAGAACAAGTGAACTCCCAAATCCAAGCAGGAATTTGAAGAAATAAAATGAGCCATTGTTAAGGCACCTATGCTCATCATCCTAGACTATCTGAAGCCATTCTACATCTATTTGTTTGCTTCAAAACATTCTTGTGCTAGTATTTTGACTCAGAAAGATAATGAAGGGAATGAACACTCGATTTCTTTCATGAGTGCTCCTTCGAAGGATGTTGAGCTATATTACCACAACATAGAGAAACAAGTGTATTCCCTCATTAGGGGAATGAATAAATTTAGACATTACATCATGTGTAATAAAGTATTTGCCATAGTTCCTGACCCAGCTGTGCAGACGCTGCTCATGCAAAATGAATTAAGTGAATAAGGAGCCAAATGATTCACGTTGTTATAGGAATATGATATAGAATTTCAACCAATGAGGTTGGTGAGAGGATAAGCACTTACCCGAACAATTGTTGAAGCAGCAGCAGAAGTAGGACCCGAACTTACAGTGCAGCAGTACCAACTCGAGGATGTTTCCCTGAGGGAATGGTATGGCAACATAGTCTATTATCTACTCAACCATAAATGCCCACCTCATTTACAAGGAGTCCATAAACATGTTCTCAAGCTAAAGAGAAGTAGTTACATGTTGCAAGGGTCCATTTTATACAAGAAAAATCATGAAGGTATCTACTTGAGATGCCTTGGCAAGGAGGAAGCATATCAATTCTTGAAGGAATTCCATGAAAAGTTTGGCACTGGTCATGGATCTGGACCCTCCACTACACATCAGATACTAAGAGTAGGATACTATTGGTCAATAGTCTTCAAGGATGCACATAGCCATGTTCACTCATGTTAGACATGTCAGACCACCGCTACCAAGGAGAAGAATGATCTTGTACCGCTGCAACCCATCTTGGAGGTAATACTGTTTGCACAATGGGGTCTCAATTTTATTGGTCCAATAAGCCCTCCATCATCTATGGGACACAGGTACATTCTTAAAACTACTGATTACTATAGTAGATGGACAAAAGAAATTGTATGTAGAAATACACAATTGAGATAGTTACAAATTCTTTGGAAAGTTTCATTTTAAATTGCTTCAGTTGTCCTTATGCATTAGTGTGTGATAATGGACCTGCATTTGCTTCATTAAAATTTACTGGTTGGGCTTTTGATTATGGAATCACCCTTAAATTTTTATCCAATTACTACCCCCAGGGAAATGGATTTGTTGAATCCACAAACAAGAACCTGATCACCGTGATCAAGAAACTACTCAATAGGAACCCCAAGGATTGGCATACCCAACTCTATTTTTCCCTTTGGGCAATATCACACTCGCCAAAAGGTTTCCCTTGGCAATTCTCCCTTTCACCAGCTTAGAACCCGTATTTCCTATCCACCTGAAAATCCCTACACTCCAATTTATCAATAACTTCTATGAAGGAGGGGATCATAGAGAAGCTCATTTGGCTGAGCTCTTGCACTTAGAAGAAGTATGTGACCACACAATAGAAATTTTTTCCAAACATCAGGGCATGGTTAAGAGATGGTTTGACCACCGAGCCAAAATCAAGGCCTTCAAAATTAAAGATTCAGTCCTATACTAGGACAAGGCCTATGAAAAGAAAGGGGGACATAACAAATTCGACAAGCTTTGGTTTGGCCCCTTTCAGATAATGAAAATTTTGAAAGATAATGCTTTTTTTCCTAAAGAACTTAACTAGTGAAGATGTCCCATTTTCAATCAATGAGCAGCACCTAAAGCATTACTTCCAAGCCTTAGCTCTATCGAGCTCTTCTTTGTAAATATTTGTACATAGGTTAGGTTAGATTACCTTTTGGTTTGGTCATGTTTCGTTGTTCTGCACCACTTCATTTTGTTTCTTTCCTATCTATTTTTCTTTAAAGAGTGTGTTCTCTATTTTTGATTGCGGTGGTCATGCTCTCCTAAAAAATGGCTCATTTTGCTACTTGCTCTTTGTGTTCTTTGGCTAAGCATTCACTCTCAGCCATTGGTCTCTGATTTCTACCATGGAGTGACTTCCTTATTTGAACTTTTTTCTAGAAATTGACCCATGGTTGAATCCTTTTACATACATCTTAGCTGTTGCACAAAACGCATGTTAATTATTTCCAAAGGGCTATACAATAGCTGCTATGATATCTTGGTAAGTGAAAAATCTTGAGTCCGCTCCAATGACCACTATGGTTCTAAAACCCACTGTAGGCTTCACTGCTTACACGGTTGAGAAAAAGATAAAGCATGGAAAGAAATATGAAAAGGAAAGAAAGAAAAGAAAGTATTGAAATCAATCAGCCATATTGGTGTGTGAATAACTCTACTGGGGCTATGGACACCTGGCTGGTAGTAGACCAATATCCATGAGGTCACAATAATAACTTCATCGGGGCTATGGACACTTAAATGATAGTGGTGCAATGTCTAGGTTACTTTTGGTATTAGATGGTTTATGTAGCTTGCTCGGTTGGATTAGCTACTACTTGTCATGGTTCCCAAGGAAGGAAATGAATTCACTACACACTTCTAGGATGTTTTATAGATTGACCCAACTAGGGATCATGTTCTCCTAGTTCACGTTTGAGCATTGGCCCCTAGTCTTCAAAACCAGATATTCAAGGTTTTGAATTAATTCTTACCCCTAGAACGCTCAGGAGCATTCCCAATAGAGTCACCATTTGTTGCACCCTTAGAACACACACCCCATTCGGAATAGGGACCCTCTCTTTTCTTCACCTTGTCAGGTCTCTTTGTCACTGCCTCATTTTGTGTGCCCCTATTTTGGTGTCCTTAATGGTTAGCATGCCTCCAAAGCCTTACCTTAAGTTTACCATGTTTTTTCCCTTCAAAATTTTCTAAGTCCTAGGTCTTTACAGAGTTCCTTTGGCAGTTTTCCTCTGCCAATGGCCTTGTGACCTCCCAAGTCCTACCTAGAGGGTTTCCCTCGCCAGATTTCCATTGTGTGTTTGTTGTTTCAGGATAGTTGAAGGTCTTTTCCTTCCTGTGTCCCAAGACCTGACTTCTCTATCACCATCCTCAACGCACAACAAACTAAGCGTCTTCCACTTGAGCTAGGCCCGCTCTGTCGGACTTCTCTAACCGATATTTTGTAATGTGTTTTCCATTGTAGACGACCAACCCACGTCAGAGTTTCAACCATCAGACCTTGGACTTTCCTTCGTTGATGGTTTCCAAAACATCTTTGAAGTGGTCGTTTGCTAGCATCGCTCCAGCCTCCAGGTCCTAGACCTCCTGCCACCGTCTGGGGATTTAAACTCACCCACCTTTTCGTCTATCGTACTTGCATTAATGGGCATATTAAATGTCGATTAAGGGTATAAATATCTGGTTCACCTTGTCATTTTCATATCTTAGGTTGGCCAGAGAAGTTCAGAGCAACTTCTAAGAGGTCAAGTGCCTTCGTCGCCTACCACCGTCGCGCCTGTTGCTCTCATTTGTCAATCCTTCATGGATTTCATAGCTTCCTTTGCCCAGTTCTCGAGGTAGGTTCGTCGCCCTCCCTTCTCCATGTTTTTTTGTTATTTTTCATTTAAATGGTGGAAAAAACAAGTTTAAATCACATTCATTTGATAGAGGAAAGCCAAACCTAAAAAACCTACGTGGTAAAATTCCAAGAAACCCCCCCAAAAAATCACAAAAAACAAGTCTGGAACTTTACCATCTCAGCGCCATTCTTCGCATAGAGTGTTCACACCCTCCAGACCCAAGCCTCCCCATTGCCACTTAGAAAACTTCAAAATAAAACATTCAAATGGTGGGATGCCTCCTCGGGCCCATGACCTTAGACCTCCTTCAGCAAACCACCGTTAGGACTTGAAAACAAATTTGAAACCTCGGCCTACATCCATGCCTCTCAGGCCCACTCCCTCAGAATTCCACCTCTGGGATGTCATGTGATCTTCGCATTTCCAAACAGTGAATTGATCCCATCCACCCAAGTATCAAAGACCATCTTGACCTTTGCTGCCCAAGTTAAGAAAACAAAGTAAAATGTTCCATTGTATCTCCAGGTCCCGGTTCAGGGAGTTCCATCCGCGGACTTTCGTAATGACTTTTCCATTTTGGAACAACCATCAGACAACCACCTTCTTCCTTCCAAGTCCTGATCCACCATTTTCCGTAAGGATGGAGCGATAAAAAGTTCAAATGCCTTTGCCTTCACCGGCCCCGCTCCATCAGAGTTCTGCCCATGGGACTCCATCTTGCCTCGGCCGATTCCAGAAGGGAAAAGTCAGCCTGTCCTTCCAACCTCCATGGCCCACCCCTCTAATGGCTGGGAAAACTTAATGAGGAAATCATAAAGCCAAACTTGATGTCGAGTTTGGTCCGCTGGGGTGCCCACACCGAACTACCACTCAACGCTCGTCGTTCCAAACGGGCGTTCTCCAGTGGCCTCCCGACCCTTTTCACCTGAGCATTTGAACAATTGATGGGTTATGCTAACTATGCTTTAGCCTCCAAGTTCTTGGACTTCGGTACTCTGACCCCGAAATTTCATTCCACCAAGGTCATTCCAAATGGAAAATCCCCAACAGCTTTCCTGCCTTGCACCTCTGGATGCTCCAATGAGGATCCAATTGACCTTGAATTTGAAAACCAATCTCAACCCATGTGCTTAAATCTAACCCTCTCTTGCATGATCCTTTCAAACCATCAAAATATAAGATCAGGAGAGGCCACACGGATTTCCCTACCCTATTCATCCTTCAAAACAACATGCCTACTAGGGAAGTTCGGCCCCTCAGGCCCGGATTGCCCAATTTCCCTTCAGAGAATTACTAATGATATCTTGAAGCAAACGTTTGATTTCACAAATGAAATATTGTCTAATTTGTCTTCATCCCCAATAATTTTGCTAACATTCATGCCTTCGTGATTGGTTGTGTTGAGCATGCCTTTGTTTGTAGGATATATGGAATCAAGTGTAGGAACCTTGGGGGTTGCTACAGAGAAAGACAAAGGGAAAAAATTAGGCAAGGCTCCTCATGGGAAGGAGGACAAGGACTAGATGAAGTATCAATTCTAGGGAGATCCTTTGCACTCAAAGGACATAACAGAATGGAAAGAAATTATAGATACCAATATTGGCCATGTTGATATTGATTAGTTTAAACAAAGGGTAAGAATCAATCAAAAGACGAAAAGTGCAAGATTGATTAGAAGCAGTGGAATTTCTAAAGCTACGGGCTTTCCTCCATCCCTTGTACCTCCTGAATTGGTCATGGTTTTCCGCTAGGCATATCAACCGAAGACTCAAACAATAGTTGAAAAAGATGGAAACATTCTTATTGATATTTCAGGTGAAGCGATAACAAAGACTTTTCACATCCCTACCTTCAGGGAGATGGAGCTGCCAACCATAAAGGAATGTAAAGCAATGTGGGACAAGAACCTAGTTGGCTATCAAAAACTCATAAACCAATACTAGCTCAATGATATTGAGAAGCAGCAGCTAGATCCAAAGGTGTATACAATGAAAGCTTTAGAGAGTGAGCCCTTGAAGAAACACAAAGGGTTAGGAAGCACTATGGGGTTGCCTATTATTCAAGGGGATCCCCTTCACAAAGGTGAAAAAAGGGAGATAGATCAGCCAAAATCTCCACTAGCTGCCCCTGATTATGTTGCCCTTTCATCCATTTCTCAGGTCATGATTGCCACATCCCCACCTGCATTAGACATCTTGTTCCACCTTGCCTCTTCTCCACCTATTGGGAAAGTTGTGATGATCGACTCCTCCACTGGCATGACTTCTCTACTTTCCACCACCTCCATGTCTCCCACCACATCACTTTCACTAGTAGCAGCAACAATATCAATTCCAACACTCACACTATTGGAGGAATTCTCATGGCATATGTAGAATGTTCCCTCTGAGATTTCCCAAGTATTATTGAATCCCACCATTCAAACTACCTTAGTGTAGATTCTGGCTAGCGTACCTCCCTCAAAGCCTCCAATAGAATAGCCAACAATGGATGCCACGATGCAAATATCTAAGGAATGGGAATGACATGCTATAAAGGCATTGGAGGAGGAAGTAGATGAGTACCACAAACATTCAGAATATGAGAACTTACAAATTGATAAGGTGGTCCATGAAGAAGAAGAAACAAGATATTTTGAAAGCAATGATGAAGGAGATCCCGGTACTAAAATTATACAAACATTTGATGATGATTTCAAGGAGGAAATGGCCTGACAATTGGAGGAAATTGGAGAGGAGGTAGAAAGGTCACCTCCTAGAGAAGAATGGCAAGGAGATGACAAGACAACATAAAATGTAGAACTTCCTATAGGGGAACAGTAGGAAGATGTGTCACCTCCTCATAAAGAAGAAGAGAATGTAGAAGAGGACAAGCCTGAAGGTGAGGTTCAAACTGACAAAAGCCTCAAAACTGAGCAGCCCAAGGAACATGGGCATGAAGATGAGTAAGGTGAAAAAAGGGAAGAGAGTCCCAAAGAGCACCTACCCAGCAAATCCCCAATCAAAGGCATAACATTCACCCAAGACTCAAATGTAGAAGAAGGAGAAGACACTAGGGTGGAGCAGGAGACTTCTAAAGATAAGGAAATTGAAGTCATAAGGGATGAAGAAAATGATGACCATGAATTTCCTAAGGAAAAGGCTCAAATGCCCGAATGGCTAGAAAAGAAACTTGAGAAGAAGGCTCCTACCCCAAGTGATCCAAGAACGAAACTAGAGGCTATCCTAGCCCAAGCATAGATCACCACTAAGAGAGAAAAGAAGCCCAAGGTAAGATCAAAGGTGAGGATAAATGCCTCTAGGTCAAGGGCCATACAAGTAGCCACACCGGTGGTGGGAGAAGAAGGAATAAGCTATAATGTCCCTACCATTGATTTAGAAACAACTACCAGAGAACAGAAAGTAGAACACCTCTAGGAGTTTGTCACCATCGTGGTGCATCTAATTCAACAAGATAAGATTTCAAAGGATGAGCTTCAGGCATAGGTGGCTGATCTGACAACTTACATCCAACAATGGTCTTCAACATTAGAAATTCCTACCACATCTACTTCCCCACCACAACTATTGTAGAAAGAGAAAATAGGTAAGTTGGAAAAGAGAAAGAGTTTGGACAAGACTACAAAAATCTAGTTCCAGCAGGTTCTATACATTGGGAACATGGGCATGGACTGGCCTTTTCAGATAGCAAACAAGTTCTTAGACCTACAATAATCTCTTGAGGGTACAAGAAAACTTTGCACAGACTTCTCCATGAGATATGAGTCCACCTACCCAAAGATCGAGGCTATTCTCAAATTTCCACGCACAACATGCGAAAAGGAACTTGCATTCAAGAAAGATAATCATTGGCTGATGGATGTATGGAAACGAGACTTTGAGAACTAAAAAGAAAGTTTGGAGTAGGTGATCGATAAAGTGGATCCAAATATTGAGTTGGTGAAGGACGTTTTGAGTAGATTGTGACCGATACTTGAAGCTAATAATGGGCTATGACATGTTTGTCGTATAGATATAGATCTAGAGAAGATAAAGCCCCATTTCCAGAAGAAGATGGAGTACAGGATGCCAGATAAGATCACCACCGATTTCATGAGTTTCACCACCCAAGCCTGTGCCTAGTCAGAACTGTTCTAAGACCACACTGCTAAGTATGAGGAGGATTGGGAAAATCTCACCAAGCAATCCAAAGAATGGAGTTATCAAGTGCCGCGATCCAAAATTATAGATGTTGATAAGCTCTAGCCACTGATCTTGAAGTTCATGGAGTATGCGACTTTAAAGAAGCGGGAAGACAACCCTATTATTAGTGAAGAATTCTTGACCGAGTAGCTACAACAAAAGGGAAATTAGAAAAAAAAAAACTACTACAATGCTATCGCTAGAGGACAAAAATAAGGATAAGGACAAAGTTGTATTTTAAATTGTAATATATTGGGGGGTAGGTAGAACCCTAGTTTGTGGTGAATCTTGGCCACACAATGCAAATTAATCTTGGCCGTTCATTCTACTTTTTGGACACTATAAATAGGGGGTCTCCTCTCATTTTCAAGAGAGAGTTGAGTTGTTGTAATGATATGTTGCAAAAATTTTAATGAAAATACATTGACTTGGGTGCATTTTTTGAGTTTCTCTCTATGTTTCATGATTCACTCTCCCATAGTTAGATTTTTTAGTTAGATTTACATTGTTGTTCTAATTTGCTTTAGATTGCTTAGTAGATTTGGTAATGTTGTTCTATGGTTATGAAATCTTTGTTGTGTAGATGCCTTCCTAGTCCATACTTTTTGCTATTTGTTGCTGGTAGATGGTTGTGTAAAGTTAGTTTGGACTAAAACTTGAAGATGCTTTGAAATTTTGTCTTTATCCACGCATGTATATGGTGGATGGATGATGAAATATCTGTAGACCTTAGAAGATCTACACAAAATTTCATGAGACTATGACTATTTTTGGTTAAGTGGAACTTTGTTTAAAGGAAGTTGTCCATAGCAGGAACTCCATGATTATTGTTCATAGTTAGTTGCAGATCTACGAAACTCTCATTTTCCCTGCTCTCTTTTTCTTTTTTTTTAGAAATATCCTATGCTAAGGTTCATTGGACATTGTAAAGCCAAAACTTAAGAAAACATTGCAGTTTCAGATTGTTGTTCGAACCTGCAGCAAAATACACATCAATTTCCATCCTAGAAACTTCAACTCGCAATATCCACTTTGCTTTCAGCTATGTAAGTCTGTCTGTGATTACCAGCAAAATCACATCAAATATCAACTAAGGAATTCCATGCAAGTCATGACTTGACACCCAAGAGACCTTGGAGTGATTTTCAACAAATTCTTGTTGGAAATTTCCTTTCAAGAGAGGTAGTGCATTTACGCATTTCCTGTGTTGAAAAAGTGTGCAAAAACACCCACCAATAGATCCTAACTTTCTTGTTAATACAAATAGTTCAACAAAATGAATGTTATTTATGCTACCATAATACCAAGAAAAAGACTGCCATAAACCCTTGAAACCTCAACTTATGGCATACAATGGTTTCTTACATTCTCCTTATCATTATTTTTTAGGTATTTCGTATCCCTTCAACACATAGTAAACAACTTACTTATGTACAGTTTGTTGGTGTTATAGTTCACATAATCTATTGTGATAGGTCGAATGTAAGCATTTGAAAATGAGCAGCAAACTAAAGAGTGCAAATAAACACCAAAACAACCTACACCTCAAGATTAGCCTAAGTTGGAATCAACACAAGATATAAACAACAAATGGAACATTATACCTTGTCTCGAATCGATCCTTTGGTTGGCCCTTCGATCTTTGATGTGTATGCTCCTTGGATGGAACAAGATGCAAGCTAAATGATGATGTGAGGATGAGTGCAAATGGATGAAAACATGAAAATGGCTAAGTGTAGATTGAGAAATAAAATTGTGAGAGTTTGGCTAGCAAAATGATCTCCCTCAAAATAAGAGAAAAGAGGGGGTATTTATAGAGATTTTGGAAATCTCTAGGGAAATGGATGGCCAAGATTGAGCCACCAATGATCAAAATGTAGGGCTAAGGTGAGTTGAGAACTCACAAGCCCTCACATCTTGACATGTGGCATGGGGAGAGGCTTAAGAAAGATGCGGTTGACATGAGGTGGAAGGATAGGATATGACATGGAGGGGGGTACAAAGTACCTTGGGATTGGACAAGATCTTCTCATAAAGGAGGTCCTTGTCCCCATGTGGGTGAGAGGAAATGTGAGGAATTAAAAATTCTTCAAATATTCTCATAGAGAGATGGGAAAGAATAAATAATAAAGAGAGGACATGTGGGAAGAAGTGAAAGAATTAAAAATTCCTTGAGTGCATTGGGGGATTAAAAAGTGAATTAAAAATTCACATGGGGAAGTGGAGTGCCTTGCCCAAAAGGAGAAAGCCTTTAATAAGGTTGACTTAAGGACACATGCCATAAATGGGATGAGGATTAGGTTGTACTAACCACATGATTAAGGTTGTACAAGTACTTAATTAGATGGACTAATGACTCATTAGAAGCAAGTGGAAGATTATGGACGATGTGAACCTAATGATGATTAAGGGTGTGCACATGCTAACCCTAATTAATTAGAAGAAGATGAAGGAATTAAGATGGATTAGAGACCAACTTGCAAAAGTTGGAGGATGTGACCATGAGAGAGAAGAGAGGAATTAAAAATGAATTTTAATTCCAAAAGAGGAATATGACTAAATTAAATAAAATGGTGTATTTATTTAATTTAGAGAAGGAAGAGGGGTAAAGTATTTATTAAATTAAATACTTTATGAACCCTATGTAAGATGCAAGGTATTAATTAAACAAATGGTTTAATTAATATTAACAGATGGGCTAAGTAGCTAGATGAATAAGGAGACATCCTTGATCATCTGGAAGTGGTCAAATTAGATGTCTACATTTTTCCCCTCTTCGAAATACTATTAGGATAATAGGGTTTCAAAGAAAAATATGATGCAGATGACTCTATAGAGGAAGAGATTAGAAAAGAGATGCCCCAACATGAGGGAATGTGGAGAGGATGCCCCAGTCCAGCGAAGGTAGGCTTAGAGCGATGGGTTAGGAGAGAATGGTAGGGTATGCCCCCTCGAGAAGGGGGACGGGGGAGGAAAAAGGTGTCCCGATCAACTTCTCGAAAGTAAGGAGGGGTATATGTTCAGTCGACTCGCTCGAAATCTCGTCGTCGATCCTGGTCGAACATATCAAAGTCGGATCGGGAAAATCACGAAAGGATCCGTCAGGAATCAATGGATCTTTCCAATAATGGAGAAAAGGAGGTGAAGAGATCAGCCGCCGATCGGATGGTGGTGATATCCATCAGGTGAAATGACTAACCATTATAAACAGGTCAAAGCAACAATTTCGTCATTATAAAATATTTTCGACTTCCGCTCGGTTTAATCGAAGTCAGGAAGCATTAAAATTATATTTATTAATTCGCCGAGGATGTCGAGACAAATCCTGTCGTCACGAGTCCGCTGCAGCCGGAGTCCCTGGCCGTATGAGCCAGTCGTCTACCACCGCAGTGAGACATGCACACAGCCAGGCAGATAGGTCCATACTGGTGGGCCAGTCCACTCCTGCAGGCCCGAGTCACTTCTATGAGGAAGATAGGTCCTTGCCATGGTAGTCTGCCATGAGGTGAATTTACTCTTTGTAGGGGGTGGGACCGTCCCGGCCCAAGGTGGGGCAGAGGGTGAGGATGGGGAACAAAGTGATAGGGATGGGAGGGCAGAAATGACAAAAAATTTGTGTATATCACGGCAAGGGATTTTCGCGGGTCGCGAGAGCGATCGAGAGGTGTTGAGGAGATGCATAGCGAGGATGACTGGGGAGGATCACCAGAGACTAGCAGAGGTAGGACTACTGCATATGCTAACATATCTGACGATCAAGGCCCATAGGGCCATGTTGACAGCTTTGATAGAGCGGTAGGATTCGGCGACGTCGACCTTTCACCTACCGATAGGGGAGATGACGGTGACACTAGAGGATCAGTAATATTGGGGATCACGAGGCTTGGAAGTATCAAGGCTGGTGAGTGAGTGTTGGTCAAAGGACGAGGCACTGGATGAGTCCGTGCGCATTATTTTTGGTAGTGACGAGTTACCGATGCAGCGGGGTTAGTTGGATGTGGATAGGATGGTGTCATGCAGGGTACCGGTACTATCACTATACCTAGCAGGGTTGATTAGTGGTATACTTCTGCCAGACTGGAGTGGTCAGTTTCTTCACATGAGGATGGTCGAGGTGATTCGTCATGTCATCGACGGCTAGGAGGGGCAGTTCGCGTGGGGGACTTGTATGTTAGCCCAGTTGTATCGAGACATGCACATGATTTGTTATAGGAGACAGTTGAGTGTGACAAACGTCACACTACTACAGGTGTGGGCTTGGGAGCATATCCACATTGCCAGGCCGAGTATAGTGAGAGTTGGTGAGCATGATGACAGGGAGCCCATAGCATGGGGGTGGGGGACAGAGGTAGGGGCTATACTGTGGTATCGAGAGATGCAGGAGGTAGACGTGTGGAGAAGACAGTTTGATGATGTGTGGGTAGTGGATATGGTGTGGAGGCCATACATGATGCGGAGATTCAGAGGGTGGTCGAGGGAGTAGGGGTTGCATAGTGGTTACTTCTTTACTTGATGTTACATGATTGGGAGCAGGCCACGAGTAGTGGAGTTGCATTGACCAGATCGGGTGACGAGGCAGTTCAGAGTGAGATAGGATATTCTGGCAGACCGAGTGACATTTGCATGACAGATACGAGAGCGGCCATGGGGAGCCATGCTAAATCTGCGTAGCATATGGAGTGATATTGAGGGACTGGTGTTCAGACCCTATCTTGATAGGTGAGAGGGGTCATGAGACGTAGGGACGACAAGGCGGTATGATGAGTGGTTCGGGCGACATCTGCTTGAGTGGATTACACCAGTGGTACTGATCGAGGAGGCATGAGGATTTGGATCAGAGGACGAGAGGCAATTGCAGAGACTACCAAGAGGACACAGAGGAGGACAAGGGGCACAGGAGCAGGTGATAGGAGGTCGGAGGCGAAGACAATCTCAGAGGGGTCAGGGATGAGACAGAGAGGGGGAGAGGCTGAGGCAGAGGAGGTGGCAGAGGATGAGGCTGAGGAGGGGGCAGAGGATGAGGCTGAGGAGGTGGTGGAGAGGAGGCCGAGAGCCCGAGGGTGAGGTTGACAAGAGAGGAGGCCGAGAGCCTGAGGAGGGGAGCCATAGGGTACATAGGGTGAGCCCAGCGGGGCCAGAGGGGAGGAGGGCAAGGGACAGATGTGCAGGAGATGCACACATAGTTATAAGCATTGCAGGCGGAGAGGGATAGAGGCTCAGAGCAGATATAGCAGTTGATACTAGCTCAGGAAGCCTGGGTACGGGAGCAGCAGGCTATTAGTGCAGATCGGGATCAGTATAAGCATGAGCGGAATGCCACGAGACTGATAGTTGGGCAGAGGGATGAGTTCATGTAGCAGAAAAGCTATTGGAGGGACGTATATGAGTAGGTTGTTTCGGATCCAGTGCAGCACACGGTGCGCTATGTTAGTCAGGCCCCACAGCCACCAGGGTCATCCCAGTCATTAGGGACACACACGAGGGGTTTTAACAACTATCGGTGGACTCCATCTCCGTATGGCAGTTACCAAGGTACCCCCACCCCTGAGTACCAGGGGACTCCAATGCACAGAGGGCTAGTGCCCGACTCTCGGCAAAGATCAGATGTGGGCAGTTCATAGTAGAGCGGGTAGATGTAGGACATTGGTTGTTTTTGGCAGATACATAATGGATGGTTTGTTCATGTAGCCAAAGGTCAGAGGTGATTTACATCTCTGAATTTTTTATGGAGATGTATTGTATTATGATAGGATGTTTATTAGTTTGATTATGTGATGGCCTTTATTAACACTAGCCATGATATTTCTTTTATGCGGCTATATGGGATGATTTATGATGTGGTTTCATATATATACACATGTTTATATGGATGGATGGTCTATGTTTTATGATTATGTTTTATGGATGCTCATGCGCATGTGGATGGACGATTTATGTATGCTTTTATGATTATGATGTATGGATGCACATGTATGTTACTATGATTATGATGATGAATGCACAGTTGTTTATGAAAATGGATAATTATGTATGGTTTACAATGTATGGATGCACATGTTTACGATTTATGTAAATGCTTCTATGATTTATGGGTGTTCGTGTGAATGGACGATGTATGCATGTTTGTATGATTTATGATTTATGGATGCACATATGGATGGATGATTTATGCACGTTTATATGATTTATGATTTATGGATGCACATGTGGATAGACGATTTATGCATGTTTTTATGATTTGTGATTATGGATGCACATGTGGATGAATGATTTATGCATGTTTTTATGATTTGTGATGATGGATGCACATGTGGATGAATGATTTATGCATGTTTTTATGATTTGTGATGATGGATGCACATGTGGATGAACGATTTATGCATGTTTACATGGAATATGAATGAAAGGTAAACATTTATAATGCACCTAAGTGTCAATAAAGACCGTTATGAGAATTTGGATAGGCAATAGGTGTATGGAAGGGTGCATTTTCCAAAAAAACCATGAATATCCTAAGAGGAAGAGGACTTAAGAGGAAAAGGCACGAGAGTACTTGCACAACCGAAATCATAAGTGATGGTCATGATGGAAATGAAGGGTGTATGCAAAGTGGTGAAAATGCAGTGAAAATGATATTTTTCCATCTTTGGAGCATTGATTTTTACTATAGCGTAGGATACCAAGTACCTTGATATGGAAGATCAAGGCGAATGGGTATTCAACGCACGAATTAAACACAGCAAACAAGAAGGTTATCCCAACACCCCGATGTTGCGATGACTCCGGTCGGGCCTGGTGTTGAGATAACCACAAACACACAAAGTTGTCCTAGCATAACACAAGACCTCAAAGATCTCGGTGGGTCTTACGAGGGAAAACCGAGAAGACAGCAGTCAAAACAAATGATCAAGGTATGCCCCCATGTCAACAAGTCAAGGCATGCCATGGTATGGTGGACCAAGGCGACCCTGACAAGTGATGGGAAGGAACCCAAATGATAAACAAAATTCAAAAGCATCAAGAGATCACAATCAAGACAACAGGTCCTTTGCCATAGGATCAAGGTAATGGATGGGATTGACGAGGTCTACTAGGAAGGATTCATCCTGTTGAGACCAAAGATGGATGCTAAATTAGAATGAGCCAATTGATGCGGGATGTTACCTAGGGACAAGATCTTGGAACACGAGGGAATTTTGTTTATTAAGAACTAGTTAGATGTGGACATAACTTGATGACGAAGCACAAAATACTGACACAACCTACAGACCTAGGGGCTCAAGGGCCGATCATAGATTAGCCTTGCCTACATGAAAGCGCAGAGCCCTCATAGTTCTAGAAAAGACCGTGGATAAAGGGAAAAGAAGAAAAATGGTGACCGATGATGATGGAAAAATGCCCCGGGGGATGAATCAAATGATCAACCTTGCCTACGTCATAGCGCAGGGGCAACGTAGTTCGACTGACGGACATGACAAGATGGGATCCAGGTGAAAACCGACACGATGGATGATGATGACACGGATGTATCAACAAAGGGAACAAATGACATAAGCTCAGAGTGGGATACTGAAAAGCTCAGGATGGGGGATAGGCTAGATGGGTCGTCTAATGCTCAATCAATATCTACCATGTGGCCTAGGATGAGACGGGTGAGGACAATAGTGCTGATGAAGGCATAAAATAACTAGGATCTCAGGTAGATAATGATTAAGCCCTCTATGGATGATGCCTGCTAGTAGGTTTTCACCATCCATACTTATCCAAGGCGCCACGAAAAGGTAGTTTTCACCATAGGATTGATTTATTTCTCTTGACTATTTTTGGATTTTTTATTTTTATTTTATTTTTATTTTTATTTTATTTTTTTGGATTTTTTTAATTTTTTGACTTAGTGGGGAAACCGAGGAGATTTAGGTGTAGAACTTCCTCAGATGCATGATATTGATGGGTTCGTCAAGGGATTCTCCTTCAAGAGTAGTCAACCTGTATGCCCCAGATCCATATTTAGCAGCTATGATATAGGGTCCCAGCCAATTTGCCTCAAATTTCCCTTTCTTGTCTCAGTCTTGCTAAGTGCGCTGGTTCTCCTTAAGAACAAGCTTGCCCACCTGGAATTGTCGAGGATGAACCTTCTTATTTTAATTACATTTGAGGTGATTTTGGTATGCTTGCAGATAATCATAGGCTTTTATTCTTCGTTCATCCAGTAATTCCAGCTGTGCAAGCCGCTCAACTTGAGAATCTTCTTTGCTGATGAGATTCTTCAGAGAAATCCTCAATGATGGAAGTTCAACTTCGATTGGCAAGATGAATTCAGCACCATACACTAGAGAGTAGGGGGTGGCACCTGTCCAGGTGCGGATGGATGTGCGATATGCCCAAAGGGCAGGATGAATATGGAGGTGCCAATCTCGTCCAGTGTTATTGACAACCTTTTTGAGGATACAGATAAGGGTTTTATTGGTTGCTTCTGCCTAACCATTACCCTGGGGGTAATAAGGCATTGACCAACGGTGCTGGATATGGAAGGTGTCGCAGAGGTGTTTCATGGCTTGGTTTTTGAAGGTTTTTCCGTTATCAGAGAGGATGGTGGACGGGATACCATATCTACAGAGAATATGGTAGAGGATGAATTTGGAAATCTAAGTACTGGTGATCTGTGAAAGAGGCATCGCTTCCACCCACTTGGTGAAGTACTCAGTGGCGGTAATGATGAATGTATGGCCATCGAATGATGGTGGGTAAATCTTGCCAATCAAGTCGAAACCCCATTGATAAAATGGCCATGGTGCCAGGAGGGGCTAAAGATCTTGTGCTGGGGCATGAATCAAATCTACATGTTGTTGGCATGGAAGACACTTCTTCACAAACTCACAAGCATCGTGTTCTAATGTAGGCCAATAATATCTAGCTCATAGGATCCTTTCGGCCAGACCCATACCATTCGAATGAGCTCCACAAACACCGCCATGTACTTCCGTTAGTGTGGCATGGGCTTCGGTCTCATTCAGACATCTAAGAAGGATTCCATCATACCTGCGACGATAAAGCGTATCACCGACGATGACGTATCGAGAAGAGCGATGAACAAAGGATTTGCGTTGATTACATGTAAGATCTGGGGGTATAATGTTATCATGGAGGTAGGTGTAGATGTCTTGGTACCATGGGGAGGTGGGACCCATGATGTCGCACACCATGTTAGTCACAGGGACATCATATGCTGGGATTAAAAGTTGTTCTACAAGAAACTCACATTATGTTCGGTCTTTAGGCATGTCAAGCAGGGAACCAATAGTGGCCATTGCATCAGTTGCTTTGTTTTGTACCCTGGGAATCTGTTCAAACTGTATAAAGCTGAAATATTTCTTGAAATCATCCACCATGTGCTTGTAGGGTAATAGCTTATCATCCTTGGTTAGGAACTCATCATTAACTTGTCTAATGACCAGCAAAGAATCACCAAAGACTTTCAAATGAGTTATGTGCCACTGCTTCGCAATTCTGAAGCTGGTGAGGAGAGCTTCGTATTCTACCATATTGTTGGTACATGGGAATGCTATAATAAAGGACTTTGGAATGTAGTCACCTTGAGGTGTAACTAATAAAATTCTTGCCCCCGATCCATTGTGCGTATATGACCCATCAAAATACAGTGTCCACATGGCAATCTCATCAACAAAGAAGACTTCTTCATCAGGGAATTCTGTGATTAATGGATGAGCATCAACTAAAGGAGCTTCTGCTAATTGATATGTGATTGTCCTTTAATAGCCTTGTGGTCCACATATTCTATGTTGAATTCACTTAGGAGCATGACCCACTTCGCCATGTGGCTAGTCAGAGTGGTTCTAGATAACAAATACTTCAATGGATCAATTTTGGCAATTAATTTAATTAGAGATGGCTGAGCATGTAATGTCAGAATTTATATGTGCTGAAGACGAGTGCAAGGTAGGATTTTTCCATGGGGGAGTAGTTTATTTCGTAGCCGAGCAATGTCCAACTGATGTAGTAGATCACCCTGTCTTTCGATGATTCATCATGTTGTGCCAACAATGCCCCCAATGCAACTGAAGTGGCGGAGATGTAAAGCAAGAGGGGTTTTCCCAGAATAGGTGGCATCAAGATCGGTGAATGAGCTAAATATTCTTTAATTTTATCAAAACCCATCTGACATTGTTGGTTCCATCGGAAGGCGGAATCTTTCTTCAGAAGATGAGTGAATGGCTGACACTTATCTGCTAGCTGGGCTATGAATCGACAGATGGACTGCATCTTACCTTGGAGGCTTCTTAACTGTTTCAGATTGCGTGGAGGTGGCATGTCCAGGATAGCCTTTACCTTGGCAGGATCAACCTCAATGCCCCTGCGAGAGACTATGAAACCTAGCAACTTTCCTGCTGTGACCCCAAAGACACACTTTTTTGGATTTAGCCGCAACTTGTAATGCTCTAACCACTCAAATATCTTTTTCAGGATGGCAGGATGCTCTGCTCGTGTTCTGGATTTTCCTAATAGGTCATCAACATAATCCTCTATGATGATATGTATGAGGTCATTGAAGATGATCGTCATTGCCCTTTGATATGTTGCCCCCGCATTTTTGAGACCAAAGGGCATAACATTGTGACAGAAAGTGCCCCAAGGAGTTGTGAAGGCGATCTTGTGTTGGTCTTCAGGTGCGATTCGAATCTGATTATAACCAGAGAAGCCATCCATAAGGGATAACATCTCATGTCCTGCTGTTAGGTCGACCAACATGTCAATGTTAGGCAGAGGGAAATCGTCTTTTGGGCAGGGTTTGTTAAGATCCCTGAAGTCCGTACAGACCCAAATGTCTCCATTCGGTTTGGCAACTGGAACTATATTGGAGATCCACTCAAAATAGTCAATTGGTCTGATAAAACTCGCTTCTAGTAACTTCTCCAATTCCTTTTTGACCAATAATGTGACCTACGGATGCATCTTGCGAAGCTTTTGTTTGACAGGCTTGGCGTCTGGGCGAATGTCTAAGTGATGAACTACTAAGGCGGGGTCTAAGCCTGGCATGTCTGAGTACAACCAAGCAAAGTTAATGATTCCTTCTTGGAGTAGTTGCACGATGACCGGATACTCTTGCTCTGAGAGTGACTTAGCTACATAGGTGATCTTAGGACTTTCAGTAGTTCCCAAATTAACTTCTTGAGTTTCTTCAATTAGAATAGATGATCGGGCAGATAACTGAGTTCCCATAAGGGGAAGATGAACATCTCCATCTTCCAACGCCTCTTCAAGGTTTCACCATCAGATTCATCCTTTATTTTTACTTTTTCAAGGTCATGAAGTGCCTCAGGGAGGTTTTCACTAGATGACTACTTTTTACTTTTCTTATTCTTATTTTTGCGACTGGAGTGTTCATCCTCCCCCAATCCCATAAGGTTGACATACGTATTCGCAGACATACTGACAGGTGTGCTATTATGGATGTCCCAATCAATAAGTTCAGGGTGACAAAGGGATAGGATAATAGTGCAGACGGATAAGCATTCGAACATGGATAATAGATCGGCATGATCGACATCATCGTACGCACGTATGATGGATTCCTCCTCGGGTATGTCTTCCAATGAGCCATTGTCCACGGAGACACTATTGGAAGTATTAGACTATGTTTCAGGGTTTTTCTGCTTTTTGTCATACCCAATGCCCATGTTTTTTGGTAGCTGTGATGTATCAATGGGTTGCAACCGCCCTTGCTCTTCTTTACCTAGGCCTCTACCTTGATAGTTATGTTTTCCACGAACTTTGTCGGCCAAGGGTACTTTTCTTGAAAATATTCCTTTAGAGGAGTTTCTGGTTTGGGCTCTTCTTGGTAGACCCATTGGCTTATGTCTTCTTCTGGTACATCTATCTTGACACTTGGGGACCTGAAAAATGGTGGTAGGGATGTTTCTACCACTGAAGGTGATAGTTTTGTCTTCCTTTGGAGTAGCGTGCGAAGGTTGACCATACTCGTGTGGTGATGGTGGCATGGTTGCTACATTAAGAGTAGTATGCATTTCGTACTCGCCACACCCTTTGTCAATGATCTGGACTTTGGTAACCGTAGGATCAGTGGCAGAAGATGGAGAGGTTATCACGATGGAGGGTGGATTAGTAGATGATGACTGGGATGCCCCCATTTCAACCCCAGGACAATAATGTAAATGGGGAAATGACGCTTCTAAAGAGCAAAAATATTCAAATGGTTGGGGATTAGCATAGATGGTGACCTCTTGTCCGTTGACTAGGAATTTCAGGCACTGATCGTATGTAGAGGGGATGGCTTGCATAGCATGGAGCCATAGACGGCCGAGGATGAGATTATATGGCAAGTCCAGATCAAGGACATGACAGGTAATGTATTGAACCACTGGTCCCACCTGGATAGGGAGATTGATAATCCCCTCTGAATTCCTTTCTGCATTATCATAGGCCTTGATTGTAATGATCTGGTTAATTAAGTCCGCTTAAGTATACCCCACCTTTTTTATGAATTTTAAAGTACACAAATTGAGGGCAGAGCCATTATCTACCAAGACTCTTTTTATTTTATGGCGAGCAACCATGACTTCGATATGTAAGGGGTGATTATGATTGACATCAATGTTTGGCATATCATTTTGGCTGAAGTGCAGGTGATGAGACAAAGCCAAGTGTCCCACCAATGCTTGGAATTGTGTGGGGTCGATATCATTTGGCACATGGGTTTCTTGCAGTGCTTTATTGAGGATTTCTTGATGTACCGGGGAAGACTTAAGCAAATCCAAAATGGATATATGAGTAGGGGTCTTCCTTAAGTGATCAAGGATGTTGTACTGAGAGCTTACAGGATTCGATTGGGCGGGTGCGGAGGCTGCATGAACAATGATGCGGGCTCGTCGTGTAGTAACAACACATTGAGGATCTTTAGCTTTGACATGTATCATGGATACACGAGGTTCTACCTGCTCAATGTAATGGATAATACCCTCGTAATTGAGGGGTACATTCTTATAACTCACGTTATTTGTGCTATTGTTTGGAGGATTACTGTTGGAGGTGCTCGGGCCTTGATTATGGTTTAGAAAGGCATTTTGATATATCTACAATTGAGCATTGGACGACAGAGCTTGACTGGGGTCAACCTTGATATCACCTCGATCTATGAGATCTTGGACGTAGTTTTTTAGACCCTAACACTTATTCAAAGAGTGTCCTTTGATTTTATGGAACTCACAATATTCATTTTCCCTAAACCATGTGGGCTTAGGTTTGGATTCGTCCAGTGGCTTGGTGATAGGGAATGTGATCGGATAGTTGATCTGTAACAGTTTATTGAAGATGACGCTTAGAGGTTCTCCTAGTTGAGCATACTGGCATTTAGCATTCCCTTGGTTATTTTGATTGGACTGTTGGGGAGGACGGGGTGTCCCCTGCAGTACAGATATGGCGTTGGGTATGGATTGTTGCTATCTCTGGGATGTGTTAGCCATGTGGACATGTTTATTATCAGTAACGCCATCATTTACTATGTTTTTTTTCTTGTTCCAAAAATGTGGCTTGTCGTTGAATGACCTTTCCTTATCTTGATTATATATTTTGATGTTCCCCTTAGCAACAAGTGCATGCTCAAGGATGGGTCCCTTCTCTACTACCTCCGTGAAGGTGGTGACACAATGTAATCTAAAATTATGAGCCATGTCGGGATGAGAGTTCACCACGAAGAGGGTGACCATGTCCTTTTCTTTCATGGAGTTTTCATTCGGCTTGCTAGCACACGCCACCTTTGGAGGTAGTTGGTAAAGGTTTCCTCTTCATGTTGTTTCTCTTTGAGGAGATCCAAGGTATCGGTGTCTTTCTCCAAATTGAAGGAGAAGTAGGAGACAAAATTTTTTGACAGGTTTGCAAAAGATTTTATAGATCCCTTTTCGAGGGTCATGAACCACCCTAGGGTGTTGCTTGCCAGACTCCGAGGAAACAGGCGCAAGAGACAGTTGTCATTGTGGATAACTTCTTGACACTGGGAGTAAAACTCTTGTAAGTGGGCCTTAGGATCTTTGTTCCCCTTATATTTTTCAAACTTTGGAATTTCAAAATTTTTGGGGAAGGGAATCAATGAGATGGAGGGATCAAACAGATATGGGCATATATCTTTGAACTTGAATGATTGTTTGCCAATCCCTGCCTGAAGATCCTTCAGAGCAGCTTTGATTTCTAGTATGTCTGCACTGGCCGGTGTGTAGGATGGGTATTGATGGTAGGACAATTGTCGATTCTGAGATGATGCTTGGGGATGGTTGTATGGATAATGAGGAGGCAGTATCCCCTATTGATGCACCAAGGGAACTTGTTGATAAAGAGGTTGTTGTGAGGCGGGATATGGATTGGTTGGGTAGTTATGGGTGGCGTACTATTGGGAAGTATGGAGAAGGTGTTGTTGATTAGTTTGTGGATATTGTTGGTGTTGATGTGACTATTGTGAGGCCACATAGGATGGTTGTGGTTGATATTGTTGTTGGTTATATTAATTGTAATGATGGGGTGGTTGTTGATGCATTGTTGGTGGCTGTGGTGGGCAAGATGGGATGTTATGTGGTGGCTGCACTTGCGAGCGTAAGATGGATGCAAGGAATGGAGATATAGTTGAGGCTAAAGGCCGAGGTTGATTTCCTTGCGGTTGATGCAGTGGTGGTTGTGTTGAGAATAAAGGATTGACCAATGGTTGTTGTTGAGGTCGAGGTGCGGCTAAGATGTTTTCCGAGGGGGGGTGTTGAGCACTAGTGGGAGCATAGGATTGGGATGTATTTTGTGGAGGGATGTTGGATTGGGGAGGTTTTTGGGGTATGAATGATGATGGTGGAGGATTCATAGCCCCAGGAGGTGGAGGCAAGGTAGCGAAAGGGCTTCCCCCAGTATTGACAGGGGGCGGATTTGAGGGGGGTGGTGCCAGTAGCATTAGTGGTTACGATTGTGAAATGTTTTGGGGCATGCCGTAAGCAAAAGGGTTGTTGGGGTCAATGGTTTGGGGTGTCCCTGTGATCGAGATGACGGGATGCATGGGATTTCCAACGGGATACAAAACAGTGTTGTCGAATTCAGGTTGATGCCAACCTTCTACGGAAGGAACATTAGGGACGTATGAGCTACTTGGGATGTCATGTGAACCTTGGGGTACATTAGGTGTGGAGGTACCGTACTTGGATAAGTCGACACCTGATGGTAGCTTGACACCTTTGTTAATCAGGTGAGCCAATATTTTTTTGCCATGTTTTACAAGAAGGCGTTCTGTCATTTGAGCATTAACAGGGTTACTGAAGTGTTCCTCGAATGTGAACTCAGGTTGATCAGCCATGTTTTCCTCCCCAGGTGGTGACGTGTTTTGACCATCCATGTTGGATTGTGATGAGGTACCATTGTGAGGATCTGATGAAATGTTCATTGTGTTGTTAGGATCTTGAGGGTTGTTTGATTGGACAATCTGGGCTTGTTGGTCGGCCATCTTCTTTGCCTGTGATTGAATCTGAATAGGCATGCAAGATGATGAGATGGATCAAGATATTGGAAAGACCTGGATGATGGATTCGATTGGATAGGAGATTAGCTGATGATGATTGGTCAGACTGATGTGGATTGATTCGATGAAATTGGATCAGATTGATTGGTAGATACTAGATTAATCTAGATTTCAGATTTTGATATGGATGGATTTGATGATGTGGGGGTTGGATCAATCTGATGATTAGGATTGCTTTGATGATAAATATGATGAAGACCAAAATCCACAACCAATTTTAAGAAGGATCCTTGGTAACACTAGGTATTGATTGACAGGTGGATGTATGATAACGATGCCGAATCCAACTTGAGATAGAAGTCGATTGATTGGGTCAGAAATGATGATTGACTTAAGATGGATAGCAATCCTAAGCCAGTTACGATGATTATGATTAGGGATGAACACCTAGGTCAACTCGGATGACTACTCCAACGGGGCTTATAGGGAATAGCAGAGATCAGAGATGAAAGCGGATTTGGGATAGATGGGGAGCGTCTCAGGACAAATGAATGACTCTCGAAACAAGCAAAAGAGTGCTCAGAAGGAATGACTTTTAGAATGAGGGGATGAAGACTCGGAATGAATGTTCAGATGTTTGTTTTGGATGCTGAATGGGCGTATCGATGTTCAAATCAGAGAGACAAGGGATTCCAAGTGATAATATAGGCTTGCCAAAGGTCAGGTCCACCGCAGCATAAGGTCAAGTCCACCACAGCATGGGGTCAGGTCCGCCATAGCATGGGGATAGGTCCGCCATGGCATAAGGACAGGTCTGCCACAGCATAAAGATAGGTCCGCCATAGCATAAGGTCAAGTCCGCCACAGCATAGGGTCAGGTCTGCCACAGCATGGGGATAGGTCCACCATAGAATAAGGACAGGTTTGCCGCAGCATGTGGTTAGGTCTGCCACAGCATGTGATCAGGTCCATCAAAGGATAAGTTTTAAACTTGATGTTTTTGGTGGACAAGTAAGGCAAAGGACTCAAAATATAGCAAACATGAAAAGATTTGGCCAAACTGATAATGACTAGTTTTGCATGAGAAAGACAATTCAGACAGCACAACCCTAATATTAGTAGAGATGGGTATGGCCAACAAAGTCTTCTACTCTAGGATGAGCATGGTTATTAAGGATTTCTCAATATACACCCGATACATGAGGCCCAAACTGTGAACACCAACCTGTTACAAACATGGGTCAAAACCTTAGCAAGATACTAAAGGCTCAGACCAACTCTTCACATCATTCTGACACTTCACCAATTACAATGTGGTTGGATTGAGGTACAGCTTTCGCTCTCCCCCCTTTATATACCATGTCGATACGCGTGGTTGGAATCGTCCCTAGGGGTGATGAAATCCCCAAGCAGGTCCCACTAAGAAAATGAAAATGAGGTGACTCAAAGGACTTGGAAAGCTATGATTTCTCATCATCCAGGATCCCCAAATGGAGCAAGGGGATTGGATACATCAAATAGCCTTCCACAAGCACACCAAACAAGGTTTGTTGACCCCTGTAATTAAACTATGTGCCTAATTTACCAAAAGACAATCGAAAAAAACTTGAAATTTCACCTTCGCGAGGTTAGGTCCGCCAAAGTAGGATAGGTCTGCCACTCTGTAAGGACAGGTCCGCTACTCTATAAGGACAGGTCTACCATTCTATAAGGATAGGTATGCCACTCTGTAGGGATACGTCTACCACTCTGTAAGGGCAGGTTCGCCATAGCAGGACAGGTCCACCACAGTAGGACATGTCTGCCACAGTAGGACAGGTTCGCCATTGGAGGGACAGGTCTGCCACTCTGTAAAGACAGGTCTGCCACTCTGTAACCCGGACCTACAAAAATGCAAAAAAAAGCAAACGTGAAAGAAAAAGACCCGTTTGTGGGTCCCACTGGGCATGCCAGAAATGTGATAGGTTGAATGTAAGTGTTAGAAAATGAGCAGCAAGCTAAAGAGTGCAAATAAACACCAAAACAACCTACACCTCAAGATTAGCCTAAGTTGGAATCAACACAAAATAAAAACAACAAATGGAACATTATACCTTGTCTCGAATCGATCCTTTGGTTGGCCCTTCGATCTTTGATGTGTATGCTCCTTGGATCGCACAAGATGCAAGCTAAATGATGATGTGAGGATGAGTGCAAATGGATGAAAACATGAAAATGGCTAAGTGTAGATTGAAAAATAAAATTGCAAGAGTTTGGCTAGCAAAATGATCTCCCCTAAAATGAGAGAAAAGAGGGGGTATTTATAGAGATTTTGGAAATCTCTAGGGAAATGGATGGCCAAGATTGAGCCACCAATGATCAAGATGGAGGGCTAAGGTGAGTTGAGAACTCACAAGCCCTCACATCTTGACATGTAGCATGGGGAGAGGCTTAAAAAAGATGAGGTGGACATGAGGTGGAAGGATAGGACATGACATGGAGGGGGGTACAAAGTACCTTGGGATTGGACAAGATCTCCTCATAAAGGAGGTCATTGTCCCCATGTGGGTGAGAGGACATGTGAGGAATTAAAAATTCTTCAAATATTCTCATGGGGAGATGGGAAAGAATAAAGAATAAAGAGAGGACATGTGGGAAGAAGTGAAAGAATTAAAAATTCCTTTTGAGTGCATTGGGGGATTAAAAAGTGAATTAAAAATTCACATGGGGAAGTGGAGTGCCTTTCCCAAAAGGAGAAAGCCTTTAATAAGGTTGACTTAAGGACACATGACATAAATGGGATGAGGATTAGGTTGTGCTAACCACATGATTAAGGTTGTGCAAGTACTTAATTAGATGGACTAATGACTCATTAAAAGCAAGTGGGAGATTATGGAGGATGTGACCCTAATGATGATTAAGGGTGTGGACATGCTAACCCTAGTTAATTAGAAGAAGATGAAGGAATTAAGATGGATTAGAGACCAACTTGCAAAAGTTGGAGGATGTGACCATGAGAGAGAAGAGAGGAATTAAAAATGAATTTTAATTCCAAAAGTGGAATATGACTAAATTAAATAAAATGGTGTATATTATTTAATTTAGAGATGGAAGAGGGGTAAAGTATTTATTAAATTAAATACTTTATGAACCCTATGTAAGATGCAAGGTATTACTTAAACAAATGGTTTAATTAATATTAACAGATGGGATAAGTAGCTAGATGAATAAGGAGACATCCTTGATCATCTGGAAGTGGTCAAATTAGATGTCTACACCTATAAATGAAATACGACCCAAAACATCCACCTAGTACTTTCCCCCAACCCCAAGTAATCCAAATATTCTCATATTTGAACAAGATATTTCAATTTCACTCATACAAAAGGTTGTACTGACCAGTGTGCATTCCATAATTACTATTGTAACATTTCTTAAATGCCTAAATTCCCTACTCTCACTTTGCTTGCAGGCCAGCCACTTCCACTGTCTTCCAATGTTTTTATGTCTACATTAACTACAAATGTCATTGTCGACATCCTTTCAAGCATGCCTAATGTTGATCCCTTTCTACAAGTTTCATCAATCGACCCCATTCAACAACCACAAATTATGCTTAACAAGCATCGTATTCAACTATCAGATGGGATGAAACACATCTTTCATTGCTACCCATGCAATTCAATGAGCTTGTCTTGAAGAAGGCTTTAGTAAAAGGCTCTATTGTCCACTTAAAAGAATACATTTGCAAAGAAATCACAAATTCGCGTACGTCCATAATTACCTTATTTATTTCAGTTCCTATGATTTATGCCCATACATTGCATTCACTTTGAACTTGTCCTTTTCATTGCAAGGCTATCCTAATTCATAGCTTGGAAGTAATTACAAACAATGCCTCAATGATTGGAGCTCCAACTGCTATTAATCAAGCTATAACCTATATGCCCTCTAGCAGCTCTCAAGGGACATTGGCCACTAGCCAAACTCCCAACACCTCACTCGATGCAACTACATCATCAAGCGATAAGCACACTCTCACCATAAACTTTGGTCCATTGAGGGTCATGTCTTGAGTAAAATCCCAATTCATGAGTACAAAAATGCAAGTAATGATGGGAAAGTCTTTGGGTTCAATTTTGTAGATAGAGCAGGGTCCAAGATACATGTTACCTATTTTAATTAACTTGTAGATAGGTTCTACCATGTGATCAAGTCGAATAGTACTTATGTCATTTCAAATGGCTGCATTAGAGTAAAGAACACAAAATATAGTAGTAGCAACAACCCATATGAGATATTCCTCCACAACTCCTCAACCATCAGTCCATCCACCTACATAGACTCCACAATACCCACCCACAACTACCATATCAATTGAATTGAATCATTAATATCATTACCCAGTAATTCCCTTGTAGATTTCATTGGTGTTCATCTATATATCTCTCCTGCATCAACCATTCGGAAAAGGGATGGCACTAAAAAAATAAAGTGTACAGCCACAATCATGCACATGTCATGCCGTACCATTTATATCACACTTTGGGGTAGCCATTTCTAAATTGTTAGGAAGGAACTAGCTGACCTTCCCCTACAACCCAACCCACCAATTATTTTGATCAAAAGTGGTTAGATAACCTCATGGTCTGGAAATTCTATTGATACCATCTTTCCTACAGCCATTGTAATCAATCCCAACATGGTTGAAGCCTCAACATTGTAGACATGGTATACCACTACATGGATTTCTCTTCCTTTCCTTTCCCTCTCAAAGAGCCATATATCGACCCATAAATTTGAAAATATTACTCCTATTTCATTTATGGAAAATCCAAGCTCTCTTGGAAAATGGAATGTTTGTGTAAAGGCATGTATCACAAAGCTCCACTTAGACAACTTCTACTACATGTTTTTCTCTTGCATGGTGGAATGAAAAAAATGTCAAAAAAAGGTTCTCTAGATTACCCCAAGTGCTCTTAAGTGCCCCAAGTGTTTTGCAGAGATTGCTACATGTGATTTTAGCTAGATTCTTAAGGACTTGCAAGATGATACAGGTCATCTTCTTAATGTCACCGCTTTTGAAGAACCAGTGACAACATTGTTTGGAGTTTGTGCAAAAGATTTTCAGCTCCTACTAGTGAAACCTAATAGTGCTAGCAAAATTCTACACATAGTTGTCAACAACGAGTTCCTACTAGCATTGTCCATCCAAACAAATGCTTTTGGTGACCATGAATCACAAAGCATTGTTATTACAACTATCAAGCGAGCTTAGTTTTTCTATTGCAATATTTTTAAGTATGCTTGTTACATCATGTGCAATTGTCCAATTTTTGTAAGCACAATAAACTATTACTCAAAACTTGTATACATCTTTGCATTGTTGAATATGAAAAACATATATACATATTTCCATTTATACATGTTTCATGCTTAATTTGCACATACAACTATTTCATAAGCTTTTCCATTCTTGAATTGCAAACCAGTAAATTGCATACATGTTTTAAGAATTTATGTTACTATAAGACAAGCAATCTTTAGTGGCTAACATACTTTCAATTGCATTGGATATGTACAATTTATTATCCCTTTCAAGTTTGAAACACTAGCTCATTTGACTGCAAAATATGACGAAAGATGTATAATTAGATGAATCATCAGGTACATGTGTATTTAATGTGAAATTTTCATTTTTCAAAAAATTTGTGCTCTTCATGGAAATTTTGACGAATGTGATTTTCATCATTTTTTCCACAAATGTTGAGCATAAATTTTAATAAATAAAAGTGAGTTCAGAAATTTATCTATACTTGCGACAGTGTTTTCCGTGTTGATGCCAAAATTTGATGAGGTAACAGAGCCTTATGGGAAACTCAGTTTAAGGGGGACCTTTGGCGCTAAACTAAGTAACCTCCGAATTTTTAGAGAAGTCAGCTTTTTCTATATTGGGGTTTGGAAAGGGAAAAGGAAGTAGATATAATAAAATGAATTCTAACCTAAGGTGATGCGCCAAGATTTAATGATGGGAACGATAAATCATAGATTTAAGGGCCTTAATGGTGTTGTAGTGTTCCAAAACATTAGAGACTTAAGATTATAGCATAGACAATTCATTTATTGACATAAAATAACATTGCATACATTCATACTGCCAAGAAGAGTCCTTAGACATGCTCTAGGTAAGAAAACTTGCATCCAACATATATAGAAGTTCTCAAATGAAGTGTCAAGACAATAAAAAACATAGTTCATAGTTTGATCAAATAGGATGAAAAACAGAAAGGCTGAACAATTGGCACAGTTTGAGAGTTTTTGCAATCAAATAAAACAGTAATAAAGGTCTGACGTCTTTTATTAAAACCAACTTTTCCTTCTAATTCTTGGACCCTTTTCTCCTCACAGAGAAAAGTATATATAGTAAGAAAACCTCCCACTACTTCAGAGAGCAGTAACAGAAAAAAATTTGCAATCCCTGACAATGATGTCTGAATCAGAATATTCTCAAGGCCGTTACAACAGGATCGATCTGGAACAAAGCATCTAGTGATTCCAGGCATAGATGCGTCTTCTGCAAATGATGGTGGTGGTCCCGGAAAAGCTCGATCATACATGTGTCACTCCCAATGTGAATGATTATAACACGCAGCGACCAATAGCATTATTCGGTTCATCTGGTCCATCGCCCGCATATGAAATCTACTGGTTAAGCATGTGGTAGCCCTTCGCTACCTGTATGAACCTCTCTCCCCTCACCGCTGAGGACTTGTGTTAATGCTACACGTGTTAAATGGTCAAATCCTTCATCAACAATAGAGGGAACAAATACCAGACAATCGCAAAAGAGACGTGTGGAAGCATTTCGCTGCCTACGGTTGCTAATTCCTCTCTACGCTGAAAGATGTAAGAATGGAAGACAAGTAGCAAGTATACATCACAGTTAGCAACTGTGGGGCCTGCCAAAACCCTTTAAGAATGAGGGCTTCATGGCAATATTTCGCAACTCGATGGGGCAGCAAGAAAATATGATTAAAAGTATCCTACAACCGCAACACGTGGAAGCACGGTGGAGTTTCCTGGGATGCGAAAGGAAAGCTGGGACTCAGAGTTGCGAGGAATAGACACATGGAATGGAAAAGAAAAACTTAGATAAAAGGGCAAGCAAACCTTACGATGCATGGGCTGGCACATGGAAAAATAAACCTGAAGGGAGCTGGTTAAATATTTATTAACAGCTTTTGGCGACTATCAGGGGCATTTCGACTAAGAAACAGAGAACCCAAAATTTCTCTAGTTTTGCAAACCAGAGTGCCATTTAATTTAGTCAATGGAGTCAGAGATTGGAAAGAGCCACCTGTAAAGGCGACCATTCATCCTTAGATGCCTTCACCATGTTGCGCAAATTCTCATATGCTCCACTTAGATCAATAGTTTCTTTGTGAGGCAGCACATTGGGTAAACTGGCCCCTACTTCACAATGGAATAGTAGTTGTGAGAGTGACAAATCACTCCCTCAGTATTGGTCATCGTGGGAGGATCACTGAAATCCCCAAAAGCCTCTGGATCATCTTCCCTCTCTTCTATCCTTTCCACAATCTGCTCGGCTATGGCAATAGAACCATCCTCAAGGAACGGGGATGGAAAACCCATCCCATTTAAACCAGTGAAACTTCCCCGTATGCTATCCAGTATCTTACTCATAATAGTTGTGACTGCTTTAGTGCACTGGAAGGTAGAGTGGCAATGGATGAACTTATTTGTCATTTGAGCAGTAGCATCCCAATCTTCAATACCTGCTTTGGCAAGGCTCTCATCAGAGACCGAGTATAGCTTGATGAGCAGATCTTTTGCCTCAAGAACCCTCTCCAAGATGAACCGTGGGAACTACTCAATCGTATCATGGGCCTCCTAGCTTAGCTTTGATGCCTTGGTGATGAATCAGAGGGTAGGTTGTAGTGTTAGGAAAAAGGCTTTAATTTTTTCCCAGTGAGAGATGTATAATTGCCTAACCAGTGGAATGATATTTGGCTATGTAGGGGGAGGTAGGAGAGAGCCTTTAAGAGAAGGAATCTCCATGTCTCTTGAAATAATGGCTTCAGCCAATTCTACCATTTTTTTCTTAGATGCTAGCTGTTCCACAGAGCTGCTCATTTCTTTATTCTAGTTCTTCTCGCCTCGGGAGTGATTTGCTAAGTGCTCATTTAGAGAAGACTTTGTCTCTCAAAGTTCTTCGTCTAGTTGAGCTTTCAGGCCTTAAATTCAGCCTCTTTTTCTTGTATTTTTTGCTCATATTGAACCTATTGGTGTTCCAATGCTTCATTTCTCTATGCCATTCCTTGACTATACTCAAGGTGAAGATGCTCCAGTTTTTCACCCTTCAGTTGCAGATTTTGTTCTGCCTCCTAATTCTTATAGTGCAACTCCTTTATTGTAACAGAGTCAATGGTCTGTGTCTTCACAAGTTTTCTCTAAAGTCTGTTCCTCTCAACCTCTACTCCCAGCACCCTTTTAGTCATACATGCAACATCTGCCTCTAAGGATTTCTCTTTCCTCTCCAGAAAACTAACCCTTTCCCTTGCTGCTTTAAGTTGCTCATCCTTCTTCTTTAGTTGGTGACCAGTTTTAAGGAAGTCAGAAGTGACTACCTATTGTGTTTCCTCCATGATTTCAACTTTATCTTGCGGTCGAGCTACCTTCATGTCAAGTCCTACAGTATATATCTCATATTCTTCTGGTTGCATTTCTCCCTGAAGCTTGCTTACCCGTAGGTACATGGTTGCGAACTTCAATTCTTGTCAGACCTCATCATGAAACTAGTCCACCTACGAAAGGAGCACCAGAGGGCAGGGCATAAGGATAGGTAACCTTCATAGGCGTGGGTATTTGTTTCTTCTGGAGAGTAATAGTTTGTGGGGAGAAGTGGGGCACATTCCATTGTTTGGTTTGAGAACCAACAACAAAGCTAGTCATTTGTAATGATTGAATTGGGGAATCAGTCTTAAGGGTCATTGCCTGGGACAGTGGAGGAGTTGTCAATGGGGTGTCAGCCTGTTGCAATGGAAGAGGATCTGCAATAATAGTGGAAAAAGAAGGGGCACTCATAGTGGGAATTCTTTTCGAAAGCGAGGCGAGGAAAGTCTGAGTGGCAGTGGCAGGTGTACAGATCTACGGAGGAGTAAAGATGAGTGGAGTGGTTTGCGAAAACTGGGCAAAGCCTACTGAATATGTCAGACTAAAAGTAGAAGGCATAGGGCCAATACTTATGATAGGGATCGCCAGTGAGGTAGGGGAAGATACCAAGGAATGAGAAGCAAGGGAAGAAGGAGTGAATTTTACTTGTTGACTGGTCGATGGCGGCTCCAGAATCATTAGTGACTCCTCTTCAGCCTCAGGCTCTTGTCTAGTTGTAAGCATATTGTCGCTGATGGGTTCCTACGAACCCTCTCTGATAATGCTCTTTGTGCACTATCGTTTCACAGGTGGGGTCTCTCTAGCTTTGGCAGTAATCTTCGTTTGATGTAGTGATAACCTGGCTGCTTTAGCAACCCAAGTGAGTGCATGCGAGCCCTTTGATATATTAAAGTGCACATTCATGGCCACATAGGCTGGCTGTTTGGGGCATTTTTCTTTCAGCGCAGACAAGGCCAATGTCGTTGCTTCCTCTTCTTGCTCTTTAGACTCTTCCTCCTAGTCTCCACTCCTATTAATACTAGAGTTCAGGTTGGGGTGGCCCTCCTTCCACCATCTTTCAAATTCTTGGTCATCCTTTAGATTGTTGTAAGGAGCATCCAATTGTGCTATTTCTTCGCGATACTTGCAGAAAGCCTCTATTTTTTCCTAAGTCCATTCTTCATCCTTCTTCAACCTATTGTACATGTCATGCTCCATGAGAACATTATCTTGGGCCACTGCCACAAAAAAATAGAACTTATGCCATGGCCCTCTAGTATCTTGCATACAGATACATGCCAAGTCAACAAAATTTTCATCTTTGTCTACCTACGGGTAACGCCACTTCTCCCAGTAAGGTCGGGGAATATGGGTAACTCTTATGTGTGGCTTTGACAAGTTGTCAAAAGGGTTTTATTCCCACTTATCATTTACCAGTACCAACCCTAGATAACCCAGCTTGTCCTCCAAGAACTGGTCTGATTGTTTCTTTATCAAAATTACTAACTTGAAATTCTTCGAGCAAGAGAAGAATCCCTTCTTCTTGAAACTTTTATTGTTATAGAAGGTAAAATCAATGATACACACCTACCAAAACATTTCCAGTATGAGTACCCTATTTGTGACATAGGCTAGGAGTAGGAAAGGTTTACCAGTAAAGCTCTGCATCTGGAGAATCGTGAAATCCTTGCCTAAGAACCAGTCATAGGCGGGAGTGAAACTCTACATATATCTGGTATGCTCCTTGTTGAGCCTAATTATGTCGCCCTTTCTGATTAAATCATGCAAGACCAAAGCTATGAAATAGTCTGAAAATGTATAATAATCATATGATGCGGAAAGAAAAGGCATCCACGTGGACAATGGCTTCCTTTTATTTTTCTCATTAAAAATTGATAACGGAAAATAGCGAGCGAAGAAATCCAAGTTCTGATGTAGAAACATGTGGACCAAGAAAAAAGAACCTAAATTTTTTCTCCACCAAGTAATTCTTTATTTTCTGTATCATTTCCTCTACCATAAATTCAGCAAAATCATACCAGAAGACATCATGCTACTTGCAAAATTGTAATGTCAGTCCTAGTTGAAAAGTCTCCACCTTCTCATCAGAGTCTCAGCCGCACACAAAAGCTAGCATGGACATGGCATTCTGTAGATTTTCGTGTAACGCACCACGCAAAAATGGAATACTTGGTAGTTTAGTGGCTGGGATGCCTTTCCTACCAGTATCGTCCAACAAGAACTCTGAGTTCTTTTTCATCCTCTTCCATATTTTCTCTCCTTTTCCAAGGTAAAAGGACTCAACATTCTCTCTTCTCTTACTTGGGTCTGGGATGCATAGCATGTGTCAAATGGCCTATGGAGTGATGTGAACCCTTAATTTGTGGTCTTCAACATAGTGGGTATCAGGGTTATAATTCTAGATAACAACATCAACTACATTTGGGCAGTAGTGCACCAGTGGGACCATGTATTGAGGGAGACCACTGTACCAAATTATCTTCATCATAGATTGGTATACCTTTGGTGTCGTCAACCTTGCACAGGCTGCCTCTGTTAGGGACTTAGGTTTTTTCATGAGTCATGGATCATAGACATTATCCCATTTATCTTCAACCCTTTTTCTGGTTTCTACAATCCTTGAGCCTTTTCAGCTCTTCTATATAGGCCCCCTTTGGCCTGCTGGGTATACTAGGAATAGGATACGCCACATCCTCATAGACATATACCTCCTCTGAAGAACGTATAGCTATAAACAACTCCTAGCTAATTTCTTCTTGCATTGGCTGAGATGAAGTCTATGACATTTTTCTTTGGATGAAGATCTCCACAAGTTCTTGGCTCTACAATTTTCCTTGGTTCTAGATACACAAAAGAAGAAAAACTCTACACTTTTAACTTTGGAATTTGTGAAAAGACTTTGAAATATTAAACTTTTTCATGCAATATTTAGCAATCTTTCCTTAAGGTGGTAGGCAAAAGCATGCCTTTTGCATTTAATTCAACATGTACCATTAATTTTGCAATTCGTGCAAAATGAACTGCTTGCCATTTTGAGGCGATCGGAGTTCATTATTGTGTTTGGCAATCATGTGATATGTTGTGATCCCCTTGGAACTTGAGCCAACTATTTTCTTTCTAACCTTGCATTAGCATGTGCTGGTAATTAATATCTTGGCTGGAATGATTACGCCAAAGCAAATGATCACGGCCTGAAAAGATATGAATATCGCCTTGGGCTTTGGGAAACACTTGTGAGATGACACAATAGCCTATGACTGTGCATCTTATTGTCAATGAACACCACCTTTTTAAAGCTAATTAATTAATCCCTATTAATCTAGCATGCATTGAGTCATACATTCGCAGATGCAACTAGCCCAGAAATGTGAGAAAATATAAGCACGCCTTTCAAGTTGGAAACTAGCTTATTATCATGTTTTCTCAAAACGGATTAGCATGCGTCTTGTCATTTTTTCTATAAATAGGCCAGTAAGTAATGAGGAAATCATACTTAGCATTTGAGCAGTGATAGGTTGGTAGCAGAGTTTTAAGCAAGTCTTCTCATAGGTTAGGTGATAGATAAATTTCAGCATTAGCTCAAAAGCATAGGAATAGTGTCAGAATTATGGACACTCCGGTTCGTTTAACCTCATATAAGTCACAGACGGCATTCCTAGGGGAGGTTTCTACTAGGAGGCTGAAACAAATGACCAAGAATAAACATTCATTGGTCCTGATAGCCATAAAGTGGATTATGGGTAAAGATTGCATAGAGTATGAGGACAAGTATCGAGTGAACACTGACATATGCTCCCACTTTATGGCATCCATCCTAGACATCAACGTCCCCTGGCCTCTTATCCTGAAACTTGTTAAAGAAATATTTCTCAAAAAGTACTTGAATGGCCTTAGTGAGGTTGTTGCTCATGCCGCCTATAGAGTAGGTATGCCGTCAACCAACGACCTTCGTCGCTTTATCAAGGAAGAAGTTGTAGTTGTTTGGCTATCATTTCTCAATGGATTTTGCCTTGAGAAATGCTACGAGCATCATCAGAGGGTTACCCAGGCCTTACATTTCCTGTTTTGCAGCTACAACATAATACCCTTCTACGACGTAGATTGGTGTACTGATTTTAGGACCCTGGTATTCCCCCGGCGAATGGCGGTTATGCCGAATGATGTTGTCAGTGCTACCGAAGAACCTATGGACAAGGAAGAGGTGGATGATGTTGTTAATGTGTCAATTTCTACCTCCCATGCCTTTGGATGAAAACCCCCTTTCTCCTCTCAACAAATGTCTCCCTGTTTACTCTATTTCCTACTACTGCTCAGAATACATGCCTTATAGCTTGTATATAAGCCTGGAAAAAGGATATCATATTGCATATATAGTAGCCCAAATACTTGTAAATTTTTGGATTATGGCTTCCCAACTATTTTTGCAATGTGAAGAATATATATAAATAGAAATATATCCTTTTAAAGAAAACCCATGCATTTTCCTTCATTCTATATTTCAGTTATATGGGCTCTTTATAGCGTATATGTTATTTCTCCACACATGGATGTATTTTGTGCAAAGCATCCTGATATTCCACTCTCTGTAATAATGGGTTAATTTCCCAGAAGCACAAACTAATTTTGAAAAAGATCGGCCAAAGAAACGGAAATAAAATAAAAGCACTATTTACATATGTACAAAAATAGAGCTCAATGCTTAATGGAACAACTTAAGATGAATCTCATTAATCAGGATTCCTAAGGGTTCATGTTCCATATTTTCTAGCTCAAAAGCGTTATGTTCTTTACACCAAATGATTTTAAAGGGTCCCTCCCATAGGCTATCAAATTTACTGTGCTGACCTGGCTTAGCAGCCCTTTCATCATACTTTAGTACCAAGTCTCCACACTTTAAACCTTGGTTGGAAGCCTTCTTTTCAAACCATCACTTGACCACTTGTTGATGGTTTGTCATGGCTATTAGTGAATTTTATTTTTTTACTATACTTCTAACAGTTTGGCAAGCCGAACTTCCATAGCGCCATTTTGTTCTATCTCGAGAGATTTCAACAATTGGAGTGCCAGAATCTCCATAGATACAGGTAACAGTGCCTCTTTCCCATATAACAACTCATAAGGCGAAGTCTTGAGGACTTTCTTAGGAGTTATGCGGTTTTCCCAGAGTGTTGCTCGAAGGTTTTTATGACATTCCCTCTGGTGTTCTGAACCAATTCTCTTAAGGAGTCGAACTAGGCTCTTGTTTGTTGACTCCACTAGGTCATTTCCCTATGGGTAATAGTTTGATGATGTCTTGAGGAATATGCCATTTTTTAATGCAAAGTGACATACCTTTGCACCTAAAAAAGCTCTGGAGTTCTCTAAAATGATAGTTTTCAAAGGACCGAACCTTGTCACCAGCTCTTCGAGGAAATCTACAATTTCTATTTTTCTTGTGCTCTTAAGTGGAACAACCTTTGTCCATCTTGTGAAATAATTCATGGCGATCAGAATCCACTTGTGTCCAGTGCAAGAAACTAGGTTGATCATTCTGATGAAGTCCACTAGGCCCCATTGCACAAACGGTCTGTTTGCCACTATGGGTTTAAGGGGCATTGCGGAATTCTTCCTTCTCTCAGTAAAGAACTGGGATTTTTTGCAAGATTTTACCATAGAGTGGAAGTCATTAAAAAGTGTAGATCAGTAGTAACCAGCACGCATGATTTTAATGGCAGTAGTCTTAGTAGAGAAGTGTTCGCCCGCAACGCTATTATGAAACGCATTAAGGATCCTCTTTGCCAGCTTTGAAGTGACGCATCACAGGAGAACACCATTGAAATTCCTTTTGAAAAGGACTCCCTCTATTAGCGTATATCCATAATTTTGTAGCTGGTAGTATCTCCTTCTTTGGGATGAGAGACCTGGTGGATACTTTCTGGTTTGCATGAACCTCATTCTATCAGTCATCCAACCACCTTCTGATTCTAATTCATTTATCAAGACAAGCTTTGGTTGCTCCTTTGCGGCAAGTACCTCCTCGTTTTGTGCCATGTACTCACACAGTCCTCTTCCTTTAATAGTTTTAGTAGGATTGACTTCAATGTCATATTCAAGGATCTTGGTGATCCAATTAGCCTATTTTTCTATGATCTCCCCTTCCATGATATATTCACACACGCTGCAATGTGCGACATATACCAGCACCTTGTTGCGAGAAATTAGATGGTGGTACTTTTTAAGTCCCTTCACTATTGCAAAGGCCTGTCTTTCAATGAAATTATAATTCACCTCATATTCCTTTAGGGTTCGGGAATAGAACACTACTGGATTTTCTCCCTTTTCTTCGTCATCCTTTTGGGTTAGGATAGTAGCAATATTGGACTTACTACTTAATGCATACATTATAAAATCCTTGGATTGATCTAGATTAACTAGCACCAGAGCTGTGGAAATAGCTTCCTTGACCTTTTCAAAAGCTTCCTGAGCTTCGGTCGTCCACTTGAATGTCTGATCTTTCTTCAACATCAGGGTGATTGGCCTAATTATTCTCGTGAAATCAGAAATAAACTTGCTGACAAAATTTACTTTGTCTAAGAAGGACTGGACACCTTTCTTATTCAATGGAAGGGGAAGCTCCCTGATAACTTTCACCCATTCAGGGTCAATTGAAACCCCTTCCTTAAATACAACATGCCCCAACAGCTTACCTTGCGGTACTTCGAATACACATTTCTTTGGGTTTAGGGAAATTTCAAACTCTTGGAATTTTTGAAAAACTAATTCTAAGTGATCAAAATGATCATCCTTAGATTTAGATAACACAGTAAGATCATCCAAATAAATTAGAATAAACTTATTGATTAGTTCACTGAATGCGATGTCCATCGCCTGCTAGAATGTTGCCCCTGCATTGGATAGACCAAAAGGAATTTTAGCATATGCAAATGTTCCCCACTTCATGGTGAACGTAGTCTTGTGTTAATCCTCCTCTTTAACTCAGATCTGATTGTAGCTGGAGAAACCATTCAACAAAGAAAATATTTATGATCCTGCAACTGTTTGTAGGATTGAATCCATCGAAGGCAGTGGATAGTGGTCTTTTAGGGATGCTCTATTTAGGTCTCAGAAGTCCACACATAAACGGATATCTCCATTATTCTTTCGGACTAGGACCAGATTTGATACCCAAGTACTATGCTTGATTGGGAAGACAATGAGCGACTCAATGAGCTTAGTTAGCTCTAGCGCCGTAGGGCTTCAATTTTAGGGTTGACGGGCCTATGTTTCTATCAGACTGGTTTTGCACCTTCTGTTAGCTCAATAGTGTGTTGAATGATGTTAGGATCATATCCCTCCAGATCATCATAGGACCAGGCCACTACTCCATATTTTTTGTAGAAATTGATGAGCATTTCCTTATTATGGTGTGGGACATTTTTACTGACCCAAAGATTCCTACTATCGGAGACCTGAAGGTCCACATAATCACTTTTGTCTGCTACAAATTTCCATTTATCATTTCGAGCATCATCACAATCATTTTTTTTTTAGAGTAACCAATCCTTTCAGAAGTTTATTAGATTTGAGCTGCATAATTTATCCTTCATAAGCTTCAGCAATCTTTGGTTGAAGTTGATCGGCGAACTCCCCTAAGTGTTGGATAAACGAGGTGATGTGTTCATCACTTTCAAAAACCTGCCAACTCTGATCATTGTTGGGAATCGCTGGGTGGACTAGTACTCGTATTGAATATTTATTATGAAGAATGTCAGAGATAGGATCAAACTATGCACCAATCACGGTCATGCAATCTTTGTTGCTATTTTGTCCTCGAGGAATAGTCTTAATGTTGAAAGCTTCAAAACCATCAATCAGGTCCCAAACTCGGTGCTAATAGGATCTCATGCGGACATTATTTGCCGTGGAAATTCCTTGAACTTGGTTGACTACTAGTTCAGAATCTCGAAACACAACTAATTGCTTAATGCTCATTCATTCCACAAGGCTTAAACCTTGAACCAATCCTTCATATTCAGCCTCATTGTTTGAATAGGCAAAATGAAAGTGGAAAGACCTCAACAATTTTTCATTTTGTGGGGATATTAGATATATCCCTGCTCCAATACCCACTTTGTTTCTTGCTCCATCAAAGTACAATGTACATAGCTCATTTTCTTGGCTACCTTTGGATTATTTGGTGACCCTCGGAAACACTTGGTCTTCATCATAAATTACATATGTGCCCAATCTTATAGCATGATAATTGCAGAAAGGATCGTTGTCTATGTGTTCACTCAACAGAGCATCTTCTTTATCATTCTAATCTCCACTCACCTTCTCTTCCTCTAGCAATTCAACGCAATACATTTCTTGCTTGGTGATAGAGGTATGTGCGGCTTCAAAATTGATCAAGGCTTTATCCGCTACATGTTCAGAATGTAAAGCCTCTTATTCTATCTTCATTTTTGCACTGTGTTTAGTCCTAAGTATCAGATGTGACCAATCCAAGGACAGGTATCCACCCACCTTTGAAGTAAATTCTTGGGATAGACAGAGACCAAACATAGGAGGAACATCTATGATCACCATGTTCTACGGGAACGTGATACTAGGACAAGAAAATAGAGTTAAAGGAAGCACTTTGCTGATACCTATGGTCTCAACTGTATTCCCATCAAGTTGCATTAACCCTCTTTTCATAGGTTCGTAGCTGAGTCTCAAAGCTCTGGCTATCTGTTTAGGCATAGCCATGGTACTAGCGCTAGAATCAATCATAGTGTTGTGCAATAACTTCTTTCCTATACTGAGAATCAAGAAGGGTTGAGGTTTTAACTTATTCATGTCCTTGGTAGGAGATTTCTTTGTATTTTTTGTAAGGACTTTAGCTGGCGGTATTTGATAAACAACCTTTGTACTGTAAAATGGCTCTATTGGTACCGGGTTGACCTTTTCTTGAAGCACCTTCTGTAATAGCATCTTTTGTTCTGGGATAGCTAGAATGTCCCATAGAGACACATTAGTGGATGATTTTTTCAATTTCTCTACCACATTAAAAGCTGACAAACTCAGAGGTTTCTGCTCCTTGGTTCTTGCTATAATAATTTCCTTCTGTGGTTGAGAAGGTGAAGGGACGGTTGAAGTACTGGGAATTTGATAGGAAACGTCTTTGAGTTGCGGGTTGAATGGATACGAAACAACTGACTCACTGGTGAATCTCCTCTTTGAGCATGTGCTATAATCAAACTGCACTTGCGGTGTTTTGGATATCAATGCGTTATTAACAAACACCGTTTCTTCTTCCTCCATCCAGGAGAAGAGTGCATGATTAGGAGCAATATCAGATTCTTGTTCTAAAGACATTCCTTACATTTGTACGATAAGGACTACACTCTCCATTTGTTGTGAGGCATATATATAACCTCCATGTTCCATTGTCACACCTTGGTTGCATTGCTCCACCACTTTTTGTTGTAAGTTGCCACACGGACAGTTTTGGAGCATATGCACATCGCTGCAGGGGAAGCACCATGGATTGATATCATCAATAAGGTTGTTCTGCCTTGCAGTTAATTCCCTACTCAAGCTTGGTGATGAGCTCATCAGCAAAGTAGGCACCGACACCATTTGGTTTGCAATCGGGGCTGGCGGATTAGTGCGAGGCGTGCCCTGGTATTGATTCTGCTGATAAGAAGACCGCTCGCTTTAATAGTTTTGATATGCAGGCTTCGAAGGTGTTGATTGGTTCCGCTTAAGAGTAGTTATAGTATTTTCCATTGTTCGCAACATCTCTTTGATGTCGCTCATTTAATCTTTAGAAGAACTTGATGTAGAAACCACATTTTGTGGGGTAGTTGCATATGTGTACATTGACTGGGCAGTTTTCGGTGCACTAGTTGGTGCGACCTCTTGCGCGGAGATCGATATTTCAGGAAATATCAACATAATAGGTCGAGGAGGCAATTTTTCGCAATCTATTAAATGATTCTTGGCTTTGATAGTGATACCATAAGCATCTAGTAGAGTAGCTCCTCCCAAAGACTTGATCATCACAGAAATGTCAGAATTGATGGACTTTAATAAATTATATACGCCAACTTAGGAGTTGGGCATATGGTAATAGGAATCCTCTACCAATTTGCATGAAATCGGGAATTAAAGTCCATCAGAGCCTCCTGGGGGGCTCATTTTATGATAGATAGTTGATAATACAATGAAGAACGATCTTCATCATTCGAGAACCTCTTATAGTATGGATCTCTGAGCTCATCCCAGGTGTGAATTGAATTAGGTGTCAGTGTTTGGTACCAATCTAGTGCCTTTCCTTTAAAAGATGCGGCAAGAAGCCTTAGGGCTACATTCTATGCTATAATCTTGTGTACCAGACATACGACCACCACATCCTATAAATGTTCTGCTGGCATTCTTGAGTTGTCTCTGGTAAACTTCAATATAGCTTTCATGGCTAAAACCGGCATAGTGCCCTAGACAGTGGGTGCTACCGAGGCCACTAGGGGACTTCCAGTGTCCCATGCCACATAGTTTCTATTGGTGGCCAACAACATGGTGAGAGGAAAGGGCGGCGGGAATGGAACGGTTACCAGTTGATTTTTGACTTGGACTGTGCCTAGGGGAGGTACTAGTAAACTGGGGTTGCCTATGGTTTGGGATCTAGTTACAAGTCGATGGCTCATACACCCTTCTAAAATGCAATTTAATTTAAGCTCGGTCCCACTGGGTATGCTAGAAAAAGGAACAAACTGTTGACACCAAAATTTGACGATGTAACAAAGCCTTATGGAAAACTTAGTTTAACGGGGACCTTTTGCGCTAAAACTAAGTAACTTCCAGATTTTTAGAGAAGTCAGCTTCTTCTATATTGGGGTTTGGAAAGGGAAAATGAAGAAAAAATAATAAAATGAAGTCTAACATAAGGTGATGCACCAATATTTAACGATGGGCATGATAAATCATAGATTTAAGGGTCTGAATGGTGTTGTAGTGTTCCAGAACATCAGAGACTTAAGATTATAGCATAGACAATTCATTCATTGACATAAAATAGCATTGCATACATTTCTACTACCAAGAAGACTCGTTAGACATGATCTAGTTAAGCAAACTTACATCCAACATACATAGAAGTTCTCAAATGAAGTGTCAAGACAATAAAAAGCACAATTCACAGTTCGATCAAATAGAATGAAAAACAGAAAGGCCAAAAAATTGGCACAGTCTGAGATTTTTTGTAATCAAATAAAATAGTAATAAAGGCTTGATGTCTTTTACTAAAACCAACATTTTCCTTCCAATTTTTGGAACCTTTTCTCCTCACAGATAAAAGTATATATAGCAGGAAAACCTCCCACCGCTTCAGAGAGCAGTAACAGAAAAGATTTCATGATCCCTGGCAATGATGCCTGAATCAAAATATTCCCAAGGCCGTTACAACAGGATCGATCTGGAACAAAGCATCCAGTCATTCTAGGCACATGTGCATCTTCTGCAAATGATGGTGATGGTTCTGGAAAGGTTCGATCAGACAAGTGTCACTCCCGGTGTGAATAATTATTAAACGTAGCAACCAATAGCATTATTCGGTTCATCTGGTCCATCGCTGGCATATGAGATCCATTGGTTAGGCACGTGGCAGCCCTTCACTTCCCGTATGAACCTCTCTCCCCTCGCCACTGAGGACTTGCATTAATGCTATACGTGTCAAATGGGTGGAGCCTTCATCAACAATAGAGGGAACGAATACCAGACAAGAGCAAAAGAGACACATGGGAGCATTTCGTTGCTCGCGGTTGCTAATTCCTCTTTGTGCTAAAAGATGTGTGAATGGAAGACACGTAGCAAGTATACACCGCAGTTAGAAACTGTGGGGCCCACCAAAACCCTTTAGGAATGAGGGCTTCATGGCAGCATTTCGCAGCCCGATGAGGCAACATGAAAACATGATTAAAAGTATCCCGCAGCCGCACATGTGGAAGCACAGCGGATTTTCCTGGGATGCAAAAGGAAAGCTGGGACTCGGAGTTGTGAGGAATAAACACATGGAGGGAAAGAGCAAAACTTAGATAAAATGGCAAGCAGACCTTGCGATGCACAGGTCGGCGCATGGAAAAATAAACCCAAAGGGAGCTAGTTAAATATTTATTAACAATTAACATACTTTCAATTGTGTTAGATATGCTCAATTTATTATCCCTTTCAAGTTTGAAACACTAACTCATTTGACTACAAAATACGACGAAAATTTCTAACGAAATATGTATAATTAGATGAATCATCAGGTACATGTGTATTTGATGTGGAATTTTCAATTTTTTAAAAAATTTATGCTCGACGTTCATGGAAATTTTGACGAATGTGATTTTCGTTTCTTTTTCAACAAATGTCGGGCATAAATTTTAATAAATAAAAGTTATTTCAACAATTTATCTATACTTGCAACAGTTTTTTCATGTTATACTTGTGAATTTTCCCTACTTGCAAATTTTCTATACTTGTGACAGTTTGTGGAGGTTATAGGACAATTTTTTTTGGTGCAAAATATCATAATTATTAGATTTTGTTACTTGTCTATGATTAAAAATTATTGGAGTGTGAGTTTGAAACTTTTTGAAGATCTAAATATTCAAGCTTGGTAAAGAAAAATCATGTCAAATAATATTAGTGAAAAACAAAATGAAGAGACACTTGCTAGATTGTGGGCTAGATTGAAAAGAAAAGGTGATGCGAAATGTTATTGTCCTTGCAATAATTGCAAGGGCTTAAAGACGAGAAGACTTTTAATCACAACAACTGAGAAACATTGTAGGCATCATGTTCATGTTGAAGGGGGAATGATTTTTGTCCATTGGTAAGTTGTTCATTATATGTCTTTATACTGATTGAATTTGTAAATGTTTATATCGTTTTAACATTTTTTATATATAAAAAAAATCACTTGATCATGATCATGGTTTATTTGTGTTGATCATTATTATAAAGGTGGGGTGCCCTAGGGCACATGATATGGATTATCACGGTCTGGAGAATGTGGTTTTACAAGCAAAGGAACATGGAGCTATGAATATCGAAGATGAAGTTAACGATCCTATGGAAGAAGATGATCATGCACAAAAAAACACAGTTAAAGATGATGGTACAAATACATTGATCTATGACACATTTAGTGGCATAGTTGATCATGATGATCGATATGACTTTGATGATGTTCATGATTTACCTATACTTGAGAAGACATATGAGCCCCTTTATGGAGGATCCCAAACATCTCTTCTCTCTATTATATTGTTGTTGGTGAACTTGAAGGTTATGAATGGTTTATCCAACATAGCAATCTCATGAATGTTAAAATATGTCATATGTGTCATTTTTTTTCATCTATTTTTGTTGTTAGTTCATCACTAGTAAATAAAGGATGAAATATGTACCATTAATATTCCTTATATTAAAAAATTATTTTTTTGTTGTAGATTGATAGGTGAAGTTTTGTTACCACCATCAAATATTTTACCTCACTCATACTGAGATTTATCTGCCATTATGAAAGATATTAGAATAGAGTATCAAGCAATAGATGCATGTTCCAATGATCATATTATACATCATAAACAACATGACTTTGAAATAGAATGCACAGAATGTCATATCAGTAGATATTGAAGCGATCAACTAACAAAAAGGGTGTCTTACAAGGTTCTTTGTTATATTCCCATTATTCCATGTATGCAACGATTATTTAGGTGTGAAAGCTTAGCACAATTTATGGATTACCATGCACAAAATAGAAGTGGATATGGCATTCTTTGAATTCCTATATATGGTTCTACATTTAAGGACATGGAGGGAAAATAGCCACACTTTAAAGAAGAACCTCGTAATCTTAGGATTTCATTGGCAACTAACGGTATCAATCCATTTGGAGAGCTGATATCTATTTACTTAGTCTGGCCTATTTTTGTTATCAACAATAACATTCCTCCATGGATGTCAATAAAGAGGGAGCACATAATGTTGGCAATGATTGTTCCAAGTATTTTTTTACATCATTTTTCTTTAACGTAGTAGCATCTCATTTGTCTTATTTGTTGCATAATGACTTATTATTTTTTCATTTAATAGTCATATACAATAATTTATATATATTGTAGTAAAATGGTTATAGTAATTAGGTAATGTTTATGTTCATTCAACTAGGTAAGTTCCAAGTTAAAGATATGAATGTATATATTGAGTCTCTTATCGATGAGTTACTAAAGTAATAGAATGGTGTCACTATGTATGATGTCTCTAGACCAATAGGACAAAGAAAAATTCAATTCCATGCAATGCTTGTATGGACAATTCATGATGCCCCAGGGCTAACACATTTTTGTGGTATGTTAAAATGTTCAACTGCACTTTCACAATATTTAATTTTATGAAGTAGATATCATGAATGTTTTTTAAATAATCTATTCATTATATATAATTATAAAATTGACATATTTAATCCAATTATTATATATGATCTTGCGGGTCTTCAAACAAAGGAAAAATTTGCATGTCCAGTTTGTGGTCCAAAGATGAAATCTCGTTATTCAACAAGTTTAGGAAAGCAAGCATTTGATTCAAGTATAGGCAATTCCCCCACAAAAATCATAAGTATCGAACTACTGAAAAAAATCTTTTCAATGGGAAAGAAGAGACTGCATCAAAACCATGAAGAATGACACCTAGCTTATGGAAGTTGGAATATAATAGAATTAATCGTCAAGGTTATACATCAGATCAAATTGTTTATCTATCATATATGATATGTTTGGAATTTATATTTTTATATTGTGTTTTGTTTACTCATGTTGTAATTGACAATCATTGTTGTTGCTAATTTGTTAACTTATATGCTTCATGAAGGTCATCAAGGCATTAATGGTCAGCTTCTACAGGGACTGAAAAGTTATCCTAGAAAATTTAGTAGGTTGCCCTACTATGAGCAGCTACAAATTGTGCATTTGTTTGATACAATGCATATCGAAAATAATATAACAAAAACATTATGGAAAATATTAGATGGAGGGCATGACAAAGAAAAAATTATCAAAATTTGTAGTGACATTCAGGAAGCCAATCATTCAATAAAAAATGTTATTCAATTAAATAGCACTGGATACCAAATTAATATAAGCACCCTTCCTTGGTTATTAACGAAACAGCAAAGCAATGCTATAAAAGAAGTTATACACAAAATTTGATTTCCCACAAGATTTGTTATGAACATAAACAATATCATAACAAAGAAAGGTGAATTTGGGTCAGAGATGAAAATGCATGATTGGGACACCTTCATTAAGGTAATTATTCTGGTATATTTTATATATATTTGTATACTACATGTACTTTTTAGTGTATTATGTTTACTAGTTTTGGAAAAATAATGAAAAAATCATTTTATAATTGTTGTAGTACGTTCTACCTCTATCTCTCCTAGACAACTTCGACAACAATATCAAGCAAGTTATATATGATCTTGGAAAATAAATGAGGTAAGTAGCGATATTTGTTCAATTTGTTGTATAGATCTTATATTTGCCATTTTTTTTACTTTTAGTGTAATATATTGTATATTTTTGTTAAATCTCATTAACATATTTGTGCCTTGAATCACTTGTAGATGGTTGTCATCTAAAGAAATCCATAAAGAAGATATAAATTATTGGACGAGAAAAATTTCTCCTCTAATGTATGAAATGAAAAAGTGTCTACCTTCGATATTTTTCAATGCACAAGAACACTACATCATACACCAAGTTGAGGAGATTGAATTATGTCGACATGGATATTCAGTAATGTACACCAAGGTCAATGTGGATGGTTGAGAAGCACTTGAAATTTTTGAAGGCTTTGGTTAGACAAAGAGCACATCCTGAGGGTTCTACGGTGGAGGGATATATGGTATACTAAACCATGGTGTACATTACTGAATATCTTCCTAAGTTCACAACAAAGATCCATGTAGATCGCATTTGAGATCTCAACTCCATTAACAAATTTGAAGGGAGTACCTAATGGGGAAAGGTAGATTGAGGAAAGTGAGAGGTAATTATAAGATGGTCATGGAGATTAATTAGAATATATTTTACATTGCCTTTAATTGCTCGAAAAGAAACAACAAAGAACTAGTCCAAATGAAAGAATATTCCACACACTAATATAAAAGTATTGGTATTGTACTACTCCAGAAAATAAGTCGTATACCGTGGTAATTAACTAATTAAACGTCGTTTGTGAATTTCAATTTTTTTTTATACAATTGGTCGAGAGTGGGATGCACTACATTTGTACATCGCAAACAATCTTGATTAGATGACGGTATGGATTGAACGATGTCAACAATCCAGTCACACAATAACATGGCAAGGTGTGACTTCATTTGTTAAAAAAGCTCATCGTAATGGAGATTCCAATGTTACACCAAGGGAAATTTATTTAGCATATGGTTTAAGAGATAAACAAGTACGTATAAATATACTAATCATCCATACTATTTAATTATTTTCAATTATATTGATGTATATATATGTTGAGTTTTTTTTCTTTAAATACATTCGGCCAAGAATAAATATGTTTATCAACTAACTATGCAATATTTTTTACATGTTTGACATATTGTAGGTGAAACACCACAAGGCTATGTGGTGCAATGGTCATAAATTTTGAATCAAAAATTTGGATGACACTAAGAAAACTTGTGATTCTGGGATAACTGCAGTGTTCCAGGTGACTAATGTTTCATCTAGAAGCGACATACATCTAGAAGTCTCAAAAAATTGATACTATGGGATTTTGGATGATATACTTGAGTGTGACTTTAAGTCCTTCAAATTAGTTATGTTTGTCATCCAATGGTATATGCTACGATTGAATGAAAATGATTCCAAGAGAACTATTATTGAACATGATAATGGATTTACCATAGTTAATACAAGGCCGATCGATTGAGTTGGAAATGAGCCCTATGTTCTTCCAAGCCAACTTGAGAAGGTATTTTACTTAGAAGTTCCAGGTAAACTGGGTTGGTCATTTGTTGTTAGAAATGATCCAAGAGGAAGGCTAGTAAATTATAATGTGGTGGAAGAAGAAGATACTGAAGAACTAGAAGATGATGTAGATGATGATCGGGATCAACAGTTAGTTGATGATGTGCATGACAAAGATGTCGAAGAAGAGGAATTAGATCATGATGATGTAGGAGCTAATGTTCATGAAGATTATATCCATGTGGATGATGACATTATCGAAACTGATATCAATGATGATGATGATGATGATGATGATATGACCAACCCTTACAATGTTGAATCTGGATTGGATGATATAGACAAAGAGCTGAATGAAGAAGAAGATCAATGAAATTGAAATGTATGAGTTATTCAATTATATTATCTATTTGATATTTATTTCTTGATAGAATTATATTTGAATTATATGGTTACATAATTAATTCATGATGTTTTTAATTTTTATGCCATTACATAATTAATTCATGATGTTATAACTATTGTAGCTCTCTTAGAAAATTCCATATGATCAAATCCTAATTATTGTACGACTACTTATGATTAGATATTCTTTGATCATATATTTGGTTATTTCATTCCCAAAAAATTAGTGTTTCCTCATGTTGACCCTGCATAGTGACATGTGAATGGGGCCAACGTTGAATTGTTTTCAATTTGTGCTTGTATGGAGTGAAACTTGACATGGTTAGCCTAGACGCATGTGTTGACGATATGGGAGGGTTTCGAGACTCAAACATGACATCATGCTATATAAAGGAATCTCATCCTTCCTAGTAATACAAGTTGCCTTATTCTTTGTCTCTTTCATATATTGTTCCTAATTATCAAATGGTGGTAAGTGATTATTCCCTTATATATAATTGTATAATTAATTTTTTCTATTTTAATTTATAAATTTTTATTATATTATGTGGAGCTCCAAAAAGTTAGAGAGGAGTTCAAGTTAGTAGGGTCAAAATAAAAAATCATCACTTGTCTCTCTATCTACTCAATAATCAAAAGGCCATCAACTCTTCCATCCTAGTTGAGAGGACTAATTATATTATGATTTTTTTATGTTCCTATATAGCTTTCTTGTACATGTATTTTGTATTACTAACATGTGACATTGTATGCATATATTGCTTTCTTGTATATATTATAGTTTTACCAACATATACTATTGTATGCTTGCATGTCTTCTTAGTTAATATTTTTTTTTATTATTGATCTTTTTGATATTTTCTATAAGTTATTATTAGATGAAACACATTGGATTCCTTTAAAAAAATTATATTTGAAAATACATAACTAATTACAAGGATAATATAAAGAAGATATATCTATATATGTATCATTTATGAGTTTCTAAAATATTTTACTTCCATGTTAACCACTTTCTTTACTTCAATTGAGAAACATAATACCTCTATAATCTTGCATTTATCAAGTGTCAATAAAATAAAATTCAAGTACTTAGCTATACTATACTATACTAGCCAACTAATACTCATCCAATGATATCATCTTCCATTTATTTGTGTTACTTGACCATCACATAATTAAACCAAGTACCACTTTAGAAATACCACATACATAGTCTTCTCTTTCTACAAAACCCCCATTGTATTCGTCAGGGTTTTATTGTAGGTCCCATCAAATACTATGCCCTAATCATGTAACAAGTAGATAAGTCATCTTTACTAAGTTCAAACAAGGTTTTTTTATCACAAAATACAATACTTTTTAGTTTTAAGTGTTATATTTATGTTTTGATTATACAATTTATCTTGTAGGTTTAAGGTATGAATTTAAGGTTCTTATTGTTAGCTCTCAAAAACGCAGGCGAAATGCCTCAAGAGGCTGCCAATCTCTTGATACGCTTTAGGGTAACAGAAAAGTTTAAGAGAACTCAACCTTCTACTCTTTAGGTGCTGCTAAACCTAGGCGGGTGTACCTTTCTGAATGAAGCAGACTTGACTTATGATTATTCTTCTTGCAATGATTTGTCCACAATGGCAGATGGAAGTGAACAAATGAATTCAAACTTGATAGCAATAACAATCTTCTGATCTAAATCCTAAAGTGCTCAATTAACAAATGTAAAACGAATGTAAAGAAATTGAATGAATCCAAATGATGAAATTGCAGAGACCAGTGCCTTATTGGGTATGCGGAGTCAAAAGAAATAGAAGTGGGCAACTTATTCTGGCAGAAAATCAAATTGTTGGCATATGTTCTATTTACAACTTGTATAAACATGTAGGATTATGACTACTAAGCTCTACTTTAATAATCCAGATGAATCTCATTGATTACTGTGATCAACTAAAAGGATTTAATCTCTTCTTGAGAGAACCAGTTAATTAACCACACAAATACAACAAATGTGCACTGATAAACTAAAAATAAGCTTGTTATATCAATTTAAACAACCAGAAAGAATCAACTTGGAGACAGCTTAGCAATACTTTTCAATAAATTCAATAGACAATTGACACCAGAAATAAACTACCACACTAGCTGAATTTCATTGAAATCGCCATTTGAAAACATGCAACATAGTCTCTGGAATGAGAACTTTATTCTACTGTGTCCATTCCTAATCTACTACATCTATTCTAAAATCTAATATCTGATCCCTCAACTACAATCGGGAGTGCATATTTATACACCAGCATCAAGAAACATATCGCTTCAAATTCATGTCGTCCAACCATAGTATTCAGGCCAATTTCATGTTGACCCGCAACTATTTTTGGCATTCACATGTCAGCCACAGTGTTTGAATCTTTATTAAACATTCGTTAAGACATCCCCGCAAGTATGTCGAAGGAAATTATAACGTTGATCGTTCCTTTGGTCCCCATGCATTGCCATCATCTTCTGTCATTGAGGAGAAACCATATTGAATACCTTTATGTCTCCCCAAGATCACTTTTCTATTATATTTGTTCCAATCACTGAGACACAGGAATATTTCTCACCGAGATGTGCCCAACTTTCACCTTCGCCAAGACAACATATAGTCGGGGAGATGCTATACAGATTGCCCAATGTTTCACCGAAAGCCCACATAATACACATTAGTCGCCGTGACACATGTTTTTCTTGCCGACGAGTCCATCTGTCCCATATATGTCACTGTAACTTCAAACTATCAGGGAGACATCTCATAGATTATATTGTGTCATACAGAAACAACCCAAACACACCTTAGATCACCAAGAGAATTCGATACACATACCGATAGAGACCCCTTGTTTTCCATCAGCAAGACCAAAGGTCACTCACCAAGACCTCTTATCGAGAACCTTAACTCATATCGATATAACATCCCCTTATGTTGTTGGTCAATGTGACAATGTGGATTCGTTATGACCTTACACCGAAAGCAGCATGTCTGACCAAAGCAAACATTTGTGCACAAGTCGGTAAGACAAGAAAGACTCGCTATGACATCACCCCGAAGATGATTTCCTTTGCCGATATGCCCATTCTGATGTCGGTCGGGGAGACATAATGAAATCGATAAGACCTCATCCCGACTGTATAACTCTTGCTGATGTGATTCCTCCACTGTCGCTAAAATAATGCAAATGTCTTGCCGAAAGCCATCTACATGCAAACCTCGATTGTTGTGACATAAAATGAGTCTTTCCGATAGGCAACATAGACTCATGTTAGCAAAAAATGCAAAATGGGTCAGGGAGATAGTAATGAGCTTATGCCGACAGGAACAACAACATGGAAAATGCATGACCCGATGGATTCAATGGGGCAATATGGAAAAATATGGGTGAAATATGCACACGGTAGGACCAAATCTGGAAGTTATGAGTAAAACCAACATGTGAAAACATCAGATTTTTACAGTTCCAACAGTGGCTCCATCTAGGGATGAATGATAGTAAGATCATTGTAAGGATCCAAATCTTTGGGTGAGCAGACCAGACACAAAATGATGAACCAGTGAATAGAAATGAAGTGAAAGGCAATGGAAATGGACAAATAGCATGATGGAATGAATGCAAAATGAATGCAAGATGGAGGTGAACCAAAACCCTAAACTACTATGCGTGGAAAATAATTTTAAAGAGGACAAGCAAGAGTTGTCCATGCACTGGCAACCCTTAATCCTCTATGATTCATCATCACCTATTCTGAGTTGTTACGATTTGAAACTCAAACCATACTTTCCCTTGTCAAATACCTGGTTTTTCCTTGAGTTCATCAGATTCTTCTTGAAGATACTCATGCAATCTTTCTTGTCACTATTATTGCAAGTTCTTAGAGTATCATCATGCTCGGTTTGGCCCAAAATCCCTACACCATCCTGCAGTTCAAATTCTTCATCATCATGGGACAAACCCCTGCTATTTTCAACATACAAAATGCATGCATATTTGATACAACTTCTTATATTATCTCTCTCACTGTTATGAATTATGAAACACTCTCCCAACTGTATTGAAAATTGACCATCAAATTTCCTCTCTTGAGAAACAAAAAACTCTATCATATCAATGTTGTTTGAGGAAAACAAATCTGAAACCTTTTGCACCTCTTTGACACTACCATTTGGATACAACACTGGATCATGACTCACATCATCAATATCAAGAATATATGAACCAATCAAACTTGGACCTCTATCATCCATGGTATGCAGATAAAAGTCCTCTCCACATGAGTTAGAAATTTCAAAATCACATACATCTTCTTGAACAGACACATGCATTTGGTCAACTCCAAAAGTTTCACCATCAACTAGACATAGAGCTTCAAGATCACCCTTATGTATATATCTTTGATAATCAAGAGCTAACAAATCTAAAATTTGCTCACTACTAAGTAAACAAGTTTCCATATTTTCATTATTACAGTCATACTCATCACTTTTGTCATCATCAAAAAGAGGCCTAAGATCATTAGAGAATGAAAAATCAGAAACATTACCAACACAGTCATTTGTTCCATAACTTGACACATCCCTTTGTTTATCCAAAAATACATTTTGCTCAACATCAAGTGGGTCAGAAAATACCTTAAATTCATTATTGGGCATACCTTTGCAAAACATCATCTGATCCTCTTCTAACTCTTCATCAAACAATGGGCTTGAAAAATTTTGGAAACCATTTTCAAATGTACAAACCTCATCATCATCAAATGTATCTTTGTGGCTTTCAACTACAGCTAGAGGTATTGTATACTCACTATCAAATGAATCAACATTTCCCATTGCCTCTTCATCTTGATCACCATAAGAACTACAAGAATCGCCTTGCTGTAGATCAAAATCCATAGATGCATCTTCACAATTTGAATACTCACTGGATTCCTCACAACATGCACTGCCTTTATTATCACAATCTGTTATGCAAGAGAGATATCTTGTACCTTCATCTTCATCATGCAAGCTATTACATGAGTCATTCTGACTTGCACATGTCTCATCTTCTATTGGATACATTGTTTGATCAATGTCTCTATTCTTATCAGAAACACAACTATTGGATTCAACATACCTTATCCTCTCCATGGTGTCGATAAATTTATTCACTTGATCAAAGGTTTATTTCCTATCTGGCCAATAAACTGATTCTAGCTCTGCTACTCTTACAAATTGCTCAACGAACATGGCCCTTGTTGGCCTACAATGAGAAGGTACCTGAATACAAATATTTTTCATTATGTTGTATAGAGGAATTATATCTTCTCCTTCATATTTCCTTATGTCAAGAAATGCACCCAAGGGGGAAATTTTGCATCCTGATTCTATGATGGATTCTTGGCTTTGAGTATATACATTCTCATCCTTTTCATCTTCAAATTGTTGATTATGGCACATGTATTGTTGCACATTTTGATCAATGTCTATGTCCTCATCAATGATGTCACAATTATCTTCATATCTTTTCCTGTCTACAAGGTTTATCCATTCATCTAGTTGATCTAAATAAATTGGTATGTATGATTCAGGCCAATATACTAGGTTTGGCTCATACACTTTCATGAACTGTAGAATGATGTCAAACCTACTAGGTTGAAATCTAATAGGTATTTTCCTGCAAATATCCGTCATTCTGTAGAGCAAACAACACCTAGATTCTCCTCTATATCTCCTTATATCAAGAAATTCATCCAAAATATTTTTGAAATATTCATTAGATTGTTGGTTTTGATATATACCTTGTTGCAAATTCTAACTGAAATCTCCAAGTGGGCTAGAGTTGTGCTGCATTTGACATTGATCACATTGACAATCTCGATAACTTGCCAATCTTTGTCTAGGAGGGACTGGATAAACACTTACTTGCTTTAATGGGTGTGGAGAATAAGTGCTCTATTGTGCAAGATATGCACTGCCTCCATTGTGAGAATTTCCAATTGTACTATTAGGCATTTGAGGGGCCCAATACCTTCTTGCATTTGTGTATTAATTTTTGTCCATATCTTTCAATTCTTCAATTCCTCTTATCAACTACTACTTTTCAAAATACTTTTTTTGTTCCATACACAAATTCCATTCTTCATCAAAAATTTTAGAGTCTCCACCTACTTTTCCAAAAAGTAGGAAAATGATTCTTTTCAAATAACTATTTTTGATCTTCTACCAATGGAATCACCTTTTCTAAACTTCTCAAATTACAACTTTCTCTTCAATGACTCTATAATTTGGTCTTCAACCGAATTTTCTAATATAGTCCCCAGCGGAGTTGCCAATTTGTTAGCTCTCAAAAATGCAGGCGGAATGCCTCAAGAGGCTCCCAATCTCTTGATATGCTTTAGGGTAACAAACAAGGTCAAGAGAACTCAACCTTCTACTCTTCAAGTGATGCTAAACCTAGGTGGGTGTACCTTTCTGAATGAAGCAGACTTGACTTATGATTATTCTTCTTGCAATGATTTGTCCACAATGGCAGATGGAAGTGAACAAATGAATTCAACTTGATAGCAATAACAATCTTCTGATCTAAATCCTAAAGTGCTCAATTAACAAATGTAAAACAGATGTAAAGAAACTAAATGAATCCAAATGATGAAATTGTAGAGACCAGTGCCTTATTGGGTATGCAGAGTCAAAAGAAACAGAAGTGGGTAACTTATTCTGGCAGAAAATCAAATTGTTGGCATATGTTATGTTTACAACTTGTATAAACATGCAGGATTATGACTACTAAGCTCTACTTTAATAATCTAGATGAATCTCCCTAATTACTATGATCAACTAAAAGGATTTAATCTCTTCTTGAGTGAACCAGTTAATTAACCACATAGATACAACAAATGTGCACTGATAAACTAAAAATAAGCTTGTTATATCAATTTAAACAACCAAAAAGAATCAACTTGGAGATAGCTTAGCAATACTTTTCAGTAAATTCAATAGATAATGGACACCAGAAATAAACTACCACACCAGCTGAATTTCATTGAAATCGCCATTTGAAAACATACAACATAGTCTCTGGAATGAGAACTTTATTCTACTATGTCCATTCCTAATCTACTGTATCTATTCTAAAATTTGATATCTGATCCCTCAACTACAATCAGGAGTGCATATTTATACACTAGCATTAGGAAACATATTGCTTCAAATTCATGTTGGTCAACCATAGTATTCGAGCCAATTTCATGTCTGCCACAGTGTTTGAATCTTTATTAAACATTCGCTAAGACATCCCCGCAAGTATGCCGAAGGAAATTATAACGTTGATCATTCCTTTGGTCCCTGTGCATTGCCATGATCTTCTACCATTAAGGAGAAACCATATTGAATACCTTTATGTTTCCCTAAGATCACTTTTCTATTATATTTGTTCCAATCGCTGAGACACAAGAATCTTTCTCACCGAGACGTGCCCAAATTTTTCCTTTGCCAAGACAACATATAGTCAGGGAGATAATATATAGATTTCCCAATGTTTCACCGAAAGCCCACATGATACACATTAGTCGTCATGACACATGTTTTTCCTACCGACGAGTCCATCCATCCCACATATGTCGCTGTAACTTCAAACTATCATGGAGACATCTTGTAGATTATATTGTGTCATACCGAAACAACCCGAACACTCCTTAGATCGCCAAGAGAATTTGATACACATACTGACAAAGACCCCTTGTTTTCCATCAGTGAGACCGAAGGTCACTCGCCAAGACCTCTTATCGAGAACCTTAACTCATATCGATATAACATCCCCTTATGTTGTTGGTCAGTGTAACAATGTGGATTCATTATGATCTTACACCGAAAGCAACATGTCCGGCCGAAGCGAACATTTGTGCACAAGTCGGTAAGACAAGAAAGACTTGCTATGACATCACCCTGAAGATGATTTCCTTTGCTGATATGCCCATTCTGATGTCAGTTGGGAAGACATGATGAAATTGATAAGACCTCATCCCGACTATATAACTCCTACCAATGTGATTCCTCCACTATCGCCGAAACAATGCAAATGTCCTACTAAAAGCTGGCTGCATGCAAACTTCGATCGGTGTGACATCAAATGAGTCTTGTCGATAAGCAACACAAACTCATGTTAGCAAAAAATGCAAAATGGGTCGGGGAGACAGTAATGAGCTTATGCCGACAGGAACAACATGGAAGATGCATGACCCGATGGATTCAATGGGGCAATATGGAAAAATATGGGTGAAATATGCACACGATAGGACCAAATCTGGAAGTTATGAGTAAAACCAACATGTGAAAACATCATATTTTTACAGTTCCAACACTTACAATGACTTTTCAACCAATGGTATTATTCTATCCTATCTCTACCACTCTATTTCAAAAATAAAACATCCAAATCAAACTTAACTAGCAATCACACCTTAGTGTTCAATGGGTACACCGAAAAAGTGTGGAATTTCAATTAGGATAAATTTTGGTCTACTTTTTCCATACATTTATGTAGTACATGAGGTCAATTGGTAGGACATTTAGAAAATGATGTTGCTTGTGCAACAAAGGTCTCAATGGATAAATCATAGCTTCAAATAAACTATGCATCCACTTATAGGGATCCAAACATGATTGAAATAAAACCTCTGAATTAGGAAGATGATCAAGCTCCATTACCAACAGGCTCATGTTATGCTTGCAATAAGGAGAGAGGGAGAGAGAGATATGGAGATGTAGCAATAGAAAGAGGGAGAGATAAAGTGGGGAAGAGTGAAAGATAGTGGGGTAAGGAGATAGAGATAGAGAGGAAGATAGAGATAGAGATGGAGATGTAGAAGGAGAGGGATATGGAGAGGAGGAGAGGAGAGAAGGATATGGAGAGATAAAGAGAGAGAGAGGAGAGAGGGATAGATAGATATGGAATAGATAAATATATAAAGAGGGATAGAGATAAAGGGGGAGAGAGGAAAATAAAGGTAGAGATGAAGATAGAGTGAGAGAGGAAGAGGGAGACAAATAGATAGAGAGATATAGGTAGAGGGAGAGATAAATATAGAGAGAGATAGGGATAAATAGAGGGAGAGATAGTGGGGACAAGATAGATAGATATAGAGGGAGATGGAGATGAAGAGATAAAAAGATATAGATGGTGAGATAGAGTGATAGAGAGATAGAGATATAAAGATATAGAGAGAGAGGAGAGGGAGAGAGAGAGACAAAGAGATAGACAAACAAAAAGAATTAGATATACATATATAGAGATGGAGAGGAGAGATAAATATTGAGAAATAGAGAAAGGGAGAAATGAGTATGGGGAGATAGAGACAGATGGGGAGAGAAAGAAAGAGAGAGTGATATATGGGAAGAGAAAGAGAGATAGAGATATATGGGAAGAGAAAGGAAGAGAGGTGTAGATAGAGAGATGGATAGGGGGATAGGGAGGGAGAGATGGGGAGAGATAGAGAGGGGGAGATAGAGAGGGGGAGGGAGAGAAAGGGATATAGATAGGTAGAGGAGGAGAGATAGAGAAGAGGGGGAGAGAGGGAGAGATAGGTTGAAGAGGAAGAGAGAGAAGAGAGGGGGATAGATAGGTAGAAAAGAGAGATAGAAGAGGGGGGAGAGGGAGAGTGATATGTATAGAGGGAGAGAGAGGAGAAGATAGCGGAGAGAGGGAGAGACATAGAAAGGGGGTGATATAGAGAGAGATAGAGGGGGATGGTGAAAGAGATAGAGAGATCATGATAGAGGTAGAGAAAGATATGGATAGAAAGAGATAGAGAGAGGAGTGAGAGGGAGATAAAAAGAGAAATAGATATAGAGATATAGAGTAGGAGAGATGGAGGGAGAGATGGAGTGAATTAGAGAGAAAGGGGGGAGAGGGAGAGATATTTCAATAGATAGAGGGGGGAAGAGGGATTGACATAGATAGTGGGAGATATAGAGAGATAGAGAGTAACATGGAGAGATATATCAATCACCCTCCCTATATCTCTATCTATTCATCCTTATCTCTTTATCTCTCTACCTCTCTCTATCTCTTTGTTTTCCTTTGTATTTTTATGTTTCTCATTATCTCCCTCTCTCTCTATATTTTCTTCCCTCTATTTATCTTTATCTCCCTATCTCTTTATGTGACTTTATCTCTATCTATGTATCTCTCCTCTTTTGTCTCTCTTTTTCTTTATCTATTTTTCTCTATCTACCTCACTATCTCTACCTTTCTTTGTCCATCTTTAAATTCCTCTATATCTCTACATATCTCTCTCTATATCTATCTCTCTATATCTTTGTCTCCATCTTTATCTCTCTATTTCTATTTATCTTTATCTCTAACTCTGTCTCTATCTCTATCTCTATCTCTATCTCTATCTCTATCTCTATCTCTATCTCTATCTTTGTTTCTCTCTCTTCTCTCTTTTTTCCTCCATATCCCTCTTTTTATCCCTTTATTTCTATTCTTTCTCCTCCTTTGTCTCATTTTGCTTCCTCTCTCTTGCTTGCTTTCTCTTTTTTCTCTCTTCACCTATCTATATCTTATCTCCCTCTCCCTTTTCTCTTCCTTTCTCTTTCTCTCTTTCTCTCTCCATATCCTTGTCTCCTTAAGTGTGCAATTGGTACATTGAAGAGGTCTTAAAGGAGAATTATCATATCTTTAATCAAATGGCATGCTACCTTGAGAATAACTCCCCAAGGACACATGCCATCCTTGGATTGTTGACATGAAACAACCAATCAAAATTTAGTTTCTCTTTTCCCTCTCTCTCTTTTCCTTTGTATCTCTTATATTTCTCTCTCTCTCATGCTCTCTTTCTCTCCCTATCTATCTAAGTTCATCTCTTTCTCTCATTCTCTATCATTTTAGTTTCTCTCTTTGTATTAGCTAATAGGATACATATATTGTGAGATTTGAGCTTGAAACAAATCTCATGCTTGGAAACCACTATTGTGTCATTGGAAAACAAGTTTTAACTACCATTTAATGGTAAGCCAATTTTAGTGTAATGGTAAAATCCTCTCAAATATAAAGTAAAAGCCTATATATACTATTATATAATAATAAATATAATTATATTATATATAATTTAATCTAATATTACTATTATATTAAATATATATTATATTAATTATATTTTGTATTATATAAAAATATACTTATTATTAATTATTAATTATAATAATTTTATATGTATTTAATAATTTTGTTAAAGAATATAATATATAATTATAATAAGTAGAATAATTATATTATTTATTATGTAAAATATAAAAAAAATATAATTAACTATGTAGAATATTAAAACCTAAATGGCACCATAATTTTCAGTTTAATTAACATACTCTAAAACCTTCGGCAAAACCTTATTTTTAGGTTGTAGCTCATCAAATTGGAGAAGTGAAAGGTCAATACCAGCGAGGAAGAGTTTGGAGGAGCGAAAACCTTGCATATTAATTTGATTGTTGGCCCTACGCGCGCAGGAGCATGACATAGCTTAGTGCATGAATACCCTAACTAGAAAAATAGGGCAAGAGGAAAGCCAAAGCGACAAGGTTGAGGGCACTCAGGAAGCTAAAATCAATGACCAAGAGACAATGAGTATTGTAAGTGATTTATATCTTTTATATTGGAATTCCCATTCTCTTTAACCTACAATTTTCATGGCTTTCCAAAGATCTTCTCGTACATTGGCACCCCCATTCTCGTAAAATGGTATGAGATAAGACAAAAAAAAAAAATAGTTGTCTTTAGCCATACCCTAACTAGCATGCATGCCCAAGAAATTTTTGTAGTCTTCAACTCTGCAGATGGATCAAAACATAGCTACTAACCTGCCCACTTAGAGCTCCAAATGCCTCTACCATTGATCAGGATTGAAATGCATATGTAACCTAATGCTACCATATCTTCAAGACCTTTACCAACCTACACTCTTCTGCACCATGGTTTTCCTATATCATTTGGCCAAAATGTGACTACAAACCTGCTTAAATTCTTCATCCATCCATACTACTAGCCAGTAAAGGGGAGGTCATCATGCATCAACTTATTAGCTTATCTGTATAGAGTCATACAATTCCAATGTGAATCAGCTACATCAAAATATGCCATACTAAAATTTGCTGCTAATTGCTAGCACCCAACCAAAGATGATATAAATTATGTCAAATATCAAGGCTTCCCTGCTTCTTCACTTGAGTCATGGGCCTCAATATGGCCCACATCCATCTTTCTCTGACATTCAACTTCCTCTAGTTTCAATACATGCAAGAACTTTGCTGCTCTCAACTCTTTGTCATCTTGAGAGAATATTCCATGGAGTCAATTCAGACTCATACAAATAGCACCTAGATTTTTCCCTTGAATTAGTTTCTCCTTTAAATTTTTATGTAGCTTCAATATTTTCTCCAAAAGAATAATCACACCCACCTATTAAATTGTTTGGCATATTCATGTATTGCAGTTCATCTCAAGAGAAAAGACTGCATACTAATCAAATGTGCCACTTTCATCAATTTAGTTTCGCAATGCACTGTCTAGAATTCTTCATGGCTTGCAAAACATTTTTCACTAATGAGCCTTTCCCTATCTCATAGACAACTAAACATGAAACAAATGGGTGGTACACTTCAACAACTTGGTGTCCTTGATACCTTTTACCAGGGTCATCTTCCAATGTCCCTAAACATGTTGTTCATTCCAACACTCTCTTCAATTGAAACCTCATCTTCCAATTGTTGTTTCAACCTCCAAGCATCTAGCAATTCATGGTAGGCTTCAAATGCATCTTCCAAGGAGTAGTAATTGAACATATTTTCATTGCTTTGACATAATCTTTTCAAAAGATTCACTCCACCTAGAAATCCTAGGGCTACTCCTCAACAGACTTTTCACCAATTGCTTTGAAGGATTTCCCATCATGGTCCATTGGGGAAGCCATGACAATTTATCTAGAAATAGATGCACCACCCCTACAAATAACTAACATGACACAAACCTAGATTGAAGAATAGATAGAGAAGTGAAGAATCCACCTTGAATAACACAACATAGTAAACTCTAGATGTCAAACCATATTTCAAGAGAAATTTTTCTATTCACCAAATAGGCTCACTCCCAAATAGAGAATTTTACAACATAGAAAGAAATTCAAAGAAAATATAGACATTTGAATTTAGAAAAGTACAATTAAATTTGAATGGGAGCACTTTTTCTAGTTGAAATCTTCATTCCCTTTTCCCAAAAACCTAAGAGAAACATGGTTGTAAGCCTTCATCAAATCTAAATTTAGAAGAAACCTTGCCTTACTTCCTTAAAAAGATAAAACAACAAATCTCACTCCTTCCTCCATTATAGGCTTCATCAACTCCATATTATCTTTCTCGTCAACAATTGTGGGGATAAGCTTTAGGATAACATTATAATTCATAGGACCAAAAACATTGTTTTTAGAGAAGAAATTGTTGAATTTTTTTGTTTCTTTGTCCCTTAGATAGGCTTCATTAGAGTTTTGGTTACCATCCAACCAAATCTCTTTCAATTTCTTAGATGAGTTGTCTTTTAGAGGCCTCATATACAAAAACTTAGTATTCCTACGCCCAACCTTTAACCAAATCGTTCTTGATCTTTGCTACCCCTATTTTACAAAGTAAGGCCTTTCCAACTACTTTTTTATGTTCCAAAACCTATTAATAGAGATTTTTTATGACTGAAAACATCATATTTCACTATTTTTGGGCTAAGCCATGCCCCTTTTGTCACTGTTCTACAAAACCCTTCATTTTCCCTCAATACACTAGGGTTTTGGACAAATACCATATACCCAACCTCTGTAACTCAACTATTGTCTTCAGCCCATTAAAATAATCCTACAATAGGACAAACAACCTTCATTCATACTGTTCCATCTATCAAATTGGAAAACCCTAACTTAACAACCACAAATTCACAAGAAAATTGCCCATGTTAGCCCTAGGGCATCAATTCAATGCCAATTTTCTTGTTTTAACAGACCTCTAAATGCAATGAACCTCTATCCTACCATGTTGCACACCAATACACTGAGTTACAGTTCCAATATATTGGGTGGATTGGTGGATCTCATTTGGTTTTAGCCCTCAAACCCTTACACAAGAAAAATAGGGCAGTCCTTGTATTTGATTGTTTTCTCCCACAAAACATTGATTTAGCACTTCAAAACAAATTAAAATGAAAGGGAACACATATATTTATCTACACCAATGATCTTAGATAATTTCAAGCTAGTGTGGATTTGTACAACACAAAAGAACTTCAAAAAAATCATAAAAACACATAAAATTGCTTCAAGAACGAGGTATTTGATATGAAATTTTGGTATCAACTCCTCCAACAACCTTTTCTCGGGCCTTGGAAGTATTTTTAAATCATCTCATACCCCAACTACCCTCAACCAATGTCCATAACTGACTTACAAACACTTAACAACCCATTATTTTCCAAAATTGCAATTTTGACAACTTTTAATGTCAACAATTACAACTTTTTACATTATCAACTAGATGACTTCCAAGCACCCTAAACACATTGAAAATGGTCTTTTTATACCTTATTCACCTTGAATACATGACTCCCTACAAGAAAACCTATTCTACCTACTTTGACAATATTTGACCATCATTGACAATTTCTTCACATATTTGATCTTATTTACAATATGGATCAATGAAACAATAAATGGTAATTTAGACCTTATTAAAACATCAAAAAAAATTGAAAATCTCCCTAGACACTTCTATGATCAACCTCTAATTCTTAAATTATGAACATAAGGTGTAGGTGCTCCTACACCAAAGACTCCCCAATGAGTTATGCCTATATCACATAGAGTCATCTTCCATTGATTGTAGAACATATTATTGACCCCCATTTACAAAAAAATAATATGGTTTTTTGGGCACAAAAGTGGAGCAACTCAAAGATAGGGTCTTAGCAACATTTAAAATTTAAAATTTCATTCTTCCTTTCTTATCATGCAAACTTGTGACTCAACAAAACAAGTATGCAAGGCCAAAAACTTCAAAGTTAAGAATGGAAGATTGCTAAATGTTTAACCTTTTTTCTTTGCAATGGGATGGGAATACAATATGATAAAAGTGGGATAATAAATACATCGTTTGAAGCATCAAACCAATATGCAAAGATGAAAGAAAGTACTAACCCCTTAAACTAAAAAAGTTTCTTTTAACTTTAAGTTTGTTGGGTAGCCAATTCTTTTAAGTTATCAAATCCTACCATCATACATAATAAAAAAAAAATTATTTCAAATGACTATGAGCACTAACTTTCACTATTTGAATATGTTAAAACCTTTTAATAGAGAACTAGAACATTGATGCAACCACTCATCCTACCTTAAAACATACCAAAAGTCTCCTAGCAATTAGACATACGAAGATTTAAGATGACTTAAAAAAAATTTATTGCCAAAGCATAAACTTATGATGACTTAACCAAGCCTAGTACACACTCCCTCCCCATTAACCACTTAGACATATGTAGTTTATTAGTGGACAATTGAACCACCTAACATGTGCACCTAAATTATGTCTATTAGTGTTCTAATTCGTCTTTTTCAAGACAACTTAAACCAAAATATTATGTATGGTGAAACCATTCTTCTACACACTTGTGCGAACCCTTTTCTTAGTACCTACAAAACAACATGAGTAAATGAGTTAAACAAGGAATTGCAAGCTAAAAAAAGGATTCCCCATGAAATCCATTTACAACATTAAAATTAGGAATAAAATATTGAAGAACACAATGAAAATGACAAAACAAAGATTAAATCCTAACTAGAAAAGAAAACACATGATCCCATGGGGGAATTGGTGCCAATTTGATGTGAAAATTGGCCCTTTCCCAATTCCTAAGATGCAAGCTTCGATATTTTCAAGAGATTTGATCCACTTTTTTTATTTTGAAGAGTGTTCCAAGCTAAAATCTACAAAAAACCTAGCTCTGATTCAAGAATGAGTGATGAATTTTGATACATATTTGAGCATGGTAACTTTGCATAAGTTGTGGATGGATGAAATGAGGATATGAGCATTTTATTTATAGAATTCCAAGATGGATGATTGTCCAAATTTGAACAATGTGGGACTAACATTCATCCAATGGCATGATGCTACTTGTCAAGCTATGAATGGGTGAAGGATGTGCAAGATTTGGGGTTTGTGCCAATAAATGCACAATTTTGAATTTCAAATTTGTTGAAATGACTTGTAAGAGGGAAGGGAAAGTGCAATAAATGCCACTTGGCTCAAGGAAAAGGACATGTAAGATGAATTTATTTCCTTGTTGGATGTACATGTTGACTTGGAATTTTTGAATTCAAATTGAGAGAATATTCCAAAAGATGTCTTGTGAGGAAAATAGAGATTTAATAAATGAATTAAATCTATTTTCATGTGCAACTTGAATTATCTAGAGGATGGTACATGAGATGAGATTAAATTAATTAAAGGTTAATTAATTTAATGAGAGAGGTTAGATGATGTGACCTATTTGACTCAAATTTATAGATTTATTTAAATCAAATAAGAGAGGAATATGACAAGAGATTAATTAAATTTAAGAACTCTGATTTATTTAATTAAAAGAGATGGTGTTAGATTAAATCAAATAAGGTTTTAATTTATTTAATTTAATGGATAGACTTTAGATATTTAATCAAATAAATTGATTATTTAATTAAATAGGGATAATTAGATCAGATGGATTGATTTAATTAACAAAAGAGATTGACTTAGTTAGATAAAATGATTTATTCAATTAAGAGATGAATATTGATGAATTTAATCAAATAAGGAGATTTGATTAAATGGTTAGACCGAGGGATGATTCAGGAAGAAATGATGTTAGGAAGTCAGGATCATATGCACAATGTCAATCAGTATATTTTGTGTGTCTACATTTTGCCCCTCTTTGAAGCAATGCACTTGTTGTGTTGGTTCAAAGAATAAACGATCTTGATCAAAGCCAAAAAAAATCATTATTTTTAAAAAAAACTTGCCCCACTGCTACCTAGCAGGAGAGAATATGCCAATATAATTCCCCCTCAAGTGGTTGGACGAAAATTCTAATTTTTGGGTGATCTCGCGAAAAAAAGAGGACAAAGTACCCGATAGGTTCGAAAAGGCTTCGAGAGGTTAAAAACATGTCTAAACACAATAAAACAATGAAAAACAAGCCTCAACTAGACAGAAAGTGGTTCAGGGGTCCAAAACCCTAGCAGGACAACCAAACAGGGTGAAAAAACCCTAATTTTTAGGCTTAAAAGGGGCTCAAGGGGTCACTTTCAAGTCATTTTCACACACCTCCACTAGCAACCTTGAGATTTGAGCTCTGACTTTCTAGTGACATGGCACAATGACAGCTTCCCCTGCACATTTCAGATTGAGTTCAGACATACCAGTGGCCACCTGGCATCGGGGCACCGGTATGTGGCCCTTACCCAAGCTTCGTCCTATCATTTAATGCCTTATTTAATGTTTTAAAGGGTCAGTCCACTTGCAGTGGCGCTATATAGCACTGTTCGGCAATCAAACTATGTTGCACGGTGTTGTTTTGCACCACAACGGTGTAGTTCAAAGTTTACAAACTCTGATGTTGAGCTTAGGTTGGCGGGTTGGTTTGCCAAAGTGCAACGCGGCGACACTAAACTACGACGCTGGATGATAAAGTGCATCGCGGCAGTTCCATTTTTATTTTTTAGGGCTCAACATTGGAGTTTGATTAAAATCAAACTATGACACTATCATGAGTTGCACCACTGGACACATTTTTGGAGCGTTCGATTAGAAATTTTTCAAAAATTTTAACACGTTGACCTTCCTTGATGCAGGACGCGGCGAGGGAGCTCTACTCTCGAAAGCATAGGTCGTGGGATTTTCCAAACTTCTTGCGAGACCTGAGTGATAGGGACCAGGATTAACTTAGGGTTGCGGGGTTGTGGCACATTGCGTATGCAGCGCCCATGCGCACTCACCTAGGGATGTTGTCAGCGCTGGCCAAGAGGTGGCACAGCGAGATGTCCTCATTTCATCTTCCCACTAGCGAGGCCACCATCACTCTAGAGGATGTTTGGCATATTCTATAATTGCTGATTCATGGCTAACGAGTGATTTTTGATATGGACGAGGGGTGCGAGGTCTACTACAGAGTCCTTGCCACACGGGACATCATCTTCTGTGAGGGACAAATAGAGCTAAAGCGCTATAGGCTCATAGCACCTCCCTACCACTGAGTGGTTGTAGCCATCATTTTGAGTCTTGTTTCCCTAGACACACGAGGGTGATACTTCAGTCTCGGTTGGGGGTATTGCTGGGAGCGGATGGTCTGAGACAGGCCGATTCATTTCGCATGGGGGCCTGTACTTCTAGCTTCACTCTACAGGGACCTCCATGAGTATGTTTACCTAGATGACAGAGCACTGGGGGCAGGGGTGACTTTACTTCATGTCTGGGCATGGGAGCACATTTCTATGCTACAACCATGTGTTGTTCTAGTTTTGATGGGGGTAGATGATCCCCTCGTGGCACGATACAGAGGCGGTGTGTCCTTTATACACACCAGTGAGCATGAAATCCCCTACTAGAGGCAGGTCTTAGACGAGATGTTAGTTTTCACATGGCAACCATACCTTGGTCGGCCTGGATGGGCCGACGATGCTGACCAGATGTTTTACTACCACCAAGATCATTATATGTAGGGGTAGGAGCATAATATGCTTGAGAGGTACCTACCTGGGTGTGTGCAACATTAGTTCAAAGAGCCACAGGATCAACCTGATGATGACTACGTAGTCATCTTTGTTCACACCATGGCACAGGTTTTATGGGGGCGGTACATTCCAGCCTCAGAGGCAGTCAACAGTTTCTGGTAGTTGGTAGCCTGACCATGGGCTTATGATCAGGGTTTAGCAGATCTAGGTACCACGCAGGCCTATAGGGATTGGTTTTGACCTCCTCTTCAGCTGATGATTCTAGGTGCAATTTCATATGTGCGAAGAGTTAGAGCTAGAGGGGGAGGATGAGGATGGAGAGCCGAGGTTCAACCAAATCCGCCACTAGTGCCTCTAGTCCAACCAGAGCATGGTGGCCTACACATGCAGGACCATCAGTAGAAGCCACCACGAGATGAGAATCAGCCTCGGGTGCAGCCACAGGTATGACCAACAGGACAGGAAGATGCCTGAGATGCGTTGATTGTGCAGTTATAGGCCTAGATCCAAGCTGTGATGACCAAGAGAGATCAAGCGAGGGATGAGAGAGAGCAACTCAGGGTTCAGAGGGATCAAGCCATGTAGTAGAGACAGGCTACAGAGCTACAGGCAGCCACTGAGCTAGGCTGGAGGCAGCAAATAGAGAGTATGACAGCCTCCTCCTCCCAGGGTATAGTATCAGTTTAGTCCTACAGGGACGCCATCCAAGAGGCAGAGTATTACCAACGGGCCTATCACGAGACTATACCTAGAGCAAAGTGGGTACCAAAGTACTCAAAGTGGGCTAGCCACAGACCAATAGAGGGTCACAGTGATAGAGGTGAGGGTAGCATTCACATAGACCGAGCCTGATCGAGATGCTATGATATTTTTTGTGCCTGATGGGCTCATTTTTGATAGCCTGATGTGATTTTTGTATTGATTGACACATATTTACAATGATTAGATTTATTCTTTGTACTATGATAGTTATGTGATGATATATATATGAGCCGATTTTGATGTGATGCAATGTGTTCTCTTTTATGCATGGATGTTTTTACTTTTATATGTTATGGATGCATTTATTTCTAATGATATTATGCAAATGATTATGACTAACAGATCTATATTATATAAAATGTGATGTGTAAATGAGATGATATATTACGTGATGTGGGTTGTAATATGTAAAATGATTATGATTTATGGTGTATGTGCAAAATGATGTGTGAATTATGCTTAGAACATGTTTATGAATGGATGTATTATGGACTATTCCATTTATGCTTATGTGGAATGATTTATGCAATGAATGACTTATGATGTGATTTATGAGATGATATGGACGATGTATTATGAATGTGATGGTCGTGATATGATGAAAATGAGATGGTTTAATGCAAATGAGATGGTTTTTTTTTTTTATGAAATGTATGTGATGCATTTAATAGTATCTATGTTATGTTAATGCATAGTGATGTGATGATGCATAGTGTGACATGAATGTAATGTGATGAGATGATGTCATGATATTATGCAAGTATGCATGACAATGAATTAAATGCTTATATACCTATTGTTTATGCAAAAATGATTATGAAATGTTTGTGTAAATATTTATATGATGATTTAGATGTAATGGATAAAATGTAATGAAATGGATGCATCTATTTTTGAAAAATGTTTATGATGATATGCTTATGTGATGATGGAAATGCAATGCATATATGATATGTTTATGCAATATGCTAATGATTTGTGGATGCAGGATCGATGACGATAATGGTGATGATGGACTATCATAGTACCTTGTTAGTACAGTTAGCAAGGAAAGAAGTCATTTCAACAAGACACAAGATGATGAAAATGCAAATGATGATGATGATGATTACTTTCCAAGGAATTGAGATTTTCAAAGGGTCAATTTCCTTATGTTTGATAACACACATGGTACGATGCATCAAGGTATAGGAAACCAGGATGGCATTGTACTTAGTGTGATGGACTTTGACTTGACAATCAGATATGAGTATTCTTGTTCACACCTGACATACAGAAACCTTGCTAGGATGCACTTTAGAAGTTTCAAACATCTCGGACCAAAACACAGAAAGGTAAACCTGTCCATGCAATAAACAACAAGTTTCCCTAGACCTCCTCCATTCATACCTAACAAAGCAAGTATTTTCCAAGGTTATATTACAAGAACATCCAACAAGCATAGTAGACAAAAGATAATGATCGTTTCCCCATTCCCATTTCTCTAAATCCTCTATCTGGGATATCATCAAGAAGTCCTTGGAATAAGTGCAATAAGATAAGTCAAAAGATAAAGATAAAGTACACAAACAAGTTGACGTTCTTCAATACCGCTAACCAAAAGGGAATGTGTTTTCAAAGGATAAGAATCGAAACTTATTGCCAAAAGATAATGTCCATTGTAGAAAGGATTCATCCTAGGACATGTTAGTGGATGGCGGTACGTCATTTCATTTATCCAAAGTGTTCCTTCTGATAAATAATGCCCATTATAGGAAGGATTCATCCTAGGATATGATGTTATCAGATGATTGATATGGGACTATTTGGATGATGGACTATCGACACAAAGAATTTACCAACTTGTTTACGTATTGACTAAGACTTAAGACTTGACGTTTTGAGTTTTCTCTTTCAACCTGCTAGACTTGTTTCTGATTATTTCACCAAAGGTTGAGGATGACGATCAGTTTATTATGAGTGGTGTTTATTGCGGGTGCAAGTGAGATGAGACGGATGGATTTTTTCAAATATTTGGATGTTTTTGATGTTTTGCAATGTTTTGAGGCTATTTTTGGTATTTTTTGAGGTTTTACAAATGTTTTGATTTTTGATTTTTTGAATGTTTTTGGGATTTTGTAAGATTTTGACCAAGATACTAACCTAAAGACCTATCCTAGGGGCCTTGGGGGCTGATCAATAGATTAGCCTTGCCTACGTTATACATGCAGAGACCACGTAGTTCGACTGATGACTTGATCGATTTACAGATGAAGATATACATGATGAGATGTCAATTTATTATGACGGACTCTTAAAGGACCGACCTAAGTGTCTCGGGGGATGATCAAACATCAACCTTTCCTACGTTCAAACTCAGAGACGACGTAGTTCTACAAGACGACCTTGATTTTGACTTTTTGAATGAACTTTTGACCTGTTTTTGGATTTTGATATGTTTTGAATGTTTTTGGATTTTTCGATGTTTTGATGTTTTTGGATTTTTTTATTTTCTGATTTTTTTTATTTTTTGATTTTGGGACTTTAAGATAATACACAAATCCGATCTGATAAGAACATTCCCCCAGCGTGATGCAATAGACTACTCCGATAAAGGAAAGACAAATTGACCTTAAGGATGGGTAGAGTAGTACTAGGAGGGATCATGATACAAACACAGGACCAAGCTATGGTGCAGATGTGAGTAGATGAGTGATGGATCGAGATCTAGATATGATGGATGATGGAAGCATAATGATTGTAGAACAAACCGTAAAGATCCTAGTGGATGGGAAGTGCTTATTTACACAAGGGTCCTGTTTGCCAGGTTTTCGCCAAGGTACTTGTCCAAAGTGCCACCGAATTGGTTTTCACTAGAGGACGATTTTTTCTCTTTACTATTTTTTTGATCCTTTTTCTCATTTTTTTGGATTTTTTTCTTTTTTTAATTTTTATTGTTACCAAGACACCTGTTTGCCAAGTTTTCGCCAAAGTAACCATTTTTTCAGGACATTTTCTAATTTTTTTGGATTTTTGGTTCTATACCTTGAAAGTTAGGTATAAAACTTTTTGAGATGAGAGTTATTCATGGGCTCTTGCAGAGGTTCCCCTTCAGGTGTTGATAACTAATATGCCCCTAACTTATAACTTGTTGTGATGAAAAATGGTCCCAACTAATTGGGTTCAAACTTGCCTTTGCTGCTTGGATTTGGGACATTCTTCTGATTTTCTTTTAAGACTAGTTCTTTGACTTGGAACGTCTTGCTTTTGATTTTCTTATTGTAGCTCCTTTTGAGTCTATTCTGATAGGCTTGAAAATGATTCAAAGCGTCTATACATCTCTCATCCAGTAGCTCCAACTTATTTATTCTTGATACTTGGTATTCTTCATATGTGATGAGATTTTGCAGTGATATCCTGAGGGATGGGAGCTCGATCTCAATGGGGAGTGCAGCTTTTGATCCATAGACCAAGGAGAAGGGGGTGGTGCCAATGGGTGTGCAGATGCTGGTTCAATAGGCCTAGAGGGTGGGATTAAGCTGTAAATGCTAGTCACAACCTGTGTCATTAACTATTTTCTTAAGGATTTTTAGAATGGTTTTGTTTGTAGCTTCTGTTTGGCCATTGCCTTGGGGATAGTACAGGTTGGAGAAGCGATGTTGGATTTTGAATTTCTCACATAAGTCACGGACTTCCTGATTTTTGAATGGTGTCCCATTATCTGAGATAATGGCTTGTGGGACACCATAGTAGCATATGAGATAGTTCATAATGAACTTTGAGATCTGCTTCCCAGTTATGTACATCATGGGTATGGATTCTACCCACTTAGTGAAGTACTTAGTTGTGGTTATGATGAATTTGTGGACGTTAGATGAGGTGGGTGTGATTTTCCCAATGAGATCAAGTCCCCACTGCGAAAAGGACCATGGTGTTACGATAGGATGAAGCTCTTGAGCTGGAGCATGGATGAGGTCCCCATGTTGCTAACATTGTAGACACTTTTTGGCATGATCATGTGCTTCCCGTTCCATTGTGGGCCAATAATATCTCATCCTCAGCAATTTCTTAGCTATGGTCATTCCACTTGAGTGTGAACCACAGATAATGTTGTGAACTTCATTTAGAGTTGTTAATGCCTCCTCAACATTTAAACAGCATAGCAGGGTACCTTCTATGCTTCTATGATATAGGGTATCACCTAGGATGACAAATTTGGATGCCTTTTTAACAAAGGTTCGTTTTAGGTTTGATGGTAGGTCAGTGGGTATGACTCCTATACGAAGGTGTGTAAATTTCGTGGTACCAAGGATCACCGGGACCAACGATTTCACGCACATATTCTGATTTGGGTACCTCGGATGTGGGAATGAGAAGTTGCTTGATCAGGAATTCATATTTTGGAATGTTTTCAAGGATGTCTAATAAGGACCCAATTGTTGCCATGGTGTCTGCTGCTTTGTTGTTGGTTCTGGGAATTTGCTCAAATGTTATTTTGATGAAGGATTCATTTAGAGTCTCCACAAATTTCTTGTATGAAGTGAGCTTTTCATCCTTAGTCTGATATTCATTATTGACTTGATTTATGATCAACTAAGAGTCTTCATACACCTTGAGAGCTATGATGTTCCATTGCACTGCTATCCTGAGACCTATAGTCAAAGCCTCATATTCTGCAATGTTGTTGGTGCAAGGAAATGCCAGTTTGTATGACCTTGGTATGCAATCCCCTTATGGGGTGATGAAGAAGACACTAGTTCCTGATCCATGTTGTGTGTGTGAGCCATCGAAGTATAGTTTCCAGTGGTCAGCTATGTTAAGGTTAAAAATGGATTCATCTGGAAACTTTGAGACAAGAGGATTCTCAGAATAAATAGGTGCTTCTACTAGTTGATCTACAATAACTTGGTCATTAATTGATTTCTTCTCTACATACTCAATGTCGTACTCTGACAATATCATCATCCATTTTTCCATTCTTCCTATGAGCATTGCCTTTGATAGTAGATACTTGAGGGGATCAATTTTGGCGATAAGCTTTATTTTGTGCGCCAACATGTAATGTCTAAATTTTTGAGATGCAAACACTACTACAAGACATGCTTTCTCAATAAATGAATATTTTAGCTCATGACCAACCATTGTCCTACTAATGTAGTAGTTAGCCCTCTTTGTTCCATTTTCATCATGCTGACCTAGGAGAGCTCCAAGGGCTACTGCTATTGCTGACACGTATAGAATCAATGGCTTTCTTGGGATGGGTGGCATTAAGACTGGTGGTGTCAATAGGTATTCCTTGAATTTTTTTAATGCCTCCTCACACTTGGTATCCCATTTGTACGCTACTCCCTTGTGGAGTAGGTGAGAGTATGGGTTTTGTTTGTCTGCCAGTTGTGCTATGAATCTTCTAATGGATTGGATTTTGCCTTGGAGACCTCTTAGTTGCTTTAGTGTTTTTGGTGCCTCCATCTCAAGGATTTCTTTCTCCTTTGTTGGATCCACCTCTATACCCCTCATTGATACTATATATCCTAGCAGTTTACCTGATTGTATGCCAAAGACGCACTTCTTGGGATTTAGTCTAACTTTGTACTCATCTAGTCTGTCAAAAATAGCACTTAAAGTTGCTATGTGATCTTTTCTCTTTCTTGATTTAGCTAGGATGTCATCAACATAGTCTTCAACCATTTTATGGATCATGTTGTAGAATATCAATGTCATGGCCCTTTGATATGTTGCTCCTGCGTTCTTTAGACCGAATGGCATCATGTTCGAGCAGTAAGTCCCCCATGGACAAGTGAAGGTTGTCTTATGTTGATCTTCTTTTGCTATCATGATTTGATTGTATCCTGAGAATCCATCCATTAGTGACAACATCTCATGTCCTGCTATCATGCCTACTATCATGTCAATGTTGGGGAGTGGGAAGTCATCTTTTGGACATGCCTTGTTCAAATCCCTGAAGTCTGTGCAGATTCTGATATTTTCGTCAAGTTTTGAAACAGGTACTAAGTTTGAGATCCATTCTAGATAATTGATTGGTCGTATGAATCCTGCATCTAGTAGCTTTTTTAGCTCCATTTTGACCAATAGAGCAATCTGAGGGTGCATTTTTTGAAGCTTTTGTTTGACTGGATTTGCTTCTAGATACACTACTAGGTGGTGAACCACAGTCTTTGGATCAAGTCCTAGCATGTCAGCATAACTCCATGCAGAGTTTATCTGTCTTTCCCTTAAGAATGCTGCTAGGAGTTCTTCCTCTTCTGATAGTAGTGATTCTACATAGAATGTGATATGCGGGGTTGCCTCTGTTCTTAGGTTGACCAGATTGCATTTTTCGGCCAAGACTGCTGACTTTTCCTGATGAATGGCTCTTAAAGGAAGATTGAATCCTCCATCCTTGGGTGCCTCAGAGAGGTTTTCACCATTGGATACGTCCTTTCTTTTTACTTTTTTCTTGTCAAAGAGTTCCACCATGTGGTTTTCACTCAAAGACTTGGATATTATTCTTAATTTATGGGTGATCCCATAATAGTGGTTTACAATTTTTGGCCAAACTGGACACTGAAATTATTATTTTTAACTAAATCTTCACATTCGGGCACTTATAGCGGCTAAATTGTGATGAATTTGAAGATGGTACAAACTAGAGTCTCATCAAATTTTGTCTGTAGATTCTAAAATATTTTTTTCAAAATTTTTGGAATCAAATTGCACTTCTTTTTCCATCTCCCACGAAAATAGATTTTTCTTAGAAAACAACATTTTTAAAAAGTGACGCACACCGTATAATGCATAACTTTTTTTCCATGAAGGATAAAATTCTAATTCTTTTGAATTTAGATTTTTAACTCTGATATCTAGTGCTTCCACTTGGTTAGATAGTTTTTTATTGAATATTTTTTCCTTAATCAAGTTTCAAAGTCAAACAAATTACAATTCAGACATAGCGTGACTCTATAGCGTAACTTTTTGTATATGTCAAAATTTAATTTAATATTTTTTGTTGAGGGACTTCAATATCTGGTGCACTCATATTTTTCATTTTTTTTTTATAATCTTCTATTTTTCCACATGTGAAGAACAAAGAAATTCATTTTCGATGAAAAACCTATGTTTAATAAAACTTAAAAAATACATAACAAAACCAAAACATATTAAAATTATATTCATTGGATAGCTTGTTGAGGAATACCATAATCATTTGAAATAAATTTTAAATGAATTCATTTGATCCCCCAAAATCTAAATCAAAAGTGATTTTTTATCAGCATTTTGATAGGTGTAAAGGAGATGCATTTATAGGTATGGTTTAAAACTAGCGATGTTCTATCCAAGGGGGTTTGATATAAGGTGATTTGATCAAACCCTCTTCAATTGGAATCCTTCAAATGGAACTTTTTAAGGCTTAAATCATTATATTTTCTAAAAATATGTGATTTCAGCTAAAATTCGTTCCTCTCAGGAATTGTAAACCACTATTATGACAGCACCCTTCTCGCTTTTGTGACTGAAGGATTCAATTGTTTCCCCATAATAGGCATGTTTTCAACTCTATTATAAACCTTGCTTTGTGATCCCTTTCTGGAATGTTATCCCGCAATCCCATGAATTCCGAAAGTTCCTCATCATTTTTGAATGTATCAAGAACTGGTGGTCCTCGTTGGTCATAGTCGATGAGTTGGGGATTTACTAAACAGATCTCATGACTTTTTTGGTTTAGTTCGAAGGATGGGGTACTAATCATGCACAAGGTGGTATCCTCAAATAGCCTAGGTAGATCGGTCATGGTATCCTCGTCATTGCTACTATTATAGATCTCAGTTATAAAGTTATGTATGTCTCTACCTATGGGTATTGGTAAGCATACTTCTGATGTGGTTGGCTCAGGAGGAATATTAACCATTCTAATCGAAGGACTTCAGCCATGTATGGTTATACTTGGAGGGGTACATCAAAGCCCAAGGTTTGTTATTGGTCACGTCTCTAGTGTGATAGGTATTATGAGCCCATTGTCATTTTGTCCCAATCTTTGATTTCTGTCGTAGCCCATTATGAGCATCATTTGCAGACCCTTGCTTCGGTCATCCATTGGTAAATTAGCTACTGGTATTTCATCCTTATATAGCATGTATGATGGATCTGCCTCAATAACCTCCTGGCCAAGGTCTCCCTAGCTTGTGAATTTGGGATAGTCCTCAGGAGACATTTGTGATGTGGAAGCTTAGTTTTCTTTTGGACATCCCCGCGATCTAGGAGATTTTGGTAACTCTCCTACCACAAAAGCATTGTTAGGGAGCTTGTAGCTTCCACAACCGTCATCCTAGATGATGAGCTTGATGTTGGAGATGGTGGGAATGGTGGGAGTGGTAGGTGTCTCTGTTGCAAAAGTGGACACGAGAGTGGCGGGGTCGATGTATGGTGTGGATGGTCCCTCATCATTTTTTGGTACTTGGGGGATTTTTTAATACTTTGCTTCAAGATTTTTGTAGTATGAGAAAGGTTTAGGGTCTCCATGGATGGTCACTTCTTGTCTGTCATGTGTAAATTTCACACATTGGTGGAAGGTTGATGCTATTGCTTTCATTGCATGGATCCATGGGCATCCTAGGAGGATATTATATGGCAAGTCATGGTCCAAGACTTGACAAGTGGTTTCCATGATGGTGGGCCCTACTTGAATAGGGAGTTTTATTGTGCCTTGAGACACTCTTTCTCGGTCATCATATGCTCTTATCATGATACCCTTCCCTTTGTCAATAGACTTCTGATATTTTCAACTCCTTGATGAGGCTGAGAAAATAGATATTCAAACCCGCACCTCCATCCACCAAGACCCTTTTGATTTTTCTCTTATGTACTATGGCTTCTAAGGGAAGTGCACGGTTGTGAGATGGTTGGGTGGGGAAATCTTGGTTAGAGAATGTAAGGAGATTTGACGTAATGATATTTCTGACCATAACTTGGAATTGCTTCGCATCAAGGTCTGTGGGGATGGTGGATGAGGCCAACGCTTCTTCAAGGATTTTCCTATGGGAAGATGAGATTTTTAGCAACTCCATGATGGAGATGTGCATTGGCATTCTCTTGAGTTGATCTAGGACATTATAACCATTAGGAACGGATCTAAATGTAGGGACTTTGTTTGGCTAAGATGATCCTGTGATGGTTACTTTGCTGCCTCTTGTGGTGACTCCACAATTGGCATGGGTGCCTTTGATAGTGATGACCATGCACTTTTCATATAGGGAAGCGACAACTATTTTATATACATGACTTACGTTTGTGTGAGTTCCCTTCCCTTTATCATTTTTGTTCCCTTTGTTACCATGATTTGGCATCGGATTCGTGTATATCTTAAGATCCTAATTTCTTGTAGGTTGTTCCATGTTTATGATTTTTTTATCGATGAGATCTTGAATGATGTTTTTTAGTCTCATGCAGCTGTTTGTGGTATGGCCTTTGATTTTATGGAATTCAAAAAGTTGATTCTCACTGTACCAAGGAGGTTTGACATCTGATTCTTGGTAATTCTCAAATGTAGGTGCTTTGATGAGTTTTTCGTCTATTAGCTTTTTCATGATTTCTTCAAGTGGTTCGCCCAAAGTGGTGTACTTTCACGTTGTATAACTCTTGCATTGGGGTGGTCCTCTTTGCTCATTGAGATTATTGATTGTTGGATTGTGGTTTGGTTGGTGTGTCGTGTGATGATTGTTGTGGTGTTGTGTTTTGATTTATGGTGCGGATGTGTGTTGGCGAGGAGCACTAATGACCACCTTGGCATCAACGACACCATCATTAGTAATGTTCTTTTTTCTTTCCCACGTGTGAGGTTTATCATTGTAATTGGGTGATGGGCGGTTGTTTTGTTGTTCTGGGTATGATGTTGATTCTGCGGGTTAAGTCATAAGGGCTCTTTCAATGTCGAGCGCCTTGGGAATCAATTGATCATATGTGGTGATGCCCTGAACCTTGAGATGAAATGTTAAGTAGCCTTCAAGGTTGGATATGATGGTGCAAACTTGTTGTTCTTCTGGCATGTTCTACTTGCTCCGATTGGCCTTAGATCACCATCATTATAGAAATGAGGCAAATGACTCACCCTTTCCTTGTTGTAGAGAAGAGAGTTCTTCTAGACTAACATCCATTGCAATGTTACATGCGTAATTTTTGATGAATGTGTCCATAATTTCTTGGAATGTTCTAATTCCTGAAGGTAATTGAGAGAACCATTCCATAGTGTGACTTGCCAAACTCCTAGGGAATAGTCGCATTAGATAAGTATTGTCATATGCGACTTCCATGCAATGAACCTGGAATTCCCTGATGTGATCTTCAGGGTTTCCCATCCCTCGATATTTGTCAAATTTGGGGATTTCAAATCCCTTAGGGAACAGTTTCATTACTAGGCTCCTATCAAATGGATAGGGGTAGAAGTTGTTTGGCATCTTTATTGTTCGCCCTGATTGAAGATCGAGCACTTGTTGCAAGAGAAACCTGATTTGTGTCATCACATCATTTTGCAGATCAGGGGGTGGGATGAAAGTGTTTTGGGGTGTTTCAATCATGGGTTGAACAGGTGGGTTGGTCGGTGTGTTGTTCGATGGTATCTGTATGTTCTGCCAAGTGAGGTAGGCTTCCACCTGCTTTTGTATGAACAATGCTTGTTGTTGATCTTGTTGTTGTTGCACTAAGATTTTGCTTGTTGTTGCGCTTGTTCTTCCAACAACGCTTGTTGTTTTGCTTGTTGTTGGGCTTCCAATTTTGTTGCTTCTTGTTGCTCTTGATATTGCTTGATTGCCTGCTAATATGCTTGCAATTGCACTGCTTGTCTTTGTGCAAGAAGTTGTGCTTGATATTGGGCTTATTGTGCCTAATATTGAGCTTGCGCTTGTGCGGCTTGTGCTTGTGCTGCTTGTTGTTGTAATAGAAGTTGTGCTTGAGAAATTTTTTGTGCTTGCAATGCCTGCGTGGCTTGTGTAACTTGAGCAGCTTGATGTTGTTGTTTGTGCAATAAAGCTTGGGCTTGTTGTGCTTGTTGCGTTTGTAATGCGGCTTGTGCAACTTGGGCAGCTTGTGCAGCTTGCTAAGTAGCTAGTTGTTCAACTTTTTGTTTCTAAACTTGTTCGTATCCTCTTTGGAAAGTAGCTTGCAATGTTGCGTTGTATTGGCTTGATGTGGTGGAAGTTAGTGGTGGTGGGGGTGGTGGTGGATTTGGAATGGTATTTGTGAAGGTGGTGTTGGTGTTCTACATGATGGATGGTGCTATTGATATGGTTGGTCCTTGAGAGACCATGTTTTGCGATGTTAAGGGGGTGTTTGATGATGTTCCAATCGCTTGTGCATTTGTCATCTGTTGTTGCGATATCAACGACAAATTTTGAGCATTTGACATAATGCTTTGATTGATATTTGGGATAGTAGTTTGATTAATACTTGGTAGAGGGGGAAGCCCTAAACCAAGGAGCGATGTGGATGATGATGGAAATGGTGGAAGTGGTGGAAATTTAAGGGGTGTGAGTTGTTGTGAGAATGTTGTGGTGGAAAAGATGCCCCCTGGTCCGAGCATGTCTCCTTCCTCTTGCGAGTTTGCGAGGAGAGGAGTTTTAGGTGTTGCATGAAAAAATGATGATGATGGATCATGATGGAAAGTGAGAGGAACATTCTTATGTAATGTTTTTTCAGATATGTTTTGTTCCAAGGTGGTTTTTGCATCCAAGTTTTGATTATTGACAATGGGATGTGCTTGAAGAGCATTGACAAATGCATTTCCCCTGTTAACATTAGGTTGGATTGGAGCAAAAGATGTCGTGACTTGCGGAATTTTTTACGTGATGTTTTGGGATGGGGGTGTAGATGAGATGGGAATGATGGATGAGATTGGAGGAAATGATGTCTCGACTATGGTACTCACATCAAAATCCAAAGGTAATTTGGCCCCTTTTTTTGCTAGCTCAATCATGTATAACGAAGGGTTAAGCCTCATCATGATGTTGATGATTCTATTGTTTTCTGGATTTTGGAGCATTTCAGTTATTTCTTCGTGAGACATTCTAAGGGTAGGATATTCTCCTTGGTTTTCCTCTTGCAGATTTTGGGATGATGAGATGGTCAATGGATTGCTTGACTCAGTGGGATTTATCTCAATTTTGGTTTGACTAACATCACTTGAAGAAGGTGTTTCTTTATTGGCTTCCATGCTCTTCTTGTATTGAGATCTGGTTTGAACCATAAAACAAGGATCAATATTCAAGAATAGGAGAGATGAATCTCTTGATTCCTTGGATTGATCTTTATTTTATGTCTCAAAGCGGAAAATTTTAGAATATCTTAAGAATCAAGAGATGATATGATGATGATGCAAGGGATGGATGATGTGGATGTTATAGTCTTTTGATTAATCTTGATAAGAAATGCTATGCTTTTTGGGCTTTCGGATATGTTTCAGATTTTGATTTTTCCTTTTGATTTTGTCCTTGATCTTGATTGGTTTTTATTTGTTTTTCATTTTGAACAAAAAGACCCTAAGATGTTGGATGATGATCTAAGGGATAGCTTTGTTCAAGGGTTGATGATTTGAATATGTGTAGGGAGAAGGATGCATCTACCCACACCTATTCAAACAAGATGATAGTTTAGCTAAGCACACGAAGAAGGATGCATCTACGTATACCAAGCTAAAAAAGATGAGTTTTATGACTTTGACTAAGCATATGAAAAAGGATGCATCTACACATACCTAACCAAAGGTGATTTTGATAATGTTTTCAAGGATTTAGTCTCAAGGATTTGATGATGTTTGATTTTTCCAAAAAGGCCTAGCATAAGGATGTTTTCAATATTTTCCAAAAGGTGATGGTGAGATGATGTTTGATGTTTTGAAGGGTGGATGAAAAAAGATTTTGGTTTGCTTTTGATCCTAAGATGAACCTAAAAAAGACACTTTGCTTGCCTAGACCTAGGTATTGAAGAACATGCAAATGCTTCCTATAGACCTTTGTGACCAAAGAATGATTTAGTTTGAACACACATTTTTGGATTTAAAAACAATGATCTTTGCTTTGGATTTTGAAATCATGAGTCTTCAACACACATGAAAGTTCTTTTTCTTAGCTTTGCTTAATGGCTTTATTTTACCAAAAACACTTTCTTATGATTAAGTTTTCAAACTGAGATGTCCAATGTCTTAATTTCTTCAAACCCCATAAGATATGTTATGTGGAAATTTGATGAACTTAAGGCAAGGGTTTTCCTATAGTTTACTTAAGTAGACAAATTGAGATATAATCCAATGTTTAGAAATCTCTAAGCACGTGAATCCAAAGGGCAAGCAATAACATATAGATTGAGTCAATGGTATTTGTCCCCAAAAGGGTTTGAAATTTGGATGATGTTAAGTGTTTGTTTTTTAGATGTTTTCGATCAAGAAATGCATTTTGTAACCCAAGAATAAGTACAATCCTATGGATGTGTAAGACAATATTTTTTGGATTCCCACTTGGACAAGTCCAGCTACGCCTATCTTTAGTGAATGGTTAGATGCTTGACCCCACTGGCTCCCCTCCACGACACTCACTTATACAGGGCAGCCAAGCATAAACACCCATGAAACTCCCATGGCATGTTTTCCATTTCTACTAAAAGATCGTAAAAGTGTGGGTTGGCTTCAGAACGATCGTTCTTGCACCAACAAAAAGATTAAAGGATCTTGAAAAATTCTAGCACGTGGGTTTTAATAAGTACTTTCCATTCGTGGAGATTGACCCATACGGCAAGAGTCCCTTGTGGATCCATCTTGTCGGAATCAACCACGTGATATTGGTGTTTCTTCCAATATCCACATTTATATCCTGATTGGAAATACTCTTGGCTTTAGTGTTACCGGTTGAGTCGTTCCCTTGGGTGAGTACTTTTTCCCCAAGGCAGGCCCTCTAGGATAAACAAAATTGAATGAAAGACAAAATCCATAACTCGATCAATCTTTGATGGCTACAAAGAGAGAGAATATACGTGATAATGCCCCCACTCACACTTGCACAAGATTTTGTTCAATTTTACACCCAAATCGAAGTGTGGAGGTGATTGCTTTATCTCACCCCAAAGTCACGAAAAAATCCTTTTGATTCTCAAGATCAGTATAAAGTGCGAGAGAAGTGCATACGTCCTTTTTCAATGTCTTTAGTTTAAGTAAGCCTTCACAAAAAACAAAGTTGCACTTGTTCTTTTTAAATCCCCAAAGAAAAATGTGAGTTCATTTTAAGCACCAAAACATAAGTGAAAGACATTTTGTTCAATTGTTAATCCCATAAAAAAAATCTAGTATGTTGTGGTCCTAATGTTCATTTTTAACCTTTGCAAGAAGAAATTGAAAGATTCTTTTTAAACCCTAATGAAAACTAGGGTCCTAGGAAAGAAAAGGATAACAATTTCTTAACAAAGTGTTAAGCAAACACTATAGTGTTTAAAAACACTTTGATTTGATGAACATCCTCCTCATGCTTCTCCTTCTTTTGATTTTGATTTCCCACCTACAAGGAAGAAAAAACCAATTAGATTCTAGAAAATATAGAGACAAAAAAGTAGAAAATAGAGAACAAATTAATCACTAATCAAATAACACGTCCTAGAATTTAATTTTCCCTTTTTACTCCCTTCCACGGTCACAACTCGTGACTGCGTTAGAGTTTGATTTCCCAACGGTGCCCTCATAGCACCAGTTTCTATTCAACATCGCTCTATGTTGGGACAAAGAGCTTAATTGTGTCACACTTTTCACCCAGCGTCACAGTTTTCTTCCAGTGTCGCAGTTTGATAATTTTTTGAAAATCCCTACAAGACAACGAGTCTAGCAGTGGAGTTAGAAATTCAAATATTTTGGCGGGACGAGTCCAATGTCGCAGTTTTAATTTTAAGCAGAGCCATATAGCAACACTGAGAAGCTAGCGGTGCCAAAATAGCAATGCTGAGCTCCCAACGTTGGAATTTTCTATGTGAGTAAAAACATGGAAATTTTGGGAAAAATTGATTGAAAGTGAGATGTAGCCCTCCTTATAGCACCAAATGTGCAAACCCTTTTCTTCGTACCTACAAAAAAATATGAGTAAACAAGTTAAACAAGGAATTGCAAGCTAAAACAAGGATTCCCCATGAAATCTATTTACAACATTCAAATTAGGAATAAAATATTGAAGAACACAATGAAAATGACAATACAAAGATTAAATCATAATTAGAAAAGCAAACACATGATCCCATGGGGGAATTAGTGCCAATTTGATGTGAAAATTGGCCCTTTCCCAATTCCTAAGATGCAAGCTTTGATATGTTCAAGAGATTTGATCCACTTTGTTGATGTTGAAGAGTGTTCCAAGCTAGAATCTGCAAAAAACCTAGCTATGATTCAAGAATGAGTGATGAATTTTGATACATATTTGAGCATGGTAACTTTGCATAAGTTGTGGATGGATGAAATGAGGATATGAACATTTTATTTATAGAATTCCAAGATGGATGATTGTCCAAATTTGAGCAATGTGGGACTAACATTCATCTAATGGCATGATGCCACTTGTCAAGCTATGAATGGGTGAAGGATGTGCAAGATTTGGGGTTTGTGCCAATAAATGCACAATTTTGAATTTCAAATTTGTTGAAATGACTTGTAAGAGGGAAGGGAAAGTGCAATAAATGCCACTTGGCTCAAGGAAAAGGACATGTAAGATGAATTTATTGCCTTGTTGGATGTACATGTTGACTTGGAATTTTTGAATTCAAATTGAGAGAATATTCCAAAAGATGCCTTGTGAGGAAAATAGAGATTTAATAAATGAATTAAATCTATTTTCATGTGTAACTTGCATTATCTAGAGGATGGGACATGAGATAAGATTAAATTAATTAAAGGTTAATTAATTTAATTAGAGAGGTTAGATGATGTGACCTATTTGACTCAAATTTATGGATTTATTTAAATCAAATAAGAGAGGAATATGACAAGAGATTAATTAAATAAGAATCTTGATTTATTTAATTAAAAGAGATGGTGTTAGATTAAATCAAATAAGGTTTTAATTTATTTAATTTAATGGATAGACTTTAGAGATTTAATCAAATAAATTGTTTATTTAATTAAATAGGGATAATTAGATCAGATGGATTGATTTAATTAACAAAAGAGATTGACTTAATTAGATAAAATGATTTATTTAATTAAGAGAGAAATATTGATTAATTTAATCAAATAAGGAGATTTGATTAAATAGTTAGACTGAGGGATGATTCAGGAAGAAACGATGCTAGTAAGTCAAGATCAGATGCACAATGTCAATCGGTATATTTTGTGTGTGTACAACACTAAAGAAATTTTCAATGGAAATTTGCATTAAATGTAAATTTGCTGCTATTTTTAATCATGTAGGTGTCCAATAAACCACTTGGTGGTGTTTCCCTTCAAGTTTATTTACTTGAATGAAGACAAAAATTCCTTTGATTACAATTAGAGAATACATTTGAGGCCTTGGTTGTGTAACTGGTGGACCATAGTCACATTTAACACTTGTTACAAATTTTGGGGGTTAAAACATTAAGTAGAAGTCTAGTAAATCAAATAACTTGGATTAAGAGAAGATATAACGTGAATTCATACCTTTGAAAGGTTGTATATGAGGTTGCATGGTACTTTAGAATAGACAATAGCATCAGTTGTATAATCTCCCTTGAATTGATGAGGAGCCTAACCATCAATTTGACCAAGTGAAATCTACACCTTCCAACTCCAAATCCATCAAGGGATTTTGGTTGATGAAATTAGCAAGGTCTTCTCAAATTTTAGAATATGTTTGAATATTTTTGAGGAACTATTATCGAGGAACTTGTTTCCTTCAACAAAATTACAATCAAACCCACTTGACAATCCTCTAAGTACAAGATCATAATAATGCATGTTTTGAAAGTAAAAAAGTAGTAGAATTTTTTCTCTTCCATTGTAGTGGATTTTAAATTACTATGTTGGCCTCTCACCTAAGAATATTTCTAGAAATGCAATCGTTCACTTCAACATTTTCAGAATAGTATAGAGACCCAGGGATAAGAAATCTTACCTTGTTGTACCAATATTAAATATACTTTTCCAAATGATAAGTGTTTGATAGATACTTGTATAACATTCATTCCTCAAAAACTACTATCTAGCAATTGAACCAAGAGCAATCATAGAATGCTTTGAAGAAACTTCACTATTGGGCATCTTATCAATATGGTTCTCAATCTAATTAAAATAAAAAACCCACCAACAAAAAACAATTGAACCAAGAGAAATCATACCTTGTTCCATGGCACCTCCCTCATCAAGGTTCCTGCCTACTATGATTGGCACCTATGGACTATCCACTGAAATGTTATAATGCAGCACTATCACACACTTAAAGACTGTGAGACTAATAAGTACTATCATTCATTACCTTTTCCCCTAAATTGTTATACAAAAATACTTGGAACATTTCCATACATTGTTCATGTAGGAAAAATCATCATTGAGTCTAGTTTTTTTAGTCTTCCATAGCCTTAGCTACTATGAACTGCATCTCCCAAACTCCATGTTTGTGTTAGGTTGTAAAATAATGACATTTTAAAGTCATTAATTGCAAGGGACAATCTCCTTCATACCATGAAAGAACTTCATCGAACATCCTTATGAGTGCAGGTACGACCAAATAGGTATTTGTCAGATCTGTCTTCCTCGAGCAAGGGAAATTCAGGAAGAGAAGAGGAAAGCGAGACATGTAGTAGGTCTAAAAGAGGGAGATCAACTAGAGGTCAAAAGATTAGAAGAAAATTTCATAAACACATGGAATTTTTTCTTGCTGAAGGGGGCTCATGTTCTTATAATGATGAGAACATAGGCAACATCGAGGTGCCCTTAAGGTACAAACATCTTTGGAAACAATAGGTACCCAAGGAACTTCCTCCAATAAACATTGATTTTTGTGTCAACTAGAGGATATATCGCATAGCACCATCATCATTACATGGTTTGGGACTATTTTGCATGGATGGCATAAAGGTATGTTATGACAAAGTTACTGAATTGATGGAGTATGTTAGACCATGTTACAGTTACAAAGATTGGATGTAGCCGTTCGATATACACGAAGTATGCATAGGTATGCATTGTCATCAAATTATATACAACTAAAATATAAGGATCAAAATAAAGGATTGGCTATGTACATTGACAAAAGACCAAAAGCATCAGGGAGTACTATAGGGTTTATAAATAGTACATAACCTAGGTCAACAAATAAGCAACCTAATTGCATATTCAACGCGCGTGATGGAAATCATGTATTTGTATGTGTGATAATATCAGTAACTACAAGGGAAGAGTTGCTAATCAATTACAATTTGAATCGCATAGATACAAACATAGTTACTATGGGGGTGGTACGTACTATATACCATTTTACCCAACCTCCAATTAATGACTCTAATATACCATTTTATTATTATGTTTTTTTCGTAAGTCTATTGGTTTCATTTCGGAAATTTTTTTATATTTAATTTTGGTCACAACGAGACATTGATTGTACGGGGAAGGCTTTGGCCAAGAGCACAGATCATGATGCATCTTCAGGTGTTTCTACCCAACATGTTTACCTCATTGTAATTGTACAAATTAGATATGAGCAAAATATTTTATTTTATTTTTTTTCATAAGTTTATTGGGTTAATTTTGATAATATTTTTAATATTCTTGTCACAATCAGTTGATCGGGGAAAGGCACCAGAAGTAAAGGAGAGCATCCATAGGGAGGTGTAGTCACTATTATGCAATGATGACATTGCATATTGTGTAAACCCTCTGGATATGATAAGGAAGACCCAAAAAAATGCAATGAACAAAATCCTTTAGTTGTTATTCATAGTGCCTCAAACAAATGAGATAAGAGAAAGGATTAAAATACTGACTGAGAGAGCACAAAACTTTCAAGTAAGTTGTCATGAGATCTTTAATTATAACATAAGTTCATTCATGGTTTTATATTTGTACTCTTTAATGTCATGAACTAAAATATGTGTTATTTTTACAAGATTTTTTGCATCCTCATGATGTTGTTGGCCATGATCAGGGTACTCTAGGTGTTGCCTGGGGAGTAGAGGTTGGTACAAGTGTTGATCCTGATCTTCCTGTATATGCATCACATCATCCGACCTCATGATCTGTGCCTATATTTTCAACTAAAATTTTGGCAACATATAGCATGCAGACATCGGGTAGTGCACCCTCTGGCAGCGAACATATGCCAGAACATGCATCAGGACATGTACCTGGGGATGCAGAGGCCACTAGTACTAGTGATGTTTTAGAAACATTTCCTAGATCTTCCCATATTACTAGTACAAGAACATTTCCGGTCACATTTGTGGTGACCGAGGATTTCATTCCCATAAAGATAGAGAAGGTCTCAAGTACTTTCAAATTTTTTAATTATTATTGTATATAATCCAATTGAAATTTACTTATTGATCACTCTTTTTAGACTAATGATCCCATGATCATTTTGCAAGAAATGATATTTTTTATAAACATCTAAATGACATTACATTGGAGATCTTTGGGCCCACCATAATACACGATGGAATTCCCAAAATGAAGATTTAAAAGATGAGCTCATTAACGGTTTAGTTGTGTTGTTCGGTAATAACACAGTCAACCGAACCAAGGTCCTTAAGAAATTTGGTACCTATCTAAAGTATGTGAGGGACCAATATAGGTCACATTTAGAGAAGAACAAAAAGTACGAGCATCCCCCCATGATTCTGGAGAGGGAGTGGAAGGACTTGGTGTCGGATGGAAAGGAGAAGGCTGAAAAGAAAAAAAGAAAGACACCACTGGGCCAAGGAAAGTATGTGATACTATCAACAATGTAACTATATACTGATTACTCTTTCTTTTTACATAATCTAACATATTTCAAACTTTTCATAGGTTGCCTGACACATCGAAGGAAACAAAGGCAAGACTAGAAAAACACGGGTAGCACAAACTTGGCTCTGTTGGTTATATGAAATTAGCCACATGATTTGAAAGTATCAATAAATGAAATATTGCATCCAAATAATAAATTGAATTTTTTTTTGGTTTAATCACACCATAGAAGAAAAATTCATGATCTTATGCAAAAATGTAGGTCTTTGAATTCAACAAAGTGCCCATATAAGAGGACCTAAAGATTTCCTTCCAGCAAGGCTATGGAGTCGTGGTTGAATGCCTAAGACTCTTGATTGGGAAAACATAAGCTTCCACTGCATTCGACATGCAGGTAAATAAACTCAATGAAGTTTATTTAAAATTGAATACTTGTGAAATCTATTCAATATTAATTTCCACCATAGAGTAATTATGTGCCTATTTTTTTAAATAGGCAAGCAATGATAATACTATACATGACATTGGAATGCAACCTGGTGAGGGTGGAGAACAACCTACAGATGAAGGTCATGGTGTGCATCCCGGTACTAGATGTATTCATGTGCTATACAAAATGCAATATGGATTAATACAATTAAACATATTTAATTGCAATTGGTGTATTAATTAATGTAACCTTTCGTGTTTCAATTTTAGAGCATGTAGATTGTGATCAACATGCTGAGCATGATTAGGCTAGAAAAGATCAGGAACATGATGTGACCATATCAAGTAAAGAGGACCACTCTAATGTTCTTTTAAACATATTTAATTTCAATTGGTGTATTAATTAATGTAACCTTTCATGTTTCAACTCCAGATCAAGATTTATAGGGTGTTTAGTATGTTGAGCATGAGGCTATAAGACAAGATCAAGAACATGATGTGGCCCCATTAGGTAAAGAGCGCCACTCTAATGTTCTTTTAATTAATGAGATACTTGTAACAATAATAAAAAAACATATCAATTTAACATTTCTTTATTATTGCAACATACCTCCCCTTGAAGCGGCCTCCACATCATGAGTACATGACTAGGCATACATTAAAATCACAAGCAGAGGGAAGAACAATTGAAGGGAGAATAGATGATTTAGAAAACGATAATCCACTTCAAAAAAATTTAGCTTCAAAAAAGAAACAAAAAAGAAAGTGATTGTAATCATATTATGACAACCATATTTTTGATAATATGTAAAAATTGAAAGAATGAATGTTATATATTAATGAATGAATGTTATTAGTTATTAATGGATGAATGAATGAATGTGAATATGTTAATGAATGAATGTTATGTCATTAATGTAGGATGAATGAATGAATGTTATATGTTATTAATGTATGAATGAATGACTAATGTTATATGATTGGGTATGGGGAATTGAGAGTGATGCAAGGTGGGGGAGAGGAAAAATGAGCTTCCACCATCACGTGGTTGGCCTTGTTAAGTAGAGAATATTAAATTATTCTCAAAACAAAGAGAAGCTCAATAAGGTAATGCACTTTTCAATATAAGAAATGCATCATTTGAAGCATCAAACCAATATGCAAATATGAAAGAAAGTGCTAAATTTTTACTATGGTGGTAGAAAAATGATTCTTTATACCCTGATGCCTTCATTTTCCAAGCCAATTTCTCCTAATTGCATAGCTTTTCCATGTTTTTGGATGTGATATGTCTCCTACACAAAAAACATGTACCAGTTTACAGCCTTCAATCCAACTACATCCAATTATCTTTTTAATTCTTTTTTCATCAATATCTTTACTATTTGAACCTCGTACAAATTTTTAGATGAAGAACCCATTATTATAAAATGTGCCTCCAATTGAGTAAAGTGAATCCATGCTCTGCATCATAATTTGAAGTTGTTTCCATTCCAATGTTCTGAGTTTAGTTTGTTTGTATGGATTTGTATGAATACCACATTGTGTTGTGTGTGGATTTGGTTTCAAAGCTCTATTTCTTTTGTTTTTAGTGGTGACATAACTCTAAAATTTAACTTTTGTGCATAATAGGTTAGTGGAAAAATTGATAGCTATGAAGGGTTTAGAGGCTTGATTGAGATAGATACATGGATATTTAGATCTTGTTTTTGATGGGAGGCTTCCACTTAACCATGAAATTTTGTACCATCTGTAGGTATGCAAAAATTTATCTACTTACATTCATTCAACTTATTGTCTTCCTTACCAAAATCTACCCTTGTTTAGCAACAACCATAACTAGCACACTGTCATAAAGCTTCAATCTCAGTCATTAATCTTTGTCTTGACAAAAAGGATAAGTCATTATTACATCACTAAGGGTAAATATATTTCATAAAGACCTATGGAGGATAAACCACACACTACTGGATTTGACACCATTTTCTGATGGGCATTCGTCGGTCGTTCGAAAAATCTTTGTTAGAAGAGCGACGCAATGGCCAAAATATTTCTATCGTTGTTTTTTCATCGCAAGGCCGACGACAAATTAAACGTTGAAATAACAGCGAAGAATCGTCAGTCGATGGCATCGTGAAATGCCTCAGGATTTCGTCGAAATATGGATGAAAACTTTGTTTATCCACTGACGAATTACACCAGAAGTTCATTGCCGGTTCGACAAAATGGGCAAGCAGTAGCATCGAAACAATAGAAGACGTTTTTCAAAATTGTGACGAAATACTCAGGTAGTAGTGTCGAAAGAACACCAAGAGTTTGTCGAAAGTGCGATGAAATTAGCAACGAGTAGCGCTGAAAGAACACCAAAAGTTCATCGAAAGTGCGACGAAATTAGCAAGGAGTAGCATCGAAAGAACACTAAGAGTTCATCGAAAGTGCGACGAAATTAGCAAGAAGTAGCGCTGGAAGAACACCAAAAGTTTGTCGAAAGTGCAACAAAATTAGCAAGGAGTAGCATCGGAAGAACACCAAAATTTCATCGAAAGTGTGACGAAATGGGTAGGGAGTTACGACAAAATCATCGTCGCAGCTATAGCAACTTCGTCGAGCCTTTCTATTGATTCGTCGGTGATTGTTGTCGAAATTGCGACGAAGAAGTAAAATTTAAAAAAAAAATATTCATGGAAATGTACCATTGTGGAGACTAACGACTGATCATACATACAGACTGCATATTGGTTTGATGCTTCAAACGATGCATTTCTTATATTGAAAAGTGCATTACCTTATTGAGCTTCTCTTTTTTTTTAGTATGGTTTAATATTCTCTACTTAACAAGGCCAACCAAGTGACGGTGGAAGTTCATTTGGCCCCTCCCCCCCATCACATCACTCTCAATTCCCCATACCCAATCATATAACATTAATCATTGATTCATCAATAACATATAACATTCATTCATTCATCCATTAATAACATATAACATTCATTAATTAACATATTCACATTCATTCATTAACATATAACATTCATTCATTCATCCATTAATAACATATAACTATCATTAATTAACATATTCACATTCATTCATTAACATATAATATTCATTCTTTCAGTTTTTACATATTATCAAAAATATGGTTGTCATGATATGATTACAATCACCTTTTTTTCCTTTTCAAAGCTACATAAAGCTGAAGTGGAGTATCTTTTTCTAAATCAATATATGTCCCCCCTTTAGTTGTTCTGCCCTCTGCTTGTGATCTTAATGTACGCGTAGTCATCTGCTCATGACGTGGACGTTGCCTCAAGGGGGGATCTGCTACAATAAGAAAGAAATGTTAAACTGATATGTTTTATTATTATTGTTACAAGTATTTGATTAATTAAAAAAATATTAGATTGGTTCTCTTTACCTGATGGGTCCACATCATGTTCCTAAACTTTTGTTATAGACTCATGCTCAACATGTTGAAGACCCTCTAAATCCTGATCTGCAGTTGAAACATGAAAGGTTACATTAATTAATAAACCAATTGAAATTAAATATGTTTAAGAGAACATGAAGGTGGTCCTCTTTACTAGATGGGGCCACATCATGTTCTTGATCTTCTCTAGCCTGATCATGCTTAACACGTTGATCACAGTCTACATGCTCTAAAGTTGAAACACGAAAGGTTACATTAATTAATACACCAATTGAAATTAAATATGTTTAAGAGAACATGAGGGTGGTCCTCTTTACCGGATGGGGCCACATCATGTTCCTGATCTTCTCTAGCCTGATCATGCTCAACACATTGATCACGGTCTACATGCTCTAAAGTTGAAACATGAAAGGTTACATTAATTAATACACCAATTGCAATTAAATATGTTTAAAAGAACTTTAAAGTGGTCCTCTTTACCTGATGGGGCCACATCATATTCCTGATCATGCTCAACATGTTGATCACACTCTGCATGCTCTAAAGTACCGGGATGCACACCATGACCTTCATCTGTACGTTTTGCTCCACCCTCACTAGGCTGCATTCCAATGTCATGTGTAGTATATATTATCATTGCTTGAATGTTTAAAACAAATAGGCATGTAATTACTTTATGGTGGAAATTAATATTGAATAGATTGTACAAGTATTCAATTTTAAATAAACTTTATTGAGTTTATTTACCTGCGTGTCAGATGCAATGGAAGATTATGTTTGCCCAGTCAAGACTCTTAAGCATTCAGCCACGGCTCCATAGCCTTACTGGAAGGCAATCTTCAGGTCCTCTTCTATGGGAACTCTGTTGAATTCAGAGCACTAAATTTTTGCAGAAGATCATGAATTTTGCTTCTATGGTGTGATAAAACCAAAATTGTTTTCAATTTATTATAATTTGGATGCAATATTTCATTTATTGATACTTACAATTCGTGCGACTAATTTCATATAACCACCAGAGCCAAGTTTGTGTTGCTCACATGCTTTTCTAGTCTTTCCTTTGTTGCCTTTGATGTGTCAGGCAGCCTATGAAAAGTTTGGAATATGTTAGATTATGTAAAAAGAAAGAGTAATCAGTATATAATTACATTGTTGATAGTATCACACATAGCATACTACTTTTTTAAGAAAATTTAATGGCATTTCCATAGCATACAGACATTGAGAGCATATAAAATACAGAGTTCAATCCATGAATTATAGGAAATAGATATTTTTTGGTTATATTCATATGGCTGATTACATTGCACAAAACATAATACAACTACATAAATATCAGATGGTGACAGTTGTCTATGCTACCACATTTTTCATACATGTCTACCAAAGCGTTTTATCAAATAGTTCACTACCTTGCTGCTATGGCTAAAAGCCTAAAATAGGTGCTTTCAAACAATCTATGGATGCTTGGAAAAAATCTATCAAAGCATAATAGTAAGCAATAGCATAGACAAGGCAGTGAACTGTTTCAAAAAATGCCTCAAAGAAATGTGGTCTCATGGTGATGGAATGCCATGACAATCCATAGCAATTTTCTTGTCATGGCATTCGTTATGGCATTCCATCACCATGAGACCATATTTTTTTGAAGCATTTTTTCAAATAGTTCACTACCTTTCTATGCTACCACATTTTTCATACTGCTATGGCTAAAAAAGTAAAAACCTCAAATAGGTGCTTTCGAACAAGCTATGGATGCTTGGAAAAATCTACCAAAGCATAATAGTAAGCAATAACATATACAAGGCAGTGAATTGTTTGAAAAAATTCCTAAAAGAAATGCAGTCTCACGATGATGGAATGCCATGACAATCCATAGCAATTTGCTTGTCATGGCATT
>VDFB02047230.1:389057264-389188729 GCA_007258455.2 Sequoia sempervirens
TGGCATTCCGCTCATGCTTATACCGATCCCGATCTGCACTAATAGCCCGCTGCTCCCATACCCAGGCTTCCTGAGCTAGTATCAACTGCTATATCTGCTCTGAGCCTCTATCCCTCTCCGCCTGCAACGCCTATAACTGTGTGTGCATCTCCTGCACATCTGTCCCTGGCCCTCCTCCCCTCTGGCCCCGCTGGGCTTGCCCTATGTACCCTGTGGCTCCCCTCCTCGGGCTCTCGGCCTCCTCTCCTGTCAACCCCGCCCTTGGGCTCTCGGCCTCCTCTCCACCACCTCCTCAGCCTCATCCTCTGCCCCCTCCTCAGCCTCATCCTCTGCCACCTCCTCAGCCTCAGCCTCTCCCCCTCTCTGTCTCGTCCCTGACCCCTCTGATATTGTCTTCGCCTCCGACCTCCTATCACTTGCTCCTGTGCCCCTTGTCCTCCTCTGTGTCCTCTTGGCAGTCTCTGCAATTGCCTCTCGTCCTCTGATCCAAATCCTCATGCCTCCTCGATCGGCACCGCTGGTGTAATCCACTCAAGCAGATGTCGCCCGAACCACTCATCATACCGCCTTTTCGTCCCTGCGTCTCATGAACCCTCTCACCTATCAAGATAGGGTCTGAACACCAGTCCCTCAATATCACTCCATATGCTACGCAGATTTAGCATGGCTCCCCATGGCCGCTCTCGTATCTGTCGTGCAAATGTCACTCGGTCTGCTAGAATATCCTATCTCACTCTGAACTGCCTCGTCACCCGATCTGGTCAATGCAACTCCACTACTCATGGCCTGCTCCCAATCATGTAACATCAAGTAAAGAAGTAACCACTATGCAACCCCTGCTCCCTCGACCACCCTCTGAATCTCTGCATCATGTATGGCCTCCACACTATATCCACTGCCCACACATCATCAAACTGTCTTCTCCACACGTCTACCTCCTGCATCTCTCGATACCACAGTATAGCCCCTACCTCTGTCCCCCACCCCCATGCTATGGGCTCCCTGTCATCATGCTCACCAACTCTCACTATACTCGGCCTGGCAACGTGGATATGCTCCCAAGCCCACACATGCAGTAGTGTGACGTTTTTCACACTCAACTGTCTCCTATAACAAATCACGTGCATGTCTCGATACAACTGGGCTAACATACAAGTCCCCCACGCGAACTGCCCCTCCCAGCCATCGATGACATGACGAATCACCTCGACCATCCTCATGTGAAGAAACTGACCACTCCAGTCTGGCAGAAGTATACCACTAATCAACCCTGCCAGGTACAGTGATAGTACCGGTACCCTGCATGACACCATCCTATCCACATCCAACTAACCCCGCTGCATCGGTAACTCGTCACTACCAAAAACAATGCACATAGACTCATCCAGTGCCTCGTCCTTTGACCAACACTCACTAATCGAGAGCCCTGATATCAGAAGCCTCAGGATCCGCCACACATCCTCTAGTGTCACCGTCATCTCCCTTGTTGGTAGGTGAAAAGTCGACGTCGCCGAATTCCATCGCTCTATCAATGCTATCAACATGGCCCCATAGGCCTTGATTATCGGATATGTCAGCATCTGCAGTAGTCCTGCCTCTGCTAGTCTCTGGTGATCCTCGCTATGCATCTCCTCAACACCTCTGATCATCTCTCTCGCACCCGCAAAATCCCTGTTTTCTGCATATACACAATATTTTTTGTCATTTTCTCGAGTTCTCCATCCCTGTCATTGTTCCCCCCCATCCTTCACCCTCGGTGGCCCCACCCGGTCGACGGTCCCACCCCTGCAGTAGCAAATTCGCCCCCGCGGTGGCGGACATGTCCGCCCATGGCGGCGGACCTATCTGCCCTCGCGGCAGCGGACCCGCCTCCGCGGTGGCAGACCCGTCTGCCCGCGGTGGCGGACCTATTTGCCTGCGGTTGTAGGCATGTCCGCCCGTGGTGGCAGACCTATCCACCCCCGCGGCGGCAGACCCGCCCCTGCGGCGGCGGACTCGTCCGCCCACGGCGGTGGACCAGTCCTCGTGGCAGCTGCCCAATGTCCCCCCCGGCGCGAAAATCAATAAAATACAAAAAAAAATTCCTACCCATTTTTCTTCCTGACCTCCTGGACAAAACCCATGTTTTCGTTTTACATTTGCGTAAATGACTAAAAATTACAAGTTAAGTTTTGGACTAAGCTGGCATGGTACGACATAGTGGGTAAAGAATAGCCGCCTCTCGTCCACCCGATGGATGATATCACTATCATACTCCGACATCGTGCGCGATCTCTCTCGCCTCCTCTTCTTCCTCTCCTCCTTCTCCACACTTGCCAGCTCTCACAATGAGCAAAAGGTAATTCTACAATTACCTTTTATCCCCTTTTCCCTCTCTCTTCCCTTTTCAAATCAAGGGTCTTTTTTTTTTCCTTTTTTACCACAAATTCCTCCAACTAATTTAGCCAGCCTCTTTCTTCCCGGGGCCGCCATTCGCACACTGTTTACCCAATTTACTCCGTTGAAATGCCATACTTCTCATTTTTTCGTGCTCTTTCCAACGACATATACCCCTCCTTACTTTCGAGAAGTTGATCGGGACCCCTTTTTCCTCCCCCGTCCCCCTTCTCGAGGGGGCATACCCTACCATTCTCTCCTAACCCATCGCTCTAAGCCTACCTTCGCTGGACTGGGGCATCCTCTCCACATTCCCTCATGTTGGGGCATCTCTTTTCTAATCTCTTCCTCTATAGAGTCATCTGCATCATATTTTTCTTTGAAACCCTATTATCCTAATAGTATTTCGAAGAGGGGAAAAATGTAGACATCTAATTTGACCACTTCCAGATGATCAAGGATGTCTCCTTATTCATCTAGCTACTTAGCCCATCTGTTAATATTAATTAAACCATTTGTTTAATTAATACCTTGCATCTTACATAGGGTTCATAAAGTATTTAATTTAATAAATACTTTACCCCTCTTCCTTCTCTAAATTAAATAAATACACCATTTTATTTAATTTAGTCATATTCCTCTTTTGGAATTAAAATTCATTTTTAATTCCTCTCTTCTCTCTCATGGTCACATCCTCCAACTTTTGCAAGTTGGTCTCTAATCCATCTTAATTCCTTCATCTTCTTCTAATTAATTAGGGTTAGCATGTGCACACCCTTAATCATCATTAGGTTCACATCGTCCATAATCTTCCACTTGCTTCTAATGAGTCATTAGTCCATCTAATTAAGTACTTGCACAACCTTAATCATGTGGTTAGTACAACCTAATCCTCATCCCATTTATGGCATGTGTCCTTAAGTCAACCTTATTAAAGTCTTTCTCCTTTTGGGCAAGGCACTCCACTTCCCCATGTGAATTTTTAATTCACTTTTTAATCCCCCAATGCACTCAAAAGGAATTTTTAATTCTTTCACTTCTTCCCACATGTCCTCTCTTTATTATTTATTCTTTCCCATCTCTCCATGAGAATATTTGAAGAATTTTTAATTCCTCACATGTCCTCTCACCCACATGGGGACAAGGACCTCCTTTATGAGGAGATCTTGTCCAATCCCAAGGTACTTTGTACCCCCCTCCATGTCATATCCTATCCTTCCACCTCATGTCAACCGCATCTTTCTTAAGCCTCTCCCCATGCCACATGTCAAGATGTGAGGGCTTGTGAGTTATCAACTCACCTTAGCCCTACATTTTGATCATTGGTGGCTCAATCTTGGCCATCCATTTCCCTAGAGATTTCCAAAATCTCTATAAATACCCCCTCTTTTCTCTCATTTTGAGGGAGATCATTTTGCTAGCCAAACTCTTGCAATTTTATTTCTCAATCTACACTTAGCCATTTTCATGTTTTCATCCATTTGCACTCATCCTCACATCATCATTTAGCTTGCATCTTGTTCCATCCAAGGAGCATACACATCAAAGATCGAAGGGCCAACCAAAGGATCGATTCGAGACAAGGTATAATGTTCCATTTGTTGTTTTTATCTTGTGTTGATTCCAACTTAGGCTAATCTTGAGGTGTAGGTTGTTTTGGTGTTTATTTGCACTCTTTAGTTTTCTGCTCATTTTCAAACGCTTACATTCGACCTATCACAATAGATTATGTGAACTATAACACCAACAAACTGTACATAAGTAAGTTGTTTACTATGTGTTGAAGGGATAGGAAATACCTAAAAAATAATGATAAGGAGAATGTAAGAAACCATTGTATGCCATAAGTTGAGGTTTCAAGGGTTTATGGCAGTCTTTTTCTTGGTATTATGGTAGCATAAATAACATTCATTTTGTTGAACTATTTGTATTAACAAGAAAGTTAGGATCTATTGGTGGGTGTTTTTGCACACTTTTTCAACACAGGAAATGCGTAAATGCACTACCTCTCTTGAAAGGAAATTTCCAACAAGAAGTTGTTGAAAATCACTCCAAGGTCTCTTGGGTGTCAAGTCATGACTTGCATGGAATTCCTTAGTTGATATTTGATGTGATTTTGCTGGTAATCACAGACAGACTTACATAGCTGAAAGCAAAGTGGATATTGCGAGTTGAAGTTTCTAGGATGGAAATTGATGTGTATTTTGCTGCAGGTTCGAACAACAATCTGAAACTACAATGTTTTCTTAAGTTTTGGCTTTACAATGTCCAATGAACCTTAGCATAGGATATTTCTAAAAAAAAAGAAAAAGAGAGCAGGGAAAATGAGAGTTTCGTAGATCTGCAACTAACTATGAACAATAATCATGGAGTTCCTGCTATGGACAACTTCCTTTAAACAAAGTTCCACTTAACCAAAAACAGTCATAGTCTCATGAAATTTTGTGTAGATCTTCTAAGGTCTACAGATATTTCATCATCCATCCACCATATACATGCATGGATAAAGATAAAATTTCAAAGCATCTTCAAGTTTTAGTCCAAACTAACTGTACACAACCATCTACCAGCAACAAATAGCAAAAAGTATTGACTAGGAAGGCATCTACTCAACAAAGATTTCATAACCATAGAACAACATTACCAAATCTACTAAGCAATCTAAAGAAAATTAGAACAACAATGTAAATCTAACTAAAAAATCTAACTATGGGAGAGTGAATCATGAAACATAGAAAGAAACTCAAAAAATGCACCCAAGTCAATGTATTTTCATTAAATTTTTTGCAACATATCATTACAACAACTCAACTCTCTCTTGAAAATGAGAGGAGACCCCCTATTTATAGTGTCCAAAAAGTAGAATGAACAGCCAAGATTAATTTTCATTGTGTGGCCAAGATTCACCACAAACTAGGGTTCTACCTACCCCCCAATATATTACAATTTAAAATACAACTTTGTCCTTATCCTTATTTTTGTCCTCTAGCGATAGCATTGTAGTAGTTTTCTCTTTTTCTAATTTCCCTTTTGTTGTAGCTACTCGATCAAGAATTCTTCACTAATAATAGGGTTGTCTTCCCGCTTCTTTAAAGTCGCATACTCCATGAACTTCAAGATCAGTGGCTAGAGCTTATCAACATCTATAATTTTGGATCGCGGCACTTGATAACTCCATTCTTTGGATTGCTTGGTGAGATTTTCCCAATCCTCCTCATACTTAGAAGTGTGGTCTTAGAACAGTTCTGACTAGGCACAAGCTTGGGTGGTGAAACTCATGAAATCGGTGGTGATCTCATCTGACATCCTGTACTCCATCTTCTTCTGGAAATGGGGCTTTATCTTCTCTAGATCTATCTATATGACAAACATGTCATAGCCCATTATTAGCTTCAAGTATCGGTCACAATCTACTCAAAACGTCCTTCACCCACTCAATATTTGGATCCACTTTATCGATCACCTACTCCAAACTTTCTTTTTAGTTCTCAAAGTCTCGTTTCCATACATCCATCAGCCAATGATTATCTTTCTTGAATGCAAGTTCCTTTTCGCACGTTGTGCGTGGAAATTTGAGAATAGCCTCGATCTTTGGGTAGGTGGACTCATATCTCACGGAGAAGTCTGTGCAAAGTTTTCTTGTACCCTCAAGAGATTATTGTAGGTCTAAGAACTTGTTTGCTATCTGAAAAGGCCAGTCGATGCCCATGTTCCCAATGTATAGAACCTGCTGGAACCAGATTTTTGTAGTCTTGTCCAAACTCTTTCTCTTTTCCAACTTACCTATTTTCTCTTTCTACAATAGTTGTGGTGGGGAAGTAGATGTGGTAGGAATTTCTAATGTTGAAGACCATTGTTGGATGTAAGTTGTCAGATCAGCCACCTATGCCTGAAGCTCATCCTTTGAAATCTTATCTTGTTGAATTAGATTCACCACGATGGTGACAAACTCCTAGAGGTGTTCTACTTTCTGTTCTCTGGTAGTTGTTTCTAAATCAATGGTAGGGAAATTATAGCTTATTCCTTCTTCTCCCACCACTGGTGTGGCTACTTGTATGGCCCTTGACCTAGAGGCATCCATCCTCACCTTTGATCTTACCTTGGGCTTCTTTTCTCTCTTAGTGGTGATCTGTGCTTGGGCTAGGATAGCCTCTAGTTTCGTTCTTGGATCACTTGGGGTAGGAGCCTTCTTCTCAAGTTTCTTTTCTAGCCATTCGAGCATTTGAGCCTTTTCCTTAGGAAATTCATGGTCATCATTTTCTTCATCCCTTATGACTTCAATTTCCTTATCTTTAGAAGTCTCCTGCTCCACCCTAGTGTCTTCTCCTTCTTCTACATTTGAGTCTTGGGTGAATGTTATGCCTTTGATTGGGGATTTGCTGGGTAGGTGCTCTTTGGGACTCTCTTCCCTCAACCTCCTCTTCCCTTTTTTCACCTTACTCATCTTCATGCCCATGTTCCTTGGGCTGCTCAGTTTTGAGGCTTTTGTCAGTTTGAACCTCACCTTCAGGGTTGTCCTCTTCTACATTCTCTTCTTCTTTATGAGGAGGTGACACATCTTCCTACTGTTCCCCTATAGGAAGTTCTACATTTTCTGTTGTCTTGTCATCTCCTTGCCATTCTTCTCTAGGAGGTGACCTTTCTACCTCCTCTCCAATTTCCTCCAATTGTCAGGCCATTTCCTCCTCGAAATCATCATCAAATGTTTGTATAATTTTAGTACCGGGATCTCCTTCATCATTGCTTTCAAAATATCTTGTTTCTTCTTCTTCATGGACCACCTTATCAATTTGTAAGTTCTCATATTCTGAATGTTTGTGGTACTCATCTACTTCCTCCTCCAATGCCTTTATAGCATGTCATTCCCATTCCTTAGATATTTGCATCATGGCATCCATTGTTGGCTATTCTATTGGAGGCTTTGAGGGAGGTACGCTAGGTTTCACCTAGTTTAGTGCTACTTAAAGCTACTCTATTCTTTCCTTTAGAGATTTGTTATCCTCTTCTTTCTCTTCAACCATCTTGGCTAACTGTGCATTTGTCACCATCTTTGGCGGTTCACTTGATTCAACTTCCTCTAACATATAAGCTACTGCTTCCCAAAGCTTTCACTGCTCTGATACCAATCTGATAGAATCAGGGTTGATTGAGAAAAAAAAATCTCAATGCTTGAGTCTTTGTCTTAAGAACTCCTTTAGGTACTAATTCATTCACCCTACAACCTATAGGTCCTCTATTTGTTGAGGCACCCCCGGTTTACTTAGCAACCCTGCTATCATTGCAAATCTGCTGCTACAAAACATTATTTGGTACTCTTTCTTCCACTTGCACTATCTAGCCTTTTATTCCTCAAAAGACCAGTCACTCCTCCACTTTTCCAATGTTGTTATAGGGTGTGTGGCACTTTCCAAATCCTCCAAAGTCATCTTTTCCAATGCTTAAACAATCACCAAGCTTCAGTTCTCCAATGGTTTCTTGAAAGAGTTCTTGGTTCTTGGGCAGGCTACAAGCCTCAAACCCTTTTAGCCCTCTCAACTCAAAGGACAGGCTAGAAATCTTCTATTCCCTCTAATTGTGCCAATCTTTTTATTGTTTCTCTGGTTCTTTTTCCAAGTTCTGACAGCTTCTTTGGAGATTGATGCCTTTTTCTGCCCGTATAGGGGAAAAATCCAACCTAGGGTAACCTAGGGTTTCTTAAGGTTTTTCATTGGCCTATTCTGCCTTTTCTGACCACAAAAACATTGGAGAGTCTTCTATTACCACTCCACACCTTCTTATACCTATCTACACTCACCATACGCATTAGATAATAACATTGCACACCCCTGCTACATTGGGTTTTTTCCTCTTGACTATCTTTTCTAGCCGGGTTTCCAAACTCACCTAGAAACAGTCCTCCAACTTGCCAAAAAAAACTCTAAAGACTATTATATGTACAATATATACAACAGTGGAGTTTAGCATTGTTCCCTCAGCATCCATGCTGCCTAGCACATTTAGAAACAACCCTGAAACTCCATTATTTTGGTATTTACCAGTCCAAAACATAACTAAAAGAAAAACACAAATCTTACAAAAAGAAAAAAGCGATGGAGAAACTATCTAAAAATGCCAAGATAGAACTTCAAAACATGGCTTTACATGCTCTTAAACAAATAAAATGTTTATTCCATTCAGCCGTTTGCTGTTTCCAACGCAGAAACAGAAATCTGCAATTTTCACATTAAAAGAAGGAAGAAGAAAAAAAATGTTGTTCTTGTTGTTTTTACAAAAACTGCCAATACAAAAAGCCTCCCACCCCCTCAACAGCTCGAAAGCTTTCTTTACATCATGAAAAATCAGTTAGGTTTTGCTATTTCGGGCTCCAAAATGACAAAACAATTCGCGTTTGAAAACACACTATGTTTTCCAGTTTTTGCCTAAAACTTAGGAAACACCTACAAAAGACTTCCCAATTATTTTTAAGTTTAGCTAAGCTCTAAAAATGTCCCCTTACACATCCTAAAAGGAATTAGGACCTTGCACAACAAAAAGGAAATTTTAAAAAAGCAAAACATCAAAATATGCTTGTTTTTAAGGTAGGTGCTCCTGCACCATAGGTCCCTATATAGCCACCCAACAATCTCTCTCTCCCTCTTGTGTGAAGGTATTGAAGACACTCAAAATATAGAAGCTTTTTCATTCATACAGTCATAAGTATCTCCTCCTTTCTTCTCCTTATCCTCACCATTTATTCTTTATTTTACTTCAATTCTACTAATTTATTTCATTTTGTCATTTTCCTACATTTTTTTAGTTCTCATTAATTAGGATAGAAGCATTCACTTTGTTGTTTCTAGGAAATTCTCATTATCTATTCCATATGAGATGCTAGTGTGCCACGCTGTCATCTACTTCCTGCGCTGACATCCTTTGGTCAAGAGCTTGATAGTTTGTCTAGAAAACCTTTGTGACTTGCTCTTTTCAATTCTATAACTCCCACTACTATTCCATTGAGGTAATATAGGAAGTTTTCCCTGTGAGGCTCTCTAAATGAAGGGAGCTCATGAGTAGCGAATCCCCCTATATTACATTTTGGTGAACCCAATGTGAAGAACAATGTTCTTCAAAAAAATAGAAAATATCAAAAAAATCGCAATGGATTTAATATCTTCTCTTATTACTTCAGTATCTAATTTTGTTCAAGATGTTAATTATGTTCCATTTAATGCATGTGATGGTGACTTGGCCTTAGCCATGTCACTTGGTGACTGTGTTCCTTCTCATGAGATTCCTCTTGCTTCAGAGGATATCTTGTCACAAGAAGATGAATCATTGATACCTTCCTTAATGTTACTCCACCTTCTATTCATTCCAATTCACTCTCTTCTAGAGATGATGCATTTGTGAATGATGAATCCACCCTTCATTCCAATACACTCTCTTCTAGAGACATTGCATGTGTGAATGATGAATATCATCTTTCTTCTGATGCACTCTCTTCTAGAGAAGGTGCATTAGAAAATGATGAACCTCCTTCCACATCTGATTCTCCCTGGATCAATGTTGAGAATGTAAATAGGGAAAAATTCAGATTTAATGTATTGAAAAAAACAAATTATCTAAACCCTATCAAGCACCATGAAGCACAAACTAGAATGAAAATGAAAATAAACAAAGGAAATGCAAACCAATTTTCAAACTAGACTTGATTGACATCCATGGCTCTTCTCCACTTGCATAAGAATGCAAGATTTTGAAGGTTGATTGTTGGATGAATGTTGGTTGCTCAATTCAGTAGCATAACATTGACATGGGGATGATAGATGAATGACAATAGATATGAATGGATGAAAGACTGAAGAATGATTTTGACAGCATAAGGATACTGAAGAATCAACCCCCCTAAATGGCTTATGAGAGAGTTTATTAATAGGAAATGTTTGATTTGGATTGATGGTTGAGATTGGATGTCAATAAGATGTCTAAATCAATGGCCAAAATTAAAAGTTGTAGTATGGACTAGGGTTAGGTCAAAATTAGGGAAATGACAAGAAATGAATGGCTAAGATTGAATTATAAGATAATTCAATCAAGGGCTGAAATTAAATGAGATGTCAAGAGATAAGATTTGATTTGGAAGATAAGATTGGCACAAACAAAGAGGTGATAGGAGAAATTAAATAATAAAAATCATTTAATCTAGGTGACCAATGAATAATTAAATAATTAAAATAATTATTTAATTATAGAATAATATGACAAAAGTAATTATTTTAAATTAAATAATGATTTAATTCAAAATTCAAGAGAGTGGACCAAATTAAATAAATAAAATTTATTTAATTTAATGAGAGAAGAGGCTAATGAATAATGAAATAATTAAAATAATTATTTAATTATAGTGGAAAGTGGACAAAAATTAAATAAATAAGAATTTATTTAATTTTAGAAGGAAGACTTAATTAGTGACGTAATTAAATAAATAAAATTTATTTAATTAATCAGGGAGGAATAAAGATAGAAATGAATTAATTAAATAATTAAAATTATTTAATTAATAGAAGAATTATGACTTTAGAAAATAATTAAATAATTAAAAATTATTTAATTATGAAGAATGAAAGGGGAAATGATGGAGAATTTAGAAGTCGCAAGCCTAGGACAATTTTTAGTGTCTACATTTTGCCCCTCTTTGAGATGATGTTCAAGATAATGAGATTTGTGTCGAGTAACATCATTTCAAAGAAGCTAAGGTATGTATAGAGGAAAATGGATGATGACGAAAGATAGGATGATGATGAAATAAGAATGGGATGATGATGCCCCCTCGAGAGGATAGGCGGGTTGAAAGAACATGGGTATGCTCTCGAAATGAAATGATAAGGAGGGACAAGATGCATGATGTAAGATAGGAAGTAGATGAATGAGATGAATGATACATTATGCTACAAGAAAGTGAGCAACCATGATGTTTGATGTTACACTAGACATGATGCACCAAGGTATAAGGACCAAGGTGATGATGTGTCTCGTGCCCCAGCGTAATACAACCTTGTCTAGATACAAGATATAATATTAACTAGAATAAGTCAGACTTGACACAAATGCAAGATAAAAATGATAACACACACAAGCAAGCAAGCAACCATGCACAAATGATACAAAAACAAACAAGGTATTGCCCCTGTCAAGCTGTAAACCGTTAATTGATTGATTGATGATGATGACTGATAGTGTTGTCATTGTGGGGAAAGACATATCCCTAGATCAACACAAGGATGACTAACTATTTGACTGATTGACTTTGATTGATTGGGTTTACAACAAGATTAGGATCAAGACCAAAGGATATGATTGGATAATTTGACAAGATTAATTGACTTGATTGGTATGGACTAAGGATTGACTTGCATTTGGAATATTGCTTGGAATGACTAAAGATGATTTGACATGGATGAGAGGATGTGATGAATTGAGTAGAAGAATTGATGTGATTGGGATAATTTGAAGACTAATTTGACATTGTTTTGGCAATTTGACTGATTTTGACTGGATGACTAATTGGACTATGTTGTATGTTGGGCAACAATTTAAATGTTAAAGTTGCAAATGACTAACTATGTTTGACTTATTTGACTAATGTGACAAACATTGACTATGTTTTTGGATTTTTGAGAATTATTTGGATGTTTTAGTGTTTTTGGATTTTTGACATGTTTTGATTTTTTTTGGATTTTTGACAGGTTATGATTTTTTTTTTGGATTTTTGAGAATATTTTGAGGTGTCAATGGATGAAAATTTAGGTAGCCTTTGTGCTAGATACCAATGACAAGGGGAAAACCAAGTCTAGCTGCAAGGGTGGGTGATAGGATAAGGGATAAAAGGCGCATGATAAATGGATGGATGGATAGGATGTGATCTCCAAAGACTATGTCGCATAGGAATGACATGCCCCATTCTAGTTACAAGACTTAGAATTTTTCATGACAAAGCTTATGACAATAGGATAATGATAGGCTTGGTTTAGAAAGGATGAGGTATGTCAAGAGATACCCAAAAAACATGTGTCAACATTTTTCCCCTATGTCTTCGTCAAGATCAAAAGGAGAAGGGTGGATAAGTGGACCCAATATGATAGGCATATATGATGGCTAAGAAGGTAGGTAGGATGGAAATGATGACATAAATTATAGGTTGGATACATAAGACATTATGCCCCCAAGTGTAATTGACATAGAAGATCAACCTACACATGACACCTGTTTTCCAAGTTTTCATCATGGTACTTATCCAAGGTGCCTATTTACCAGGTTTTCACCGTTGGATGAATAGATTTCTCTTTACTTTTTCTTTCTTTCTTTTTTTTTGTCTTTTTTTTATTTTTAGACAGGAGAAGAGGAATATGGATATCAAGGACTCAAGTGTCTAGTTCCATGAAAGGTGATAGTCTCACTAGAGATGGATGTCATCACATGGACCATGTCAAATGTCATTATGCTCATAGATGTTGGTAAGGGATGACATGAAAGGGAGATAGAGTAGGTAGATGATGGATTATGATGTGTATTATGGAGGAAAATGGTGGATTATATGGTAATTATGCAAAAGATGAATGGGGAGGCTTAGCCAAAGGCATGGACCATAGGGATGTGATGGGGAAGATATGTAGGATAGTGGATGGGGGGTGATGAGATGGAGGTATAAGGGCTTGTGAAATGGAAGGGAACCATGACCAATGGTTGCACACATTGTGATAAACATTGAAGCTTTTGATGTGGATAGGGTGTAGGAAGCAATGGAGATGTTTTCTTAGGAGATGGTGGATGAAGGGCTTTAGGCACCCACATAGACTTAATATTTTTATGACTTTTATTTGTCTTGTGGGATTTTTGTAATTTTTGAATGGAATGTGTATTTTGGATGGGAGTGGATGGTTGGGATTTTTGTGATGTGGATGCCTCATTTGACTTGATTTCTTTTTACTTAGGTACCCAAACCATTTTGTTTTTAGACTTTTCTTTTGGAGGTATGGGATTATATAACTTTTTGGATGCACTTGGCTTTGACATTTTGTATTGATGTCCTAAGGCATTAGGGTCCTAAGGATTTTTTACTTTATAGGTAGAGGCATTAAATTTTTTTCTTTTGAATCCCCTGGGTATGGTGGAATGAGTGGAAGCTTTTTGTTTAGACAATGTGTGCATTTGTTGGTCATGATTAGGAATGTTAGGGTATTTATGGATAAATGGATAAGAGGATTGAATGGTAGGGATATTAGGTGTTGGAAGTAATGGTGGTAAAGTGGGTGGAGGGAAATTAGGATTTGGAAGCAATGGTGGTAGAGTGCATGGAGGGAAGTGTATGGTCACATGCTTTTGACATTTGTAGGATGATGGTGGTGGAATGGCAACATATGTTTTAGGTGTATGATAGACTTTATGATGGAGAGTGGACTTAGGATGCATGGAGGAAATACCAACATCTTGAGATTGGTGTCCTTGGGGTGTATGTCCAAGGCCATAAGAGTGTGAAGGGACTTTGACGTGGATGGGCTCCAAAATACCTTGTTCATGAAGATTGAAACCTTTACCTTGGTGGTTCATGTTTTGGAGTATGCAATGGACAACAGGACTAGGTGTAGGTGGAACACTAGACACAATTTCCTTATTGGATGGAGAAAATGAAGCAAGGGAAGATAATGGTTGTTGTAGTTCTAAGGAACATTCATGAATGATGGTGGAAAGACCAATAGGATATGATGGAGGACTTGAAATGGGGTCGATAGTGGGTGATGGAGGATCATTAGGATCTTGATTAGCATTGTGTTCACTTAGATCCAAGGTATTTGTTTGATCTTCTATGTGTGCTTGGGAGGCACTTGTGTCATCAAGGGAAGTGGATGTTGATGGATCATGGATAGGACTACATGGAGATGAATTTGGAATATCTTGCTCATGGATGGGTATAGGATCAAGTTGCTCATGGATAGGCTCTTCTTCATTAAGGATATCATCCTGATCATAAAAACGATATAGATTATGGACAGGTTGAATGAAAATGATTTGATCTTGATTAGGACTAGGGCTTGATTTTTCCACATGCTTGGTAGTAGACTCTTGATATACCTCTTGTGTTGCTTGAATGGAATTGCAAGGGGATGACTCTTGGAGAGACTTGACATGTTCTTGATGGTCAACAACATGGAGACATGATGGAGGTTGACTTGGACTTATGAGGGAGACTCTTGACTTGGCCTAAGGGGTTGAGGATGACATGGTTGACTTGAAGGACTTGGCATGATGTTTGAGGACTCTTTTGTATGTTCAAGTATATGTGTTGAATGACATGGTGGAAATTGATTCCTTTCTTGTAGCCCTTGGGTCACATCATTTGTAGGTGGATTGGTGGATTTATGTAATGCCATCAATTTATGTTTTAAATATCTAAATGTAAGGAATTGATTTGATGGAGGATTAGATGATGGTGGGGGTAATGAAGAGTTTGATGGGTTAGAAGGTGGATATGCCAATGGATTAGGACTAGGACATGGTGGATTAGGGATAGGCATTTGATTGGATGGTGGTAAGGGTGTATGGAATAGATTGGTGTTCCCCTTGTCAAAGGTGGCATTAAGACTTAAAGGATCTTGATGTTGTTGCCAAGGTGGACTTGGGATCCTATATTCTTGTTGTGATATGGGTGGATATGTTGATGTGGAATTAACATGGAAAGTAAATGGGTTTTGTTGGCATGATGATGAAGGTGACACATATGATTGTGGTTGAATGTCTTGAGGTTGGAATGGTGTTTGGACTTGTGATATGATTTGTTGTTGTGATGATGATGGAGGGGTTGAATAGGATAACGACTGTTGAAAGGTTGATTGATGTGGACAAGGGTTGACATTAGAAGAGTTGTGATAGGTTGATGAAGGGGAAACTTGATATGTGGATGGATGAGGTTGATATGATGATATAGGTGACACATAGGATTTATTTGAAATTTGTTGATGTGGTGATTGGACTTGATAATGTGCTTGTTGGACTTGACAATTGGTCATGAGGTATTGGATTTGTGCTATGAATTGTTGCATTTGAGGTGATTGGTTTGTTTGAAGTTGTTGGATCATGTCATGGAATCTTTGAATGATTTGTTGGTTTAAAGGTGCTTGACTTGTTTGAGCTATGTGAAGCATGTGAACAAGCTCTTGTGCTATGTGTTCCAATGTTTTCATGGTGTAAAATGATGTTGATTGGATTAAAGAGATGATGATGTGGTAAGTGTTTATTGGAAGTTTGAATTGGGAAATATCAAACACAAGATCTCACATGTAAATGCATGAACACACACACCAAGCACAATGATAAGTTTTTCTTCCAAGATAAAATGTTATGATTAAGCAAACACTTGAATACACAACAACAAGCCTTATGACTAGTCAAGTGGGGTATGGCCAATTAGGTTTCAAGTGAGTTTTCACAAGGTTGACTAGGTATAATTTGGAAGTAAAATCTTGCCAATAAGCCTGGAGAAAGGGGTAACCCACCCTTCACCGTCACTTCCCAAAGGTATAAAGTTCTTTGGGGCTTAGCCTAGAGTGACAAGATTTCAACTCCCACAGGAGTGTGTCTTTGGATTCACACTCAATTGAGGTCATCCCTTGGAGGGGTGTGTGCTCCAAGCAGGCCTCCTAAGAAGGGTATGACAAAAGCAAACCAAGTGAGGTGTTATGGAGGACACACACACTTGATTCACACTTGCAGTGATTAATATCCCTTTAGAAAATTGAAATGTTTGTAAAATAGTTAAAACACTTGTTCTTTATAACCCCAAGTCAAGATGTGTGATTAAATAAAATGGTTCTTTTTAGCCTAATTTCAATGATGTGACAATCAAACAAGATTTATTTTAGACCCCAAAATCCAAATGTGTGACAAACAAGATGTTCTTTTTAAGCCCAAATTGAAGTGTTTTGACAAGAATGATTAAGAGATGAAAGATGGAATGTGTGCACCTAGAATTTATTTAGCTCAAAATCTTTGTCCACTTGATCCAATGTGTCCTTTCAAGTGTTTATTTTCTGTACATGCATGAAACCAACAACAAAGCCAAAACCCTAACAAGATAGTTGATCACTACTATTAGAGGGTTAGCTAGTCAAGGTAAATCAGATTTTTTGAAATGTTTTTAATAGTAAAATTAAAAATACAGAGAATAAAAAATGTCTAAAATCTCAAAAGGTTTCCAAAAATGTAAATAAATCAGAAAAATTTGCTATTTTGCACCTGAAATTAATTTTTTATGAATAATCATAAAAAAATTATAAAAAATAAAAAACAGCTCCTAAGATTCTGATTTTTGGATTGAAGTCGTCTAATGTCATCCAAAATCTACAAAAAAAAATTTGTGATCAGATCTACAACCAAGGGTGAGATATAAGCAAATAATGTTGAAACCCTAATTTTAAAAGATCTATTATTTCACTAATAATTTTGCATCCAAATTTAAATGATAAAGAACAAACCCCTATTAAAATTTAGAGAGATTTCAGGAAATGTAAACATATCTAAAAAATTCGATAAGTTTCTCTCAAAATTAATTTTTCGTGAAAAACAGAAAAAAATTATAAAAAAATAAAAATTGATCCAAAAAATATGATTTTTGGAATGCGAGTGTGGGACATTGTCCCAAATCTGTAGAAAATTTTTTGTGAGAAAATATGTATCCGTTTGAAAGTTATGGTTGAATCTTTAGAAACTAGGGCTTTATCCACAATGATGTCAAACCTGCAACAAAAGAATCCAACTCCAAGATTTCTGAAATAGGGAAAAATTTAGATTTAATGTATTGAAAACAACAAATTAACTAAACCCTATCAAGCACCATGAAGCACAAACTAGAATGAAAATGCAAATAAACAAAGGAAATGCAAACCAATTTTCAAACTAGACTTGATTGACCTCCATGGCTCTTCTCCACCTGCATAAGAATGCAAAATTTTGAAGGTTGATTGTTGGATGAATGTTGGTTGCTCAATTCAGTAGCATAACATTGACATGGGGATGATAGATGAATGACAATAGATAGGAATGGATGAAAGACTGAAGAATGATTTTGATAGCATAAGGATACTTGAAGAATCAACCCCCCTAAATGGCTTATGAGAGAGTTTATTTATAGGAAATGTTTGATTTGGATTGACGGTTGAGATTGGATGTCAATAAGATGTCTAAATCAATGGCCAAAATTGAAAGTTGTAGTATGGATGAGGGTTAGGTCAAAATTAGGGAAATGACAAGAAATGAATGGCTAAGATTGAATTATAAGATAATTCAATCAAGGGCTGAAATTAAATGAGATGTCAAGATATAAGATTTGATTTGGAAGATAAGATTGGCACGGACAAAGAGGTGATAGGAGAAATTAAATAATATAAATTATTTAATCTAGTTGACCAATGAATAATTAAATAATTAAAATAATTATTTAATTATAGAAGAATATGACAAAAGTAATTATTTTAAATTAAATAATGATTTAATTCAAAATTCAAGAGAGTGGACCAAATTAAATAAATAAAATTTATTTAATTTAATGAGAGAAGAGGCTAATGAATAATGAAATAATTAAAATAATTATTTAATTATAGTGGAAAGTGGACAAAAATTAAATAAATAAGAATTTATTTAATTTTAGAAGGAAGACTTAATTAGTGATGTAATTAAATAAATAAAATTTATTTAATTAATCAAGGAGGAATAAAGATAGAAATGAATTAATTAAATAATTAAAATTATTTAATTAATAGAAGAATTATGACTTTAGAAAATAATTAAATAATTAAAAATTATTTAATTATGAAGAATGAAAGAGGAAATGATGGAGAATTTAGAAGTCACAAGCCTAGGACAATTTTTAGTGTCTACAGAGAATGTTCCTTTAAGTGATTAATCCACATTTGATCCTATTTAGATCGATGTTGAGAATATGTACTCAAATAATCATTCCACTAGCTGTGATAATTTTGTAAATGTAGTATGTGTCTCTACAACCTCTCCAAGGCCTAAGAGACCAATCATTTACATAAATCTAGCTAGTCCTCCTAAAAGGGTTTGTTCTATTGATGGTATTCCATTTGATAGTAACTCTCTTGATATTCCTATGGCTTCCTCTTATAGAGCAATAGCCCACACCTATGAAAATAGAATGAATAAACAATGAAGCCTTCCTCAAACTCCTAAACCTATGACTAAAGAACCTAGTGATTACGATCTCATCAAGAAACCTCGGGTTACTTCATATAAGATCTCGCTATGGGACTTACTTCAGTCTATTCTAGTTTATCAAGGTATTCTTCAGGAAGCCTTGCAAAATATCCTCTTGCCTTCTTCCACTAGGCTGGTGGATGCTAATGCGTTGATGGCATATATTCATGCTGATTCACTGAATATCACGTTCTATCCGCAAGAGCTCTCACCTCTGGAAGTACATAAGCAAGCGGATCCTCTAATGATTATAGTCAACAATAATAAAATTGGCATTAGACATACTGATAGGGTAGGGTTGGATGGAACGCTCACTATTCCATGCTCTAGGTTTCACCTTGGCAAACCCCTTTGGTGTCTTTCTCCACCACCTTAACCTATAGGACCTAATGCTTGTTAGTCACCCCTAGTTCTCGTGGCCAACCCTGTTGTGCAGTTTTCCAACACACGCCCCACTTGGAGTAGGGACCCTCTTTTCTTATGTATTTTGACCTTTGGTTTTATTGGACTTATCTTTATGAGGTCTTGACATGTTGGTCTTGCTGGCCTTGACCTTGCCCTGAGGCTTGAATTTGTTAAAATTGAGTTTGAGGAAAAATCTGGGTTTTCATCTGGGTCTGGGATTTTCGGGCTCCGGCAGATTTTTTCGGGCTCTGGTCCACTGTCCGTTCATCGCTGCATTTTCCAAAACCGGGTTTCTGCTTGATCCTGGGATTTTCTGGTTCTTGCGGATTTTCCCGGATTGTGCCAAAATCCCGAACTTCGTCATTTCCCCGGTTTCTACATTTCCGTGAAATCTGCGTTTCCGCGTATCTTGGGATTTTCTGAAATTCTGTCTTGGGCTCGGGTTTCTGGATTTGTCAGAAGTGTCTTGTCGCTCATTAATGACCAAGGTACCTTTGCTCAGACGAGTATATGGGTGGATTTAGGGCATTTTAAACATCATTCTGACTTCATCCATTCACTTGTTGATTGCTCTGGCGATTAAGAGTTTCATTTGAGCTTTGAGGATTGATTTCAATCGGCTTGTGTGTGGATTGTTGGGTGTTGGTATCTGGATTTGCGTTGCCTGGGTGTGTTCATTTTGCAGTTGTTTCTTCGAGTTCGAGTTTCATCTGCAATAATCCATGGTAGGTCACCGATAGCCTTCTCATTTGTTTATGCAATGATTAAGTTCTCTAGGTTGACTTATGGTTATTTTGGGTCGGCCTTTGCTTGCTGGTAGTTTTGTATTTATAGAGCTAGGGTTCAACTTTTCCCTTCATCAATTTTTTATCATCCTCTCTGCGTGCGTCTTGTTTATCAATGGAGAGTTGGGTGAGTTTTCGTAGCCTTGTCTGAATAGGGCTAGTCCTTAAGTGTGTCATTTGCCGTATCTTGGGATGATTAGGGTTTCAGTTCATTTGCCCGAATTTTCCAAGGTTTAGTAGGGTGGTTGTAGTTCCATGGTTCTTGTTTAGCCCAGCCTGCTCTCACCTTGAAGAGATCCTTGTGTCCATTGGTTAATCGCCCAAATGATAGTGGTTTCCCTTGAAATTTTAAAGCTTGTCCAGACTCTCATGGCGAGGGTCTGGTTATCGAAATTAGGGCATCGTCGTTCTGCTATAGGAATTCATCATTCGAAGGCTTTGAGAGTTTGGAACCATTTGCATTCTGAATTTTATTGATTAGCATCAACTTCAGGACCGTTAGAATCCAAGTGGAAAGATTGCATCATCGTTCGTTTGCCAGTTCGCATGTCATTGTTCGTCGGGTTCCCGTGGTGTCCGCGGAATTTCTGGACACCCGGATTTTCCTAGTTTAGGCTTATTCCGTGGGCTGGAGTAATTTCTGAAATATTTCTAGCTGTCCACGAAAATCCGTCCCATCCGGATTTTTTCGGTTTTCCTGTCTGGCCTTATCCTGTTTGATTTTTCGAAGATAGGACTAATGGAGTGAATGCTAATTGCTTAAGTCTTGTTGCTAACGAGTAAATTTCATGATAATCTAATGATTTTTGGGCTGTACTAACAATTTATGTGACTTATAATGTTTTGGCAGTGAGAATCCGTCTGGGTCAGATTTCTCCGAAATTCCACCCCGACTGGATTTTCCCGATTTACATGGTTTTCCCGGATTGCTTCCTTTCTCTGGATTTTCAAAGATTAGCAGTTTGCGATGGATTTTAATTGCTTTATATGATTTTATGCTAACCTTTGGATTGAAATATGCATGATAATTAAATACTAATGATGTCTTTTGTGAGTGCAGGCCGAATCAAGCAAAGTTGCTGCCGAAAAATCTAAGGGTGGCACGGAGGGGTCGTCTATTTCTGAGGTAGAGCGATTAAGATTTGATATTAAGAGTTAGCTTCCTGAGAGCAGGATATCCTCCGTATGGTCCGAAGTTTCTGATACTAATGTGGGAGCTTGGAGGTATGAAGAGTTTAAGCAGAGGACAGCTGAAAAGGATCTATCAGCCTTAAGAAATGGAATGATGAAGTCTAGACTTGTGCATGTGGCTGGGTTCCCTCCAGAAATTCAATGTTATGAGCTGATTCTTGAGTGTGCTAGGCAGTACGATTTTGATACACAAAGGGTGGTCAGTACTAAGGGAAGGGTCTTGGCTAATTTCAGTCCTGTTTCCATTGCTCAGGCCTTTGACATGCTAGACCTGCCTTCAGTGTGTGCTTTGAACATAGACACGGCCAAAAAATACTATGAGAATGAGCCAGTCAAGGCTCAATAGATAATCAATTCGTGGCTAGAGAAACCAAAGTCCCACCATTCTAAATTGCCTAAGCAGTTGCACAGAGTTAAGTTCAGGTCGGATATTTATGATGCCACAACATTTTTGAGCAGAGTAGTTGGTTTGAAGACTGCCGAGGTGCTAGAGAGCTAGATGGTCCATGTGATCACCAAGGTTGAGCAAGGAACTAACTATCACTGGGCAGGGCTTATTAGTGTTGAAATTGATAGACAGCTGAGGAATGTTCTGGAGACTAAGAGGTTCACTATGTCCTCTTATGTCATATATGTGTTAGCCAGATTCTACCCATATAGGGGTTTGAATCCACAAGGGACACTCAGACAGGACATAATCTATGAGATCTATCCGAAGTTGCACCTAGGACACCGGGACTATCGAAGGGCTAATGATGCATTCACTATGCATATCACCCGGATGCTACAAAATGCAGAGCATATGAGGCTGTCAGACGGAGCAAAAGGACTAATAAAGAACTATGGGGCTTGGTTTATTCAATTTCTGACCTTTACCTACATTAGAATTGATGGATGTCTGGTTGCCCCATACAGATTGCCAAGATACCCCACCGATCACATTGTACTATTGGAGATTGTCAGGCAGATTTGTGAGTTTGATGCTATTGTGAAGAGGGAAAAGCATAAAACAGGCTTTGGTGGAGATTTTCCCCTTGGAATTGGTGTAGCAGAAGTATTCCCTTCAATTCAATCAGCACATATGGCAGCAGATGAGTTGGCAGCCTATGGTTTCTCCTTTCACTCCAAAAGGATGAATTTCGACATCACAGGAGAGGCGCAGAAGAAGGCCACAAGGGAATACCAGCATAAGGATGACCTGGAAGATTATTGGGCCAACATCAAAGATGATCTTGAGGCTAGAAAGAAGAGGTACTCCAGGCTCCCTATTGATGCAATCCGACAATACAATGTCAAGTTGATCCCGAACCAATTGGAAGATGATGGGAACTTGGTGCAGGATCATGCCTATGAGGCTGTGAAGGATAGATCAATTGGCGATATCAGCTGGAATGAAGATGAGGTCACGGAACTAGAGGACCTGATGGCCCCCATTATGAAATTTACTGATGCATGGTTGAAACATAAGATTTAGGAGCTTGAAAGTGAAAAGGTACCTTGTACCTTCAATTTGATGGGAGATCTCAATCCCATGTCTACTTCAGAGGAATCCGGGGAAGATGACCCCAAAGGGAAAACGGTAAGGAGCTCTCCTTTCAAGATAAAGATTAGAGGTCCCAAGGAAAGTGGGCCTGAACCAAAGAGGAAGCCAAAAGGAAAGAGGAGATGGTGGACTTTGAATATTGGCACGTCCTATGATGAGGAAGAACTGGAAAAAGCAAAAGAGGAGGATGCTCCTCCACCAACGAAGAAGGCAAGAACAACAAGACTCTCAAAGAAGAAGGTTCAGGATGCACCAAAAGATGAGCCTCTGATTGTTGATGTGGAAAGCTCAGGAGGAGAAAACACAAAAGTTTACATGAGGAGATCTAGGACTCCCTCTCTGAAGGACACTATGCAAGAGATGGATCTTCCTCCAAAGTCACCAGTCGCGGAGCCATCCAAGGTTGCTTCTCCTCCACCAAGCGCACCTGAGCCAGAAATTCTGGAGGAGCATGAAACTAGTGGAGAGGCGGAGCCCTTCAAGGAAGGGGCACTCTTTAGTGAAGCAGCAGAGCTGGAGGTTGAAGAGGAGGAAAGGCATACTTCTCCTTTGGTGCAATATGAAGATTCTCCAGAAAGTGACAGAAGCCGCGGATCACCCGAAAAGGAAGGCATCCCTGTTAGAACCCCATCATTGGTACAACCAAAGGTGGAGCTTGAAGAAATTGATCATGGTGAGCAGCTTTCTGAGAAAGAGGAGGATAAAATAACTGCAGAGGAAGAAGAGGAAACGACAGAATAGCCAGAGGAAGTCAGAACAGAAGAAATCCGGGTAGAGCCTGCAACCCTAGACTAGCTAGAAAAGGAGATAGTAAGAAAGAAACAGGTGGTAGTCAAAGACACTCCCTTGGATTGGGATGAAATGCTATCTAAAATTGGCAAGGGAAAGAAAAGGAAGTTAGCTAAGGTGGTGTCCAAGGTGGAAAGAGATGAGGCAAATAACAGGGTCATCCACATTGCCACTCCTGCCGCGGACAAGACAAGACAAGAGGTCACTGGTCAAGATTATAATGTGCAAACTATCAACCTTGGACCGGCCTCCATGGAACAAGACATTGAAGAATATGAGGGGTCCAGTGCTGTGATTATTGGGAGGTTGAGAAAAGAGACCCAGACCAAGCATGAGCTGAGAAAGGAGAATGAAAGACTTAGGAAATGCTTGGAGGAAGTGATGAAACCTCTGCAATCTCTCCACCCTTCTTCTTCAGCTACTCCTGGCTTCCTGCCCAAGGAAACAATCTCCAGGATTGAGAAGATGAAAACCTCTACCCAAACTGTAGTAGACTGGTTAAAGAGTGTGCAAACAAAGGGAGATAATACCATTAAGGAAATCTTATCGGTTGGAAAGGATGCAGTCTGAGCCAAGGAACTGCTAGATTATGTGCTGTCCCAGGACAAGGAAGACATGGATCTCCTGCTGCAGAAATAAAGGGTTATCATGGGACATGGTAAAGAACAATTGGCTACGGATGGAATCCTTCCTTCCTCCAGATTGGATGAACCCTGGGAATGGTTTGAGGCTCTGCAGATTAGGCAGAAGGCTATAAAGAAGATCCATAAACGAAAGAAATCAATTGATGGTGATCTTATTGTAGTATATGATGGATGTGTTGCCTTCTTTGAGGTGATGACTAGAAGGAGAAAGATTGCCCCAAAATATCTGACTCTGGAACAGCTGAAAGAGTGGTGGCATGAAGTTTATGCCCCGGATTCTGAGAGTGTCCTAACTGCCCACCAGTTAGATGATGCAGCCACCTACTTGGCAGTAATGGATAGATATCTGGCCAGCAAGGAGGATTGGGACAAGATTGTTGAACAGTCAAAAGATGAAATTGACTCCATTAAATGTCGGCTTAGGGTATTACCTTTGCCACCTGTCACCGAGCTAGATGGAGCATTCTTGAGGGTCCAAGGATCATCAGTTCAAAGAAGGGATAAGGGAAGTGGCAGTTAATGCCTGTTTTGAGATTTGTGCTTCCCTATTATCATTGGGCATGCATTGGACCAAACTACATTGGGGATTGTGTCAGGGCCGACCTTGATGATAGATGGCATTTAATGTGTGCTTTACTTTGATTTCCTTAGGCTGACTTGTTTTGGCAATTATATTTATCTTGTAAAAATGTTTGGCTGGGCCGACATACCTTGAGATTTTCTATAAAAAGGCATTCTTGCCTCATTGTAAGGGGTTAGCTAGAACTTAATAGAGATTAGTAAGAGAAAAAAGAGCTAGAGTATCTTGTAGTAGGAGTAGTATTCCATTTCTTGAAGCAAATACTGTATCAGAACACTGGAATTGTTGCAGTCTTTTGATAATTTAATGCAATTGAAGACATTGTGGTTTTCCTAGTGGAATCTCTTGTGTTATTTTATCTTGCATGGTTCTTATTGTTCTATCTTTTAAATTGCTTGAAGATTTAGGGTTTAATGTTCAGAATTAAAATAGTTTTAGCTTGATGAATGATGTTTATGATTTTATATTTGGAATGTTTGAAGCAATCTTTGGTCTATACTCCCAGTAACTATCTGATTGTAGTAGGCTGGTGAAGTCAACCTGGACCATACATTTAATGTGCTTAAGTTCGATTGTAGATGAATGTCTATGATTTGAAAATCTATATGCCTTAGAAGATTGCACTGTTCCTGTGATATTGCATTGTGGGTTAAGCAGGAATCGGTTGTTTGAGATTGGTCCATTCCAGATATCTGTCATTTTCATTGTTCATTCTAGGAATAGTTTAGATCTTATCATATTCTTGCGCCCTTATCTTTTGCTATTTCTTTATCATTTGGTTAGATTTAGGATTAAAAGATCATTACATTGCAAAATCTGATAAGTTGAAAGATACAGTTTGCTTGTAGTAAGGTCCCTTTGTGATTACCAGCATTTTCACATAATCATCTGAGTTGTTTATGCATTGTCATGACCTGACACCCGAGAGACCTTGGGGTGATTTTCAGTGATTTATTATTGAAAATAACCTTTCAAGAGAGATAGAATATTGCATTCTGTCTGAGTTGTTGCTGTGCAGAAAACACCATCAACAAACCCTACTATCATCTCCATTTCCCTAACCAAGCCAATCTTGTTGCTCTCTCTGCCATTCTCTCCTTAGCCCTTAATCTTCCTAAAGGCTAGCTAACTCTCCAACCCTCACTAATTCAAATGCAGGGGTGTGTTTTGTCTCCCATGGCTTCAAAACCTTCCTCTTAGGGTTCTTGATCATCCACCAATCTCCAATTCTCCATCGCTCTCACTAGACCCTATTCTAGGGTTTAAAATGCTACTAGCCCTTGAGCCCCAATTAGGCCTCCTAACTCGAGCAAAGTGGCTTAATCTCCAATCTTACTACAGATCATTCCAAACTTCCTTTGGTGATCCTGGTTCTTTTTCCTGCCTCTCAAATATTTGTGAGGTTATAGACCTTCACTGTCTGTACACAGACCTAATCCTCATTTTTCAAGAATTAGGGCTTTTTAGGCCATTTCCTAACCACAGAACGAACTGTCAGCTTATTTCAATCACCAAACACACTATTGAAACCTCCACTTTTATGCCAAGCCTTAGTAAGGCTTCCTGCTTCCACCACACACCTAGGTTTGCTAGGGAATTGACACCCCTACAAATTTAGTGCTCTGCACCCTTTGACTATCCTAATCGGGCACTACCAAGCCCACCTAGAAACAGTCTTTTTCCATGGTTTTCTGACTCCTAAGAACTCCTACCTCTACCTTATGTACAAAAATGGAGCTTAGCCACATTCCCAACAAGCTCATACTTTAGGTACAGTGGAAATGTAAACTAAAACCCCATTTTTCATAGTTTACCAGTCAAAACTACAAATGAAGAAAGAACAAAGAATTTACAAGAATACTTGGAAATGAGTAACCAACTATCTACTATACCAAACAATGCTTCAATACAATTTCACTACATTCTAATCTATACAAAATTCCTTGATCAATCCCTTTACCTACTGATTCAGAAACAGGAACAAAAATAGAAAATGCACACTCAACTATCACTATTTTCTTGTTTTCAAGTTAACTACAAACTCTAATGATTCCAACCTCACTTCCAAGTTGAGTTCAACCTTTTAAAGGTTCAAAAAGTGGTTACTTCTCCCCTTGGTCGGACATAACCACCACAATAGGCCAAAATTGCACAAATGCAACATTTTAGGCTTTATTTCCAACTCCTAGTGAATCCTAGTGAAAACAAGTTGTGAAACTCATCCTTTCTACCATGAGCTATTGATCCACCTTCCTCCTAACATGTTGTAACAGCTCTAATTCAAAATAAGTGGTCAACATGACCTTAAAACATTAAAACCATAAAATTTCTTACTAGGCTCACAAATTTTCCTAGTGCTACCTCATGCTTCCTAGGTGCTCCTGCACCATTCTCCCCCTCTCTGCCGAAACACTAAGGAATGGAAGGAGAGACCAGTGATAGGTCAATACCAAACTTCTTGAACTGGTCTTCTTGTACCCATGTGGCTTCTGATTCATGCTTGTTCTTCCACTTGATAAGGTGCTCCATGTACACCTTATGTCTTGTAACCTTCTTCACTCTTGACTGCAAGATCTTCTCTGCCTGAGGCTTGTCTTGATTAGGTAAGGATACATTGCTGATTTCCTTGAAGATATCCTTACTGTTCTGATCCACATCATTGATTGTCCCCTTATACTTGATCAAATCAGCTACATTGAACACTGGAGAGATCCCTAGATCGGTAGGTAACTCCACCTTGTATGCATTCCTACCATACTTGGCTAATATCTTGCATGGTCCTACTCTTTTCATTTGCAACTTGGTTTAAATTCCCTTTTTCAACCTTGACTTGTTAAGGTGGACCATGACATAGTCTCCTACTACAAATTGCACATCCTTCCTTGTCAAATCTGCCTTCTCCTTCAACTTTTGTGTAGCCTTGGTGACTGTCTTCTTCACCTACTCCTGAATCTCTTTCATGGTTTGACTGAAGTCCTCTGCATGTCCACTTCTTTGTTCCATAGCTCCAAGATATCTGAGCTCACATATGCCTCTTGGGTGCATCCCATACACAACTTCAAAAGGACTCTTCCCTATGGTCTGGTTCACACTATCATTGTAAGCATACTTGGCTTGGGAGATAACCATATCCCATGTCTGTCCATACTCCTTAGTTAGGCACCTTATTTGGTTACCTAGCACCTTGTTAACCACCTCTGTTTGACCATCGGTTTGAGGATGGTAAGCTAATCCAAATGACAGGTTGGTACCCAATATACTCCATAGAGTTTTCCAAAAATGACTCATGAACTTCACATCCCTGTCTGAAACAATACTTAAAGGTAGTCCATGGATCCTTACAACTTCCTTGAAGAAGAGATGAGCTATGTAGCTTGCATCATGAGTAGTTTTGCAGGGAATAAAATGACTCATTTTGCTAAATCTATCCACTACTACATAGACACTATCAAAACTAGTCTTGGTCTTAGGAATGCCTACCACAAAATCCATGCTTACACACTCCCATGGTCTGTTAGGAATGGGTAGGGGTTGATACAGACCAGCATTACTAGCTCCTCCCTTAGCTTTCATACACAACACATTGTTCAACATACTTTCTAACATCTCTTGCCAACTTAGGCTAGTAATAGAATATTTGCACTAGTTCTAAAGTCTTTTTGATGCCAAAATGTCCACTAAGACTTCCATTATGCTTTTCCTGAATGAGATTTTCCCTCATTGACCCTCTTGGAACACATAACTGATTTCCTTTAAAAAATAACCCACTTTTCCATGTATACTCAGAGTATTGACTATGAAAATGGTTCTCAAAGTTAGAACATACCTTATAGACCTCTGAAAAGTATTCATCTTCCCCATAGAGATCCTTGAAACTATCTATGCCAATGCTCTTGAGTTGTATCTCTTGCATTGTCAATAATCTTCTACTTAGTGCATCTACCACCTTGTTCAGTTGTCCCTTCTTGTGCTTGATGGTAAAAGTAAAAGCTTGGATGTATTCCATCCATTTAAAGTGCCTATTACTCAACTTCTCTTGAGTGTTGATATAGCTAAGTGCCTAATTGTCAGTAAAGACTACAAATTCCTTGGGTAGAAGGTATTGCCTCTATTTCCTTAGTGACTGAACCAAAGCATAAAGTTCTAAGTCATAGGTTGTATACTTCTTCTTTGCTTCATTGAGCTTCTCACTAAAGAAGGCTATAGGCCTACCCTCTTGACGTATCACTCCTCCTACTGCCACTCCACTTGCATCACATTCAATAGTGAATAATTTGTCAAAACTAGGTAATAAGAGAATAGGTTGAGTTTTCACCTCTTGTTTCAGTTTCTCAAACCCTTTCTCAGCTTCTTGAGTTCATTTAAACTTAGTTTTTAAACCACCTTTTATTGTATCTAGGACTGGTACGCATATGCCACTAAAGTTCCTTATGAATTTTCTATAGAATTGAGCCAATCCATGAAAACTTCTTACCTCTATCCCTGTGGTTGGTGTAGGCCAGTTTAGGATGGCTTCCATCTTGCTTGGATCCATCTTCAATCCTCCTTTGGACACTACAAAACCCAAATATACAAGCTCTTGCTTAAAGAACTCACACTTCTCTAGATTGATTGCCAAATTCTCCTCTTGCAACCTTCTAAGAACCAACTCCACATGTTTTAAATGCTCCTCTGCTATCTTACTGAATATGAGGATGTCATCAAGATACACTACCACAAATATCCCTGTAAAATATTTAAGCACTTCATTCATGAGCCTCATGAATGTGCTAGGGGCATTGGAGAGACCAAATGGCATCACTCTCCATTCATGTAACCCATCATTTGTCTTAAATGTTGTCTTCCACTCATCACCATCCTTAATTCTGATCTAATGGTATCCACTCTTGAGATCCAAATTTGTGTACTATTGATCTCCTCCAAGACAATCCATTAAGTCTTCAATTATAGGAATAGGGAACCTATACCTAATGGTGATCCTATTTATTGCTCTAGAATCAGTACATAACCTCCATTTACCTCCCTTCTTGGTTGCCAAGACTACTGGTACTACACATGGGTTGATGCTCTTTTTAATCAATCCTTGATCCAACAACTCTTGCACTTGTCTAGCTACCTCTAGATTCTGATCTGGTGTAAGCTTATAAGCTACTTTGTTAGGCAATGAGGATCCAGGAATGAAGTCAATTTGATGACTTATGGCTCTCTTTGGCGGCAGTGTTGTAGGTGCACCATCACTTACAATTTCCTTGAAGTGATCCAACAAATTTAGGATTGCTCCGGGTATGACTGTCTTTTCAGCCTTGTCTTCTTCCTTAGGTTGTAACATAACCACATATCCTTCACCCCCTTGATGTAGGTTGTTAAGTAACTCCTTCCCACTACTCAACATGCCACTTGGTGTCTTTGACTGTCCCTCTTCTTCTTCTGACAGTGACTGCAACTTGAAAGTCTTCCCATCCTTCTTGAATGAGATGGTGTTCTCTTTCCCATCATATATGGCACCTCTGTCATATTTCCATGGTATGCCCAATAGTAGATGGTAGGCATCCATGGGTAACACATCACAAACTAACTTTTCCTTGTACCCTCCAATGGAAAACTCCACCGTTACTTGCTCATTCACTAAAACACTCTACCCTTTTTTAAACCATGTTACCTTGTAGGGGTTAGTGTGGGGTACCTTCTCCAATTTTAGTTTCATTACTACCTGCTCTGAGATAATATTATCTGTTGAACCTAAATCTACTATGACCTTGCATACTTTACCAAGTATCTTGCACCTTACTCTAAATAGAGCTCTTCTTTGTTTTGGTTCTTCCTTGACCAGTTGTTTGATCAAAACTCTACTGAACATCAGATTCTCCCCCACTTCTGATTCAATGTGACTGACCTCAGATGACTAGGACTTATGGTGTCCTCTTGTGCATAAGCCACTCTTTTCTCATTGATTTATGAAGATTCTTTCTTCGAGCACCTATAACCAGGATGTCCAACTTGACCACAATGGTAGAACTTCATGTTTACAAAGTATGAATCGCTCATGCCTGCTCCTCTTCCTCTATTTGAACCTCCTTGAGGTCCTCTACCTCTGTTATATCCTCCTCTAGAAGATGTTTCTCCTCCATGCTATGTGAATTTAGACTCTCCTTGGTTTCTTTGGTCATTGCCTCTACCTTGGTAGCCACCTCGCTATCCTCTTTGATCTCTTTGATCTTTTTCTTTGCCTCTGCCCTTAGAAGCCTAGTCTTGCTTCCTCTTGTTTCTTTCCTCAATCTTGATAGCCAATTGGTAACATTGATGTATTGTCTTAGGACTTAAAAGATCCATCTCCTCTTGAATGTTCCACTTCAAGCCATTAAGATACCTAGACACCTTGAGACTTTCATCCTCTAAAACATTAGACCTCATACAAATTTTTTGGAACTCCTCAGTGTAAGTGTTCACATCTTGGTCTTTCTGCCTTAGGCTTTGTCTCTTCTTGTGTAACTGAATCTCATAGTCATCTAGCATGTATGCTTCTCTCACTTTGGCAACCATTCCCTTCCAAGTAGAGATAGGCTACTTTCCTTCTTTTTCCCTCTCTGACTGAATGGATTTCCACCATGTCAAGGCAGAACCTCTTAGTCTTGATTTTACCACCTTTACCTTTTGTGCCTCAGTGACCCCATCACATTCAAAATGGTTTTCCATACCCTCTATCCAATCCATGACTAGATCAGCTTCCATTATTCCACTAAATAGTGGTATGCCTTCAATAAAGACTCTTCTTTTAGAACAGGGTCAAGTTCAGGGGTCTTGTCTTCCTCTGTAACCTCTTCTTTCTTCAGTATTCTTCCTTCAAACTATTCATCATTCAATGCTTGCTCAAGTTGGTCTATCCTCTCTTTCAATAGCCTATTTTCTTCCTCCTACCCTTCAACCATCTTCGCCAATTGTGCATTTTTCACCATGATGGTAGAACCACTAGACTCAACTTCTGACATATATTATTCTATCCCAAATCTTTAACTCGCTCTGATACCAATTTGATAGGGTAGGGTTGGATGGAACACTCACTGTTCCATGCTCTAGGTTTCACCTTGGCAAACCCCTTTGGTGTCTTTCTCCACCACCTTAACCTATAGGCCCTAATGCTTGTTAGGAACCCCTAGTTCTCCTGGCCAACCCTACTATCATCTCCATTTCCCTAACCAAGCCAATCTTGGTGCTCTCTCTGCCATTCTCTCCTTAGCCCTTAATCTTCCTAAAGGCTAGCTAACTCTCCAACCCTCACTCATTCAAATGCAAGGGTGTGTGTTGTCTCCCATGGCTTCAAAACCTTCCTCTTAGGGTTCTTGATCATCCACCAATCTCCAATTATCCATTGCTCTCACCAAACCCTATTCTAGGGTTTAAAAGGCTACTAGCCCTTGAGCCCCAATTAGGCCTCCTAACTCAAGAAAAGTGGCTTAATCTCCAATCTTACTACAGATCATTCCAAAATTCCTTTGGTGATCCTAGTTCTTTTTCCTACCTCTCAAATATTTTTGAGGTTATAGACCTTCACTATCTGTACATAGGCGTAATCCTCATTTTTCAAGAATTAGGGCTTTTTAGGCCATTTCCTAACCACACAGTGAACTGTCAGCTTATTTCAATCACCAAACGGACTATTGAAACCTCTTCTTTTATTCCAAGCCTTAGTAAGGCTTCCTGCTTCCACCACACACCTAGGTTTTCCAGGGAATTGACACCCCTGCAACTTTAGTGCTCTGCACCCATTGACTGTCCTAACTGAGCACTGCCAAGCTCGCCTAGGAACAATCTTTTGTCATGGTTTTCTGACTCCTAAGAACTCCTACCTCTACCTTATGTACAAACATGGAGCTTAGCCACATTCCCAACAAGCCTATACTTTAGGTACAGGGGAAATGTAAACTAAAACCCCATTTTTCACAGTTTACCAGTCAAAACTGCAAATGAAGAAAGAACAAAGAATTTACAAGAATACTTGGAAACGAGTAACCAACTATCTATTGTACCAAACAATGCTTTAAGACAATTTCACTACATTCTAATCTATACAAAATTCCTTGATCAATCCATTTACCTACTGATTCAGAAATAGGAACAAAAATAGAAAATGCACACTCAACTATCACTGTTTTCTTGTTTTCAAGTTAACTACAAACTCTAATGATTCCAACCTCACTTCCAAGTCAAGGTCAACCTTTTAAAGGTTCAAAAATTGGTTACTTCTCCCCTTGGTCAGACATAACCACCACAATAGGCCAAAATTGCACAAATGCAACATTTTAGGCTTTATTTCCAACTCCTAGTGAATCCTAGTGAAAAAAAGTTGTGAAACTCATCCTTTCTACCATGAGTTATTGATCCACCTTCCTCCTAACATGTTCTAACACCTCTAACTCAAACTAAGTGGTCAACATGACCTTAAAACATTAAAACCACAAAATTTCTTACTAGGCTCACAAATTTGCCTAGTGCTACCTCATGCTTCCTAGGTGCTCCTACACCACATACTCTCGTTGATGTTGGTTCGACACTCAATGTGTGTAGTATTGATCTATTGCCTAAAATTAATATTTTCTCATATTCTATTAATACTTCTATTATTTTTCATCTGTTTGATATTGTGAGTCAACAATCCCTAGGCACGATAATATTTCCTTTGAGGTTGGGATCCGTTACCATACCTGCTCTTGTATATGTTATGGAAGAGAAGTTACCATGTAACCTTCTTCTTGGTAGATAGTGGATTCATGCTATGGGTGCAATCCCATCTACCTTACACAAATATCTTAAGTTCATTTATAATAATAAAGTAGTCACAGTCAAGATTGACCCAGAGACTATGCACTTATGTGAGATGGTAGCTATTAGTAAGGCTCAGTTGTTCCTACTCTTATTCCTTCACTATCATTTGATGTGTCGATGTTTACTCTAGTAGTACCTTCTACTAAGGATACTCTTAAGATAGAGTTCCCTAAGGAAGATCCTTCTAATGAAAGGAATACTAAGTCTGCTCCTTCTAATTCTCAAAGGAATGTGTGTCTTGGTGATGATTGGGGTTCTCTAGACTTTACATATTCCTTCATTCAGGAGTATAAAGTCTAACTGATCCACTTAGATCTTCTGATAACATCATCCACACCTGCTACCAAAGATGATCATTCTTTTGTATAGTAGGATACTGTAAACTATAATATCCTTAATGCCAATCCTCCTCCTTTTGAGGAAGATGATCGCACCTCTATTAAAGAGGTTAACTCTAGTAGTCCTATTAAGAAGGATGATAGTGATCCCATAGAAGAGTGTAACCCCCCTTTCTAGAATAACACTCTCTATGGAGATCCTCCTCCTTTGCATTCTATCTTTGTATCTTCTTCTTGTGAGAAGTCAAACTTTTCTCAACAAGAGAAAGGGTTGCTTCCTACTCCTCATCCTTTATCTAAGCGCGAGTTTCTTTTTTTGCAACTTCTAAAAGCATGCTTAATCACTCTTCCTTCTCCTACAAACGAGAAATTTCATAACCATGATAAAGTGAAACATTATTTTTGTGCATACCATCAATTTCCTGCCCATTCCGCTAGTGAATGTAAGGCCTTGAAGGAAAAAATAAAACAACTTCATGATTCAAGCACCATCACTCATTAATTTTTTGATGCACCTACCTTTTCTTAGCATGACAAGTGATATTGAGGTTTACCTCTATCTTGCATGTTCTAACTGTCTTGCGTGGTTCTCCTACCCTGTATGTTGGGGGTAGTGATAAATTTTTCTGGAGATGTGTTTCCTTCTTAAGGACCCTCTCTCTCTATATATTTCTTTCAAACTGAAGCATCCCTTCAGTTGACCCCATTCTTTTGAAGGGTTCCCAAGGGATCCTCTTTGAAACATTCTATTTTGAATGAATTCTTTCGCATCTAGCTTGGGGGTAGCCTGACTAGACCTATTTCATATATTTTCATCTAGGTTGGGGGCAACCTAACTAGACCTCACTTTTCAAATAGTGTGTCCCTTGAGTAAACCCCTCTTCTTTTGAAGGGTTCCCAAGGGACCCCTTTGAAAGCATTTCAACTTGATGATGGTCTGTGTGGCTGTCTACTTACTTGCTTTGCATGACCAAGAACATGTAGAGCTCCTTTACATAATTATTCGGTGATACGGGTTCTCCTCCTCAAGCAGGGTTTGCTTTTATCACCTCTTTTGTGGTGCGGGTTCTATTCCCAAGTGAGTTTTTCTTTCACCACACACTTTTTGGTGATATGGGTTCTCCTCCTCGAGTGGGGTTTTCTTTTTCACCTCTTTTGTGATACAGGTTCTCCTCCTCGAGTGGGGTTTGCTTTTATCACCTCTTTTGTGGTGCGGGTTCTACTCCTGAGCAAGTTTTTCTTTCACCACACACTTTTTGGTGATATGGGTTCTCCTCCTCAAGCAAGGTTTTCTTTTATCACCTCTTTTGTGGTGTGAGTTCTACTCCTAAGCAGGTTTTTCTTTCACCACATGCTTTTATCACTTTTACTTGGTGATACGAGTTCTCCTCCTCAAGCAGGGTTTGCTTTTATGACCTCTTTTGTGGTGTGAGTTCTACTCCTGAGCGGGTTTTTCTTTCATCATGTGCTTTGTTCATCTCTCTCTTCTCTCTTGTATATATCAAATCAAAGTTCTGTATTTCCTTCATCCTGAGTATATGCTCCTTTCTTCATCTTAAAGTTCTTCTATGTATTGTTTTGGGATGATGCATAGTACTAAGACAACCTGTTACATCAAGGTCTCTTTACTTTTTCGACTCGAATCCTTTAGCTTTTTATACTCTAATGTTGCTATCTGTTGTAGGTTCTTCTTGTCTAATGTATTATTTGCTTCCTTGATGGTTTATGTATACATTTATAACCATAATCTTTCTTGATCTACTTTATCAAGCACTCATCAGTGTTAGTGCTCGGTAAAGTGGGGGAAAAATGTATAAGTGAAAATTTGCAGCCTATGTGCAATTCCCATTTTTTCCTTTATCCACCTTAGAAAATCAAATTCAGAGGCTTAATTCCACCTAAGCCTACTTCTTGCAACACACTTGGCACCTATTTTGAGCATTGGTGGAGGCGTTTCTATTGGGGATGTCTACGTGGTGTGCAGATGTCCATGTGACACACTTATATACTTGACAAATTCCCACATCTTGAGCCTGCAGAGGCGTTACACTTCCTATTGGGTGTCAAATTTTAATGCCCTCATTGGCTGACCAACTTGAATATGGTTGTTTCTCTTCATCTCTCCTTCATATTCACTCCAACAAGCATTTCATCTCTTCATCACTTCTACCATCTTCTACATAATCTCTCCACAAGATCCAAGCTACTTCATAACCATCTCTTCAATCTCTAAACCCTTTACACTTTATAGCAACAAGATCAACACTCCAAACTTTAGTAGATCAAGTGTGGAAGAAAACACCATTGCAGCAGAGGCTTGAGTTCTCTCATTTTCTCCCCCATTATCCTTGAGCGCTCTTGGTGGAGGTGGTAAGATTTCACTCCTCTTGTCTATTACTTGGTTAAGTAGCATAATACTATTTTTTAGTGCTTTAAGTGCTCTTTCCTTCATTTCTACTTTTCTCTCTATCTATCTATCTATCTATTCATGGAGAAGGGAAAACCAAAAAAGGGTTTGACTGAGGTAGGCCCCTATATAGCCACCCAAATATTTCTCTCTCCCTCTTTTGTATAGGTATTGAAGAAATTCATGAGCAAGAAGCTTCATAACTCATACAGTTGTAAGTATCTTCTTCCTTTCTTCTCCTTATTATTCTTTACTTTCCTTCAATTCTACTACTTTATCGCATTTTCTCATTTTCCTACATTTTTTTAGTTCTCAATAATTAGGATAGAAGCATTCACTTTGTTGTTTCTAAGACATTCTCGTTCTTTGGTCCGTATGAGATACCAATGCACCTTCAAGATGCTAGTGCATTGTGCTCTCATTTGCTTCCTAAGCTAACATCCTTTGGCCGAGAGCTTGACAGTTTGTCCAGAAAACCTCTATGATCTGCTCTTTCAGATTCTATAACTCTTGTTGTTGTTCCATTGAGGTAATATAGGTAAGTTCACCTTGTGAGGCTCTTTGAATGAAGGGAACTCATAAGTAGTGAATCCCCCTATATTACAATCCAGGATCACCTGAAAATAAATGTATGGGGCACCGAAAACTTTTCTAAGCATCAACATCAAATTTTTCTTTGAAGCAACATGTAAACACATTACTTCAAAGAGGGGAAAAATGTACACACCTAAAATTGGTCATAACCTATTATTAATTAAATACTAGCTATTTAATTGATATTTTGACTATGTATATATAAATTCTCAATTTATTTATATTTTTCATTTTCTAAATTCTCCAAATCTAAAACATATTCTTCTAAATTAATTAAATAAATAAGGTTCCATAAACTTGTTTTATTTAATTAATATTCACTAAATCCAATTAAGAATTTGAGCACATGTCCACAAATGTTTGTGCCACCTCACCAAGGTCACATGAAAATAAATAACTAATTTTTAATTAAAATTATCTTTAACTTATTTTAAAAAGCACGACTCATTCCTCACATACTTCCACCAATTTTTGAGCACATGACTTATTCCTCCCACACTTCCACCAATTTTGGAAGCACATGATCTTCTCTTCCCACACTTGAATATTCCATCCAAATGGCATGTTGTCTTTGGTCAAGGGGACAACATCTTGATTCTCTTCATCTTCACCATCCATTCTTCTTGTTCGAATCTAGATCATTGATTATTGCCACCTCACTATATACTTGTAAAAGGCTATAAATACAACCCTTGGGCATTGTAATTTGCATCCACATTCGAAGTAAAGTTATCATGCAAGTTTATCATTGGAGCTTGGAGAATTTTGGAGTCTTATGGCTAGTCTTTACATCATGTTTTGCTTTGCATTTACATCTTAGCTTTAAATCTTGCATCATAGTTGCATTTTAGATTAGTTCATTTTAAGTTTGCATTTGAACATATGTAGAATCATGCATAGAATGATATAGATCACTACCATAGTATGTACCTACACTTGTTCATTTATCATAAATATCATCCTCACTCATCATAGCATTCATCATCATTTTTTACATATGGTTTCATGTAGGTATTAAATTGGCTTGCATGTTGAATGTTATCCCATTTCCTAAGTAGTCATTTTAACAACCATTGTACTCATAGAAATATGAGGGTCAAACGATTTAATAAATCCTTAGGAATAAAGTAAAATGAGACGTTCTTGAAAGATTCATTTTAAAATGCAACTTAGAATAGTTTACTTTTCTTTGAATCTTTAATGTAAATAATTTCATTAAGGTTTGTGTTGATACTAACTTTACACATTTCACATGCACACAATAGGTACTAGAAGACCATTGTCATTTTGACCAAATTTCTTTTTCTTGTTATAGTCCATACCAAGCGTCATTTATATTCCTTTTCTATTATCATCCATGGGAATATTAGGAATCGACCTTTCATCTTGTTATAGTAGACTTGATATATCTTTTTCATCTATGACTTCTTAGCTTAGGTCTCCTTAGCATATGAATTTGGAGGGGTCTACTTTAAAAGCTTGGGATGATGTTTCAATTGGTTGGGATTTCTCTTGAGACCTAGGAGATTGAGGTAACTCTCCTATTACGAAGGAATGTTTTTCATTTTGTAATCCCCACAACCATTTTATTGGATAATGACTTTGATATTAGAGATGTCAAGAATGGTTGTTGTCTTTATCTCATAAATGGAGGCTAAGGTAGATGGGTCTACATATGGAGTTGTAGGGCCTTCATCATTCTTTGGGGCTTGAGGTATTTTTTTGTACTTGGCTTCTAGGTTCTTACAATAATAAAAGGGCTTAAGATCACCTTGGACTATGACCTCTTGATTTTGATATGGAACTTGACACATTGATGAAAGGTAGATGTGATAGCTTGCATTCCATGGATCCATGGGTGCCCTAGGAGGATATTATAATGTAAATCAAGATCAAGGACCTAGCATGTGGTTTCCATGATGGTTGTACCTACTTGTATAGGGAGTTGAATAGTGCCTTGAGACACTCTTTCCTGATCATCACATGCCCTGATTGTAATACCTTTACCTTTTTCAATGATGTCCTCAGAGAATCCTAGATTCTTTATTAACTTGAGTGAACAAATATTTAGACCTACACCCCAATCCACCAAGACCCTTTTGAATTTATTTTTATGGACCAAGACTTCAAGATGGAGTGCACAGTTATGAGATAGTTGAGTTGGGAAGTCTTGATTAGAAAATGTTAAGAGATGTGGGGTGGTGATGTGTCTAACCATAGCTTGGAACTAGTCTACATCAAGATCTATGGGGATAGTGGATGAAGCCAATGCTTCCTCTAGGATCTTCCTATGTGTAGGTGATATCTTCAATAACTCCATGATGGAGATCTGAGTAGGGGTTCTTTTCAACTATTCCAAGACATTATAACTATTGGGAATAGATTTTTGATTAGAGGCTAGTTCCTTGGATGGTTGGGATGGTCTAAAAATGGTAACCTTGCCACCACATGTGGTGACTCCACAATCGGCTTTGGCTCCCTTGACATTATCAATAGTGATCCATTAATCTAAGGACGCAACAACATAATTGTAAACATGGTTTACATTGGCATAATTTGTCTTTCCATTGTTGTTTCTTTTATTATGATCTGACATTGGATTCATGTATATCTCAAGGTATTGATTTCCTATAGGTTGTTCAACATTTATGGTCCTATCATCGATAAGGTCTTGGATCAAATTTTTTAGTCTCATGCAATTAGTCATTTTTTCCCTCGATTTTATAAAAAATTTAAAGGTGATTTTTGTTATACCATGGTGCTTTCACTTGGGGCTCTTGATAATTCTCATAAACGAGGATTTTAATGAGATTCTTATGTACCAATTTTTTCATGACAGATTCAATTGATTCCCCAAGGGGTGTGTATTTTCATTTGGGAGGATACTTGTTCCTCAGGGGTGGTCCCCCTTGATTGTTCAAATTATTGACTATTTCATTGTTGGGTTGTTGTGATACCATGTTGGCTTGTGTGTTGTTTCAATTGTTGCCTTGTAGTTGTTGGTATAATTACGTGTTTTTCTTTAGGGTGTTGATTATGACCTTGGAATCAACCACACTATCATTAGTAACATTCTTGTTCTTTTCCCATGTGTGAGGTTTTTCATTGTAACTAGTTGATGGGTAGTTGTCTTGATATTCTTGATATGTGGGTGTCCCCCCTTGTGCAATAAGGGCTCTTTTGATGTTGATCTCCTTGGGTATCAAATGGTCATATGTGGTGATGCATTGCATTTGTAGATGGAAGGACAAGGTTTTTTCAAGATTGGAAATGATAGTACAAAATTGTTGTTCTTTTGACATGGTCCACTTGCTCCTATTGTCCTTGGATCGCCATCCTTGTAAGAAGGATGAAAATGTTTCCCCCTTAGCTTGTTTGAGAGAAGATAGTTCCTATAGACTCACATCCATGCCTATGTTGAATGTATAGTTTTGTATGAATGCATCCACAATTTATTGGAACTTTTTGATTTTAGAAGGAAGCTGACAAAACCATTCCATTGCTGGTCTAGCCAGACTTTGAGGGAATTGTCACATTAGATAATTTTCATCGTATGCAACTTCCATAAAATATACCTAGAATTCCCTGATGTGATCTTGAAGATTACCCATCCCATGATATTTGTCAAATTTAGGGATTTTAAACCCTTTTGGGAATGGTACCATCACAATGCTTTTATAGAATGGATAGGGGCACAAATTGCTTGGAGTTTTCATTGTTTTTCAAAATTGAAGCTCTATCACTTATTGGGAGAGTAATTTAATTTTTGTCATCACATCATTTTGTGGATCGAGAGGTGGGCTGAATGTATTTTGAGGTGGTTTGATCATTTGAGTGATGGGTGGTGTTTTTTTCATGTTTGTGGGAGGTTGTTGCAAACTTTGTTGCACAACCAATGATTGTTGGTATTCTTTCAATTGCTATTGTGCCAATACTACTTGTTGTTGGTGTTGTTTTGTTGGGCCAATAATGCCTATTGTTGAGCTTTTTGTTTTTGTTCCAACAATGCTTGTCATTGGAATAATAACTGGGCTACTTCTTGTTGCACTTGGTATTGTTGCAAAGTTTTCTGATAGGCTTGTTTCTTTGTTGCTTATTGTTGTGCTTGTTATTGTGCTTGTGCTTTAGCTTATTATGCTTGATATTTGGCATGTGCCTGAGCTTGAGCTTGTTCGACATCTTGTGTAGCCTAGGCAGCCTATGTAGTTTGTGTGGCTTGAACTGATTGCATAGCTTGGGCATGGGTAGCCTATTGTGCTTCTTGAGTGGATAGCAGTGTAGCTTGTGTAGCTTGTTGATTTTGAAATTGTTGAAGTTCCTTTTGATAGGATTGTTGAGCTACTTGAAATGTGATGTTGTATTGGTTTTCCATGTTTGGTTTTGGTGGTGGTGGTGGAGGATTTTGAATGGTGTGAGATGTTGTGATGATAATCTATTGAGGTGGTTTTTGAGACACTATTGGATTGATTATAGGAGGCTACATGATTTATATGCCAAGTCCTTGGGAGACCATATTTTGAGGTGTTGTAGATTTTGCAATAATTGATTGTGTCATTTGGATTGATGCCACCTAGTGTTGTGATATTGGTGGCATGATTCAAGGATTGTTTGATTTTTTTGATTGAGAATTGGTAAAATGGGTTTCCCTAAACCGAGGATTGGTGTGGATTTTTGTGGTAGAGGTGGAAATGGTGTGAATATAGGTGGTGTGTTCCCTTAAGCAAATGATGATGATGAGGGATCAAAGATCCCCTCTGCCCAAATAGTCCACCTTCTCCTTGTGAAGTCATTGGGAGAGAGACTTGTGTGTTAAGAGAATATGTTGATTTTGTGGAGAAAGAGGATAGGTTGTTGGGGACATGAAAGACAAGTGAAATGTATGGGTGTTTTGTATTTTGAGGAATAGATTGATCGAAGATGTTGTTTGCATCCAAGTCTTGATTATTTACAAGGGGATGTGTTTGAAGAGCATGAAGAAATGAACTCCCCTTGGTAACTATGGTTTGACTTGGAGCATGAGATGAAATTGGTTGTGGGATGGGTAGAATGATGCTTTGGAATGAAGGTGTGAATGAGACTGGGGGCATAATCCCAAGAGGTTCCTCCAAAATAGTTCTTACATCATAGTTAGAAGGGAGCTTAGCCCCTTCTTTTTCCAATTCTAACATGTATTGTGAAGGATTTTTTAGGTGTTGTGGTTGTGTTGCTGATATGTGGTTGTCATTGATGTCAATAGTATTAGCATTATTGAACTGAAGGCTGTATATGTTGAGGATAGTGAGAAAGTTGTTGAAGGAAGAGTTACAGAGATTTTGGTTGCTAGTGGAAGAGTAAAGGTCTTGAAGGTGTTATGTTTTGTACAGTGAAGATCAGTTGTTGTGGAATAAAGGGGTTATTGTTGAGAGCATCTAGTTCATCCACTAGAATTTTTAGAGGTCCACGTGAAGATTTGATTGTGCTATGAATAGTTGTGTTCTAACAATGTTTCTATGGGTTCTATCAGTGTTCTTGATTGAAGATTATGTGATTTTGATAAAAAAAATTGTTGCAGATGCTTCTCTATTAATTCTAGTTGTTTGTGGATGATTCTAGATCATTCTCTATCTTTGCTGTATGTCTACATTGATCGGTGTGCTCGTGGTTGAATATTTATCTAGTGTATGTTCAAGTTTTAATGTTCTTGGCTGACATGATGGTGGTAATGTGTTGTAGATCCTTGAAGAACAAAATTTGAATGTTTGGCATGCTTGAAGATATTGTTGTCACCTAGAAAAAGTACCCTACGCACAGTGATGGAAACTGGGCTTTCTAGTGAAACATGGGATCATTTCAAGGTCATGGGTCACCTGAAGCTGAAATGAACCTGCAGAGAAGGTCAGCTTCCTCTTGTTATCACCTAAACTATTGATCTTTGTGAGGTAAAGGGAGAGGAATACATCAATTAGAAAAGCTATTCCTATGGTGATACACCACATTAATAAGGAATCATGAAATGAAAACAAGATGCAAACACAATGAGAAAACTTAACTACAATTGTTTTACTTACTCAACATAACTTTTTAGTCTTATGCATAATTCTCAAAAGGCTTAATCTACAAACATATCTTAAGAAGGAAAGATTAATTTAACAGCCTTAAGGTATCAATACAGATTTTGAAGTACATAGTTGAAAACCTTGCATAAGCTAAAAAATATAGAAATGAGAGTATTATAAGCATTAATACTTGCTTTCGAGGTGAACTCTATTTTTTCATTCTATATTTCATTTGGGTTACAAAGAATACATCAGCTGAGGAAGGATAGCTAAAAATCACTAACTCTTCTAGTTGCATCCCTCGAACTGTATACAAAAAGGGAAAAAAATGCCTTATATACAAAAGTGTGTTGGTCCCCTTAGGGTTTACAAAAATATCAGTCCTCAGAAAAAATCTATCCTAAGATCTTTTGATTGAATTTAATGATGTGTTCCTGTGTTTCCTTGTTGTTTATGTTAGTGAAGAGTTATTGCCTAGAGAATCTCTTTAGATCTTTTGTAGCTACTAGACACATTTACTTCTGGTCCTCGTGTCTTCCTTGAACCTTCTCAGCCGAGCAGCCTTCAATGCTTCTGACTTCAGAGCAGAATCTCATTGCCTATGTTTTGTTAATCTTCTTTGCCAAGGTATCAATCAATCAAATCATCAATGGTTCATCTTTGGCTCCCTCTGATTGGCCGGTTCATTCCACGTGGATTCCTCAGATGGTCAAAAGCTCCTCCGATCAGAATTGCATCTCAGAGAGACACTGGAAGTGTCTCACCGATGCGATTATGCCCCTTGAAGCTATTGGCACAACATGTGACAGTTGGTGAGATGTCTTAGCGAGATTTAGAAGTTATATTGATATCACCAAAACCATCGAGAAGAAAATTGGCATCAGTATAAAGTCATAGTGAGCACCGCTGAGTCACACCGATACCCTTTTCATTTTGGAAAATCCATCGCTATCGGCCAGAGATCATGTGTTCGAGAAGACCTCCTAGCGAGCCCTCCTATCTCTTAGTGAGCACATCCATGTCGGCAAGACACCCTGAGTCGATGTGACCTTTCAGAGAGCTTATTTCAGTCACCCCAAACTTCGTTCATTCCTTTTGATGAGACACTAAGCCATCAGTGAGACATCGCGATGAATTAACTTTCCTTGGGTGAGGCCCCCAGCTTTTGGCAGGACATTTACTTGGTCGCTGGGACCTCATGGCGGTGACTTTAACTCCTGGCGAGTGCACTTCATGTCAAAGAGACATCACCAGGTCAAGGAGACCTCTCCCTAACTTGGAATATTACATTGAAGGCTCCCTTTATCGGCAGGACCTTTCGTATTACTGAGAGCTTATGGCAAAACCATCGTATTACACTGATAGTGTTCACTTGTCGAGCTCAATTTTGTTTCGGAAAGACCACATGTAGTTGGTGAGACCACATGCTGAAGGCATCTTGCTTTGGTGAAAGCTCATTTCAGTCAAGGAGACACCTTTTTATCGTTGAGACATCATCTCGAGCCCCCATCTCATGAAGGCATTCTGCTTCGGTAAGAATTTTATCTATTGTTGGGACATCATGGCAAAACCTTCAACTGCTTGGTGAGCTCCAAATCAACTTTGGCCAGAACTTGCTAGGTCAGTGAGACATCCCACTGACCTCCTCATCATTTTTTGAGTTCACCTCGACACCTCCCTAAGCTCCTCTTCATCGGCAAGAGACCCAAGTGTCGGTGAGATGTCTTACTGAAGGAAAAACGCTACCCCGAGACCCTTCTTCTTCAACAAGAGTCAATGGTTTTTTCGAGACATCATGGTGAGACTACTTTTTTAGGCCAAGGCTACAAGTCAGTAAGACTTTTGAATGAAGGCGAGATGTCACGGTGAACTCTTCTCATGCTGGCAAGGCACTATACTCTTGGCAAGACCTCATACTGAAGGAAAATACTTCCTCGATGAGCTTTCATCATCTTCTATTGACGAGAGTACATTAGTGTCACCCCGAACGCACTCCACTTTACCGAGCTCCACATTCCTCTTGCTGAGACATTGTCAAGTCGTGAAGAGTTCATAGCGAGGATCATTTGTCATACCAATATCCGCTTCTGTCGCTGAGACCACACCATCTCGGAAAGACATTGCTTCTATGGCCAGAGGTTATGCTAGTGTTATCTATGTTGGGGAGACCATCTGCATTTAACGAGACCTTTTTGTTGATATCAATTTCTCTCGGCAAGCATGCGCATCTCAGCAAGACCCTACCGAGTCGGTAGGACCTTATGGCGATGTTGGATATTTCTCCCCGAGCTGGTTCCACTTTGGCAAGACTCAACTTGGTCTGTGGGACCTCACAATGAGCTCATTTTAGTCACCCTGAGCTAGGCCTAAGCCCCTTTCATTTTGGTAAGACTCCCCATTTGTCAGTAGGACTTCTTCTCGAACTCATCCTCTTTTGGCGATATCACTTCATTTCAGGGAGACAAGCCTCCTTTTCCAAGACCTTTTGCCGAATGTACAAACTCTCCAGGCTCATACCTTATTTTGGTGAGACTCCCAGCCTTCGGCAAGACATTATGTCGAAGGAAAAATTCTTCGACAAACTCGCTATTAGTGAGACCCTTCATTAGTCACCAAGACTACATGCTGAAGGAAAAACTTTATGCCGACGGCAAAACCCCCCTTGGTGAGACACTTGTTATCGAGGAGACTCGTGTCGAGCTTCATTACTGTCACCAAGAAATCGGCCCATTGACTAGACATTTTCCTGAGATGACCATCCTATGCCGAGAGAACTTTGTTTCGGTGTGACTTCACTCCTTTAGCTAGACCTCATGGCGATGATGCCTTCATTGAGCGATAGCCCCTTTGAGTCAATGATACATCTAGAAGGTCTTGGCGACTTTCTTCTTGGAAGGTTTTATGCCGAACTTGACCAATGCAGGCTTTCCAAACTGAGTTCCCTGTGACCTAATTGAGCCTATAGGTGATCATTGGGTAACATTTCTGGTGACCTTTACTAGATGTTTGCCTGCTAAACATGAAAACCATTAGCCTAGGCTTATCCATTGGGCATGGAGTTGTTAGGAAAACTTCAGAAATAGATCCAGGGAAACTTTGTACATGGCTACAACTCACTTGAGGCTCATAGAACATAACAAGTTTCCAAGAATGATAAAAAGGAGAAACTAAAAAGAAGATATTTATTGTGCTAAAGTAGCACCTAGGGAAAGGAGAAAGACAAAAAAAATGAACCATAGTGTAGAAGCACTTATTGAAAATATAAAACCTAATCAAATATGTACAAGAAAGACTCTCATCAGACTTGAAAATAGGGTTTAAGGTGTATCCCATTGACTAGGATAGGAAGTACTTCCCCTTGTTTTGTAGCCAGTTGATAAGCATTGTGTTCCTTACAGTATCTGATAATGAATGGACCTGTCCACATGTTATCAAAATTAGTGTGATGGTCGGGCCTACTTTTCAGAACATCCCATTTGAGCACAAGATCCCCCACCTTAAAAGATTTTGTTGTAGCCATTTTTTCAAATGTCTTCTTTGTTTGGAGCTGATGATACTCCAAAACCTTCATTGCTTTGTCCCTTGATTCTTCAATCTCCATGAGCTCCACATATCTCATGGACATTGGGTCTTGTTCCTCAAACATCTCCAACTGATGTATAATGTCAAGAGCTGGAAGCTCCATAGACAAAGGAAATCTTGCCTCTTTTCCATAGACTAACATGTATGGTGAATTACCAATAGACCTCTTACGAGTCACTCTGTCTACCTAAAGTACATAATTTAATTTTATGTGTTGAGTCCTTTGTTTATCCTCCATTTTTCTTTTGATAATCCTGATGAGATTCTTATTTGTGCTTTCAGCCAGACCATTACCCTAAGGGTAATAATTTGAGGATGTATTCAAATGAATTCCATGTTTAACAGCCTAATCAATTAACCTTAATCCCACAAATGTAAGAGCGTTATCAAATATTATAGGGTCAAGAACTCCAAATCTGGTGACTATATCCTCATAGAAGCTCAAAACTAAAGACTCTTTTTCTTCTTTCAAAGCTATTGCCTCTTTACACCGTGTGAAATAGTCGGTAGCAGTGAGCACCCACTTGTGACTAGTACTAGAAGGTGGATTTATTGGCCCAATGAAATCAATGCCCCATCTCATGAAGGGCTGCTCCACTTGAATTGGATGTAGAGGCATAGTAGGCAACTTTTCCTTTCCTAAAAATAGAGCACATTTGACACACTTTCTTGACCAGGCATATGCATCTTTGAACAAGCTCGGCCAGTAGTAACTAGCTCTCATGATTTTCCAAGCAATATTTCTTGGGGAAAAGTGACCTCCCATAGCTCCATCATGAAACTCATGAAGTACATTCCCAATTTGATCACTGTGGATACATTTTAATAGAACACCATTCAGATCCTTTTTGAAAAGAATATTGTTTACTAGCACATACGGTATGGACTACAGTTTGAAGTGTCTTCTTTTAGCCCTACTCAGTCCTAATGGACACTCACCATTTTGTAAGAATTGGGTCATATCTTGGACCCAATTAATTGTCCCCAGGCACATTATCTTGGGCATCTTGAGACTCATTTGTATTAGCAAAAATAGCATCCTTTTCTAATTCATTTTCGCTGATTGACCCTGCAGCAAGTTGTTCACACAAACCTTTACCCCTAACCAGTTTGGTAATCTTAATATCTACATCATACTCCATGACCTTGGTGATCCACCCTGCTCTTTTTTCATTCAGATCTTTATTCAACAAAAATTCCTTCACACTTGAGTGTGCAACCAGAATATGAATCTTATTGTTTGAGATTAAGGGCTTGAATTTCTTTAGGCTTCTGATCACGGAGAGAACATGTTTCTCAACAAATGTATACCTCTCTTCGTAGTCAACAAGTATTTGACTAAAGAAGGCTATGGGCTATTCTAAGTTGTCACTATTTTTTTGTACCAGCATAGCAGAGATTGAACTAGTGCTGCCATAAGCATACAAAAAGAAATCTTTAGAGAAATCTAGATTTACCAATGTTGGGGCAGATGCTAAAGCCTCCTTGATTTCTTCAAAACTACGCTTTGCCTCCTTTTTCCAACTGAAAATTGCATTCTCTTTTAGCATGGTGGTCAAAGGCTATAGTAAACTTGCAACATCAGGAAAAAATCTTCTCAGAAAATTAATCCTGCCTAAAAAGATTTGCAATCCCTTCTGATGATTAGGCAAGGGTAGCTCCAATATAGCTTTCACTCTTTCAGAATCAATGGTAACTCCATCTTTTGATACTATATGGCCTAAAAGTTTACCCTCATGAACTGTAAAAATACTTTTTGAAGGATTGAGATATACCAAACTCTTTGCATTTTTCAAAAAATTGCTTAAGGTGTAATAAATGTTCATCAACATTCTTAGAAAAAACTGTAATATCATCTAAATAAATCAACACAATATTATTAATCAAACTTTGAAACACCATATACATGGCCCTTTGAAATGTCGCACCAACATTAGATAAACCAAAAGGCATCCTTTTGTATGCCATGGTACCCCACTTAGTTGTAAAAGTAGTTTTGAACTAATCCTCCTTTTTAACCAGCACCTGATTATAGCCCAAAAAACCATCTAATAAGGAAAATATTTCAGACCTAGCAACTGCTTGTAAGATTTGTTCCATGGAGGGCAATGAGTAATGATCTTTCAAATATGCTCGATTAAGATCCCTAAAGTCTACATAAAGTCTTATTTCACCACTTTTCTTCCTAATCGGAACAAGATTAGAAACCCAAGATGTGTGTTTAATTGGAAAGATGATACCCCCCTCAACTAGTTTGGTTAGCTCTTTAATCATTAAGTTCTCAAGTTTAGGATTCAAGGGCATTTGTTTTTGTCTAATAGGCTTGACACCAGGTTCTAACTCAATTGTATGTTGTGCAATATGAGGATCAAACCCCCTTAAATTAAAATATTTCCAAGAAAAAACATCATGATACTCTTGGCATAAAACAATTAAAGCTTTCTTATCTTCAACTAAACAAATTTTACCCAATTTGAGAAGCTTACCTTTAAATATTTCAACTTCCTCATAGTGATCTTCTTTCACTTGGATGCCAACTTTGTTCTTCTTAAGCTGATCATCAAAATTAAATATGGATTCTAAGGTAACCAACCCTTTGGGAAGTTTGTTGGTCTTCAACTGAATAACTTGATCATCATACTGTTGCTTAAGTTTTGCCTGATTCACCATGGAGAACTGATCTTCTTCGAGCAAAAAAGAAAGAATCTTTTCATCATTATCAAAAACCTGCCAGTGAACGTTGTTATCAGGAATTGATGTCTTGACTAAAACCTTCACATACTGATGTACTTTCTCTTTTCTAATGTCATCTGGAATATCAAACTATGCTCCAATGGCTGCAAGCCTATCAACATGCTTGTTCAGGTTCCTTGGAATAGACACTAAGTTAAAGGCATCAAAATCCTCAAGCATGTTCCACACTCTATTTCTATAAGACTTTAATGTGTCATTCTTAGCAACATTTAGGCCTCTTATTTGATGGACAATTAATTCACTGTCCCCATAGACTTTAAAGTGGGTTATTCCTCTCCTCCTTGCCCACTCAAGACCTTGAACAAGGCCCTCATATTTAGCAGTGCTATTGGAGCATGCAAAAGAAAAATGGAATGCAGAGTAATACCTATCACCCTATGGAGAAATAAACATTGCACCTCCTCCTGCTCCATTCTTGCTTCTAGAACCATCAAAGAACATCTCCCAATGTCCACTTAGTGGTTGCAACAACTAGTTTGCATCTTTCTCTAGGTTTGGAATCTCCGCGTCAGGCTCAAGAATGACATAGTTACCCATACCAGCATCTTGAATGAGGTCTTCAGGACTATCCAACACATTTTCAGCTGCCCATTCATGTAACAACACATCAGGAATGGTTTTCGATTGAAGTCCTTGAGCGGCAACCAGCTCACTATTAGTCAAAACAACACAATTTTTGTCTAGAGTAATGGGAAGAACATTGATAGGACTTGGATTATATGGCTCAATGTGATCTTTATCCAACCTTTCAGATTTAATGGCAACCTTAGTTCCATATCCTATTCTGAACACCATGTGTGACCAATTACATGATACGTACCCACCTATCTTGGCTGTAAAGTCTCTTGATAAGCACAAGGAAAAGAAAGGTGGAGGGTCTATGACACATATGTCTTGGGGTACTAAAAAATTAGGACAAGAATGAAGGGTGAGACTCAAATCCTTAATGATGCCCAATGTATTAAGTGAAGTGCCATCTAATTGGATCACTCCCTTCTCTAAAGGCTGATACTTTAGTCCAAGCTTGTCAGCAATCTGCTTTGGCATCACTGAGCTACTAGCTCCACTGCCTACCATACAGTTATGAACCAACTTGTCACCTATGATTACTGATACATAAAAAGGAGGTGGTTTAACTCCTTTTCTAGTCTCTATGCTAGGCTGTTGATCATTTCCCTGAAGATTATTTGTTAACACAGCTCTAACCTGACCTATTGGGTACTTGGATTCATCAAACATTTTCAAACTTAACAAGGCTGACTGTAACATATCCTTTTGACCTGGGATGGCTAATGAGTCCCACATAGACATTGTAACATTTATTTTCTTCATACTATCAAGGATATTATAAGGTACAATTGGGTTTACTTTAGAATGTACCTTTATGCCAGTATGATCAGCTTGCAAGTGTGGTTGCTCCTTGTCTGGGAGTTGCTGATTTCTTTTCCAAACAAGAGTCACTCGAGATGTAGATGGTTCTATAGTTGCTTCATTTTCTTTGTCAGTCGCTTGACCAAGCTCAAAAGATCTTTTCTTTTCCCTAGTGTTAGCTGCAACTGGAGAACTATCTTCATTCAATCCACATAATTCTTCACCTTGCTAGCTAAGTAGGGTAGCATCATTGATAAGTTGATCTTGGTGTTGTGGAGTTGGATCATTAAGTACATGTTGTTGTGAAATCGAGGTATTATGTACCATTAGTGCCTAATTAATGAGTCCATTTGAACAAATGGCTTGATTATGAGGCTGGTTACAAGGGTAACACCACTCATAGTCTACTGCTAAGTTGTTTTGAATAGGAACCAACTCCTTGATCACACTAACAAGGGCTGAAGCATAGGTTTGAAAAGGTCTTGTGTTCACATTCTATCTTGGGCCCTGATAATTGCCCTGATGCTGCTATCTATTCCCCTGGAATTGCTGTTGTTGACCTTGAAAAGACTGACTTGGGGCCTGATTCTGCTGCTGATAAGGCCTAGAATAGGATTGTTGTTTTTCCAAGTTCACCAACTTGTTGTCAAAAGTCTGTAAAATACTTTTGATCTCTTGTAACTCCTGTGATGAGCCTGAAGCAACACTTACTTGTTTATCAATGGCTGGAACAGTTGCTGTCAGTGTTGGTACAACTGGTAGAGGTGTGAAAAGAGGTATCTATAAAGGGATATTTGCATGAATCTCTGGAAATATAAGCATTGGTGGCCTGGGAGCAAGCTTACCAGCTTGTATTAAGTTGTTCTTAGCTCTAATTGCTATTTCAAAAGTATTTTGAAAGGACACTCCTCCCATTGATTGTATCATGACAACTATATCACTGTTAAGAGCCCTCAAGAAGTACAAAAATGCATACTCTAAAGGTGGCCTCACCGTTGTAGGGATTCTATCCTAGGTTCTTTGAAATCTAAAGTTGAAGTCATTCATCTGCTCTTGAGGGGCTCTCTTAATTGTGGTTAACTGTTCTAATAGAGACAAGTTATTAGACCTGTCTTGAAATTGCTTATTCAACTTGTCTCCAAATTCATCCCAAGTTGCAATTAAACCTACTAGTAAGCCCCTATACCATTGCACAACTCTCCCATTTAGTGAAGCAACTAGTAATCTTACTACAACATCCTCTTGAGTTATGTGATGGACTCCGCATAACGAAGCCACATCTTGCATATGTTCAATGGGAGTAGTTTGGTCTTCCCTTGTGAAAGTTGGTAGACTCTTCAGGGCTGCCATTGGGATGCCATTGTGTTGTGTCAAATTCAAGGGGCTTCCTCCATTGAAAGCAACAAAGGGTTGATTCCTTGGAGCGGCCATTAGACGTGGCTGAAGTGGATTTAGTGGTATAGCAAAATGAGATCCCACCAATGGAGGAGTAGACTGAGTTCTTCTAGAATAGATAACTGTTGTTCCTTGCCTTTCTATTGCTCTACCTTGTCTTCTTGGTGTTGACAGCTACAAATATTCAAAAGGACCTGAGCTGCTTCTTGTCTGAATTCTTATCATAAACTATAGAAGGCACTAATTTTTGGAGTTCTTCCTCTTTATGGAGTCACCAAGTATGCCAAATGACTTCTATAAAGTCTGGGACTCACTGGTTGCATACTAAACTAGCAGTTCAATCTAATTTTTGTCCCACCGAGCATGCCAAAAACTGTTGTCACCTAGAAAAAGCACCCTATGCACAGCGATGGAAACTGGGATTTCTAGTGAAACATTGGATCATTTCAAGGTTGTGGGTCACCTAAAGTTGAAATGAACCTCTGGAGAAGGTTGGCATCCTTGTGTTATCACCTAAACTATTGATCTTTGTGAGGTAAACAGAGAGGAATACATCAATTATAAAAGCTATTTCTATGGTGATACACTACATTGATAAGGAATCATGAAATGAAAACAAGATGCAAACACACTAAGAAAACTTAACTGCAACTGTTTTACTTACTCAACATAACTCTTTTAGTCTTATGCATAATTCTCAAAAGGCTTAATCTACAAATGTATCTTAAGAAGGAAAGATTAATTTCACAGCGTTAAGCTATGAATACAAATTTTGAAGTACACAGTTGAAAACCTTGCATAAGCTAAAAAATACATAAATGAGAGTATTATAAACATTAATACTTGCTTTGAAGGTGAAATCTATTTTTTCATTCCAGGTTACAAAGTATACATCAGCTAAGGAAGGATAGCTAAAAATCACTAACTCTTCTGGATGCATCCCTCGAACTGTTTACAAAAAAGGCCTTATATAAAAAAGTGTGTCGGTCCCCTTAGGGTTTACAAAAATGCCTTATATACAAAAATGTGAGCTCCATAGTCCTTTCCCCAAGACATTGTCAAGTCGTGAAGAGTTCATAGCGAGCCTCATTTGTCATACTGATATCCGCTTATATCGCTGAGACCACACCATGTCGATAAGACATTGCTTCGACGGCCAGAGGTTACACCGATATTATCTTAGTTAGGGAGACCCTCTGCAATCGGCAAGACCTTTTTGCCGATATCAATTTCGGTTGGTGAGCATGCCCATATCGGCAAGACCCTACCGAGTCGGCAGGACCTTATAGTGATGTTGGATCTTTCTCCCTGAGCTGGTTCCACTTTGGCAAGACTTCGCTTGGTCGGTGGGACCTCACAGTGAGCTCATTTTAGTCACCCCGAGCTAGGCCCAATCCCCTTTCATTTCGTTAAGACTCCCCATTTGTCGGTGGGAATTCTTCTACAACTCATCATCTTTTCACCATCTCGCTTTATTTCGGGGAGATAAGCCTCCTTTGCCAAGACCTTTCACCGAATGCAAAAACTGTTCGAGCTCATACCTTATTTCGGTGAGACTCCCAGCCTTCGGAAAGACATTATGCCAAAGGAAAAATACTTTAGCGAACTCACTATCGGTGAGACCCTTCATTAGTCAGCGAGACTACATGCCGAAGGAAAAACTTTATGCCGATGGAAAAACCTCCCTCGGCGAGGCACTTGTTATGGGGGAGACTCCTGCCGAGCTTCATTACTGTCACCAAGAAATTGACCCACTGGCTAGACGTTTGCCCGAGATGACCATCCTACACCGAGAGCACTCCATTTCAGTGTGACTTCACTCCTTCCGCCAGACCTCATGGCGATGATGCCTTCATTCAGCTATAGCCCCTTTGAGTCAGTGAGACATCTGGAAGGTCTTGGCGACTTTCTTCTTGGAATGTTTTATGTCGAACTTGACCAATGCAGGCTTTCTAACTAAGTTCCCAATGACCTAATTGATCCTGTAGGTGATCATTGGGTAACAAATATTATTTTGGGTCTCATCATAATATTAGTTGATAGTGTTTGATTCCCATGAAAATTTATTTTCAAATTTGGGCCAACATTGTAAATATGTTTTATATTTATGGGTGGCTAGGTTGTTGATGTATTCCATGTTGCAAGTATATAAGAGTGATTGTTTGAGTGAAGTTAGTGTGTGTGAGAGTGAAGAAAATCCAAAGAAAGAGAAAGTGTGTGAACATTGATCTTTTCATTCGATTGCAGAGAAGAGTGAGAAGAAGGTTGAGCGAAGTGTGAAGAAGGTTTTCTATGCTTAACTGGAACTGTAATCAGGCTTGTGTAGAAGCTATTTTCTTAATTCACACCCTATGGATCTAATCCAAATTACTGTGTATTGTTGGGAAGTGAGCCCTCTTGTATTTGAGCAGTGAGATCTAAGCAGTGTGCTTGAATGCATGTACATTACCGTTATTATTTTCATTAAACTTTTAACAGGGTATAATATTGTGGACTAACATCCATCGTGGTTTTTTCCCTAACTAGGTTTCCACATAAAAAAATATTGGTATTCTCTATGTTTTTGATGTGTTAATTGTTTGTGGTTTATTGTTCATTCATTAGATCTAAGATTAAGTTAAGTTTGAAAAGTTTAATATTATGTGACAACTGATTCACCCTCCTCTTAGTTGTGTCTCTTTTTTTTTCCAACAATTGGTATCAAATCAGGTTCCTCTAAAGAAGTTTAAAAGCTTGAGGTGATATGATATGGCATCATACAAGAAGGATAGTCCTAGATTCGATGGAACAAACTACTCATTGTGGAAAGCTAGGATGGAGTGTCATTTGAGGTGTATTGGTGAACCCTACTGGAAGATTACAAATAATCCATATTTTATTCCTCAGAATGGTCCTTCCACTACTATTGTGATTTACATCAATGCTATGGAAGCTTTGTTGAGTGCTCTGATAGATTCAAAAATGACAAATATGATAGGTTTGAAGATAGCTCATGAGATTTGGAAAAATCTGGAAACTTTGTATGAAGGAGATGTACATGTGAAGATGACTAAGCTACAAAGTTTGAAAGGAAAGTATGAAAATTTTTAAGATGGGTGAAGATGAAAATATCTCTTCTTTTATGCAAAGATTAAATGAAATAGTGATGGGTATTAGATGTGCCGGTGGTACCCTGGGAGAGGAAGAAATTTTAGCTAAAGTGCTCAGATCATTGCCTCCCTCCTACAAAGCAAAGGGTCATGCTATTGAAGAAACCATATCATTGATGAATGTGACAACATATACACTAATTGGTAAACTTGCTTCCTTTGAGTTGAGTGAATTTGGTGAATCTCTTCCCAAGGTTGAATCTACATTCAAGGCTACTACATTAAGAAGAATCAAGAAAAGATATGATCCACGAGAGTGTTCCAAAAAGTCATCCAAGTACGATGAAGAATTGAAATAGCTTGAAGATGAAGAAAGAGTGGTAGAAGAATTGCAAGCACTGATTGTGAAGAAATAATGTAGAGGAAAAGGTAAGTATAAAGGAGTGTTGACTATTAAATGTTTTTCTTGTACTAAAATCAATCATTTTGCATCAAGGTGTCCTGAAAGAGTTCCTAGATCTAAGCCTAACAAATCTAGATTCCAAAAGAAATGTTACTATGTTGAAGGAGTGATTGATGATGAGTCTGATAAAGATAATGGAAATGAAGATGAATGGGTGTTCCTTGCTATCAAGGAAAATGGTCCAATGGCTACTAAATCTACTCAAGTTGAGAAAGCTCTTGCAACCCAAATTGAAGAAAAGGATGAGTGGGTTATTAACAGCGGATGCTCACATCATATGATTGGTGAAAAAAAGAAAATTTGTAAGTCTACAGAAGTATGACGGTGAGGTTGTAAGATTTGAAGATAACAATGCTAGTGTGATTTGTGGCAGAGGATCTATTTGTCTTTGTGGTAAGCAAAACACTGATGATGTTCTTTATGTTGAAGGCTTGAAGCACAACTTGTTGAGTGTTGAATAGATGGTGGAAAAGGGTTATGATCTTCAATTCAAAGATGGAAGATGTAGGATGCTTGGAAGATTTGGAAAAGTAATTACTTCAGGAAAAAAGACAAAAGGCAATATTTTTCACCTAAATGTTGCTAGTAAAAGTTGTTTAATTGCTCAAGTAGATGAAAGTTGGCTATGGAAAAGGAGGATGTGTTATGTGAATTTTGATAACATTGTCAAAGTAAGCTCCACTCAAGATATTAAAGCCTATTAACACAATTTGCAAGGAATGTTAGTTGGGAAAATAGACTAGAGTTTCTTTTATGATCACACATCATACAAATGGATTACTAGAGCTAGTACATACTGATCTATGTGGTCCTTGTTGGAATATGACGTAAGTGGATGTGATTTTTTGGCTTCTAGTGTTGTCATTGATGGCAACTGAAGTCACCTTTTTGGCCCACAATTATGCATTCAGTCGCATCGACAAAGGAAATGAAAATTGTGTGTTATCGATAGTGTTATTGAAAGAATAGGGCATCTAGTTTGATAGCTTCACCAAATCACCATTATGGGTTGTGGATCAATGAATTTTTTTTTCAGGCATGTGGAACATATTATTATTGAATCTTGTGAAGTTGTTTTTGTAGCTATATGGTTGAGTAGGTTCGGTTGGACATCTTTTTATTTGATTGATAAAGTTGACTCTGTGATAATAATGTGTATTGGATGTATAAAGTTGAATTATTTTAATTATCTTAGAGCTCAGATGTTTAATTATTGGTCCTAGATATTTTTTAGCTGACTTGTTAAGATCCACATCAAAATTATCCATCGATTGGACCGACTAGTTCTGAATTTTATTAAGTTTTGTTGAAGCTAACCTCTGGTGATTGATTCCTTGTAAGCAGATATATTTAGCTAGTTAGTAATATCATTTGTATGGATGTAGAAGTTGTGTGTGTGTATGTTATGAATGTATAAGTTGTATTTGAGTGATATCATGTGTAGTTTCACTTGCGCATAAAGATTTTCTGTACGAACTTGAGCAAAACAGAGCAGAAGTTCTTCATCAGTCATCAAAATAGAAGTTCGACATCAAAGCTAAATTGGAATTGTAATCAAGCATTCATAGATTCTATTATGTTAGTTCATTTTCTTTTGTATCTATTCCAAAATTTTGTAAATGTCGTCACCCCCATTTTGAGCAGTGAGCTCTAAGAAGTGATCCTGAATGCAAGTGCATTCCCGTGTAATACTTCTTTTGAGTATACTTAGAACTTATTATGGATTGGCCATTCACCATGGCTTTTCTCCTTATAGGGTTTCCACATAAAAATACTTGTGTTATGGTTGTGTGGTTTCTTATTTTTGTTTCTGCATATTGATTCTAATTAAATGTGTTAAGTTGATTAAAGGTCAGGATAGAAGAATTAATTTTTGGAGAACACTGATTCACCTCCCCCTCTCAGTGTTGCTTGTTTCCAACAATTGGTATCAAAACCTGTTCCTCAAAAGAAGTCTAATAGCTTGGGGAGATATTGGGGTATGTGCAGGATCATCATGGAAAAAATAGGTCCTTAAGTGGCAAAAAATTTAGAAAAATCAAAGTTTGGCAAGGGTATGTGTAGGATCATGAGGGGCCAAAAAGTGGCAATATTATGGGAATTTGTAGGGTATGTGGCTGACGAATTTTTTTTACCCAAAATTGATGAAACGAAAAGGGTTTTTAGAGGGGATTCTCAGCTTTCCACCAATATAAATTATTCTTTAATTTGAATTTAATCAATAATTATTATTTATTTTCTATTAGAATTATGACTAAAGTCCTGATCGATAGGCTGATTCAAAAACATCTATAACTTCTAAATACATTTTTGAATCCAAACATACTACATTCTATGCTTCATATACTATAGGATTAAAAAATAAAAATTAATTTCATGAAGTTTTGACCAAGTTAAGGTGGTGACATAATGAAGTTTTTATATTTTTAAAAGTTGTAATAAAAATTCATAATTAATTATTTACTTGGAAAAAAATTAGAAAAGTATGCATCACATTCGACATGAGTCCTCTACTTATATATAAAATCTTATAAAAAAATATTATCATTTTATCATGGTTAGGGTGGTCAGACAGACACCTACTTCTTATTTTTCCATTGAAATTTCAAATTTTCACCAAATAGATTTTTTTTTCTTTTAAATAAACCTAGTAGTTTAGAAACTACATTTAATTTGCTATAGATTCTATTCTTACATATTTTTGAAATAATATAGATAACTTATTCAAATTTTTACGTCAAGTTGCCTAACACTGATTTTTCTGAATTTTTTGCCACTTAAGGGCCTGTGTTTTCCATGATGATCCTACACATACCCGCAACTTGATGTAAAATTTTGAATAAGTTATCTATATTATTTCAAAAAAATGTAAGAATAGAATTTATATAAAATTGAATGTAGTTTCAAAACTACTAGGTTTGCTTAAAAATATAAACCTATTTGCTGAAAGTTTGAAATTTCAATGTAGTAGTACTTACATTTCAAGGAAAAAATAAGAAGTAGGTATCTATCTGACCACCCTAACCACAATAAAATGATAATATTTTAGATATAAGTAGAGGACTCATGTCCCGATGCGATGCATATTTTTTTGTAATTTTTTTCCAAGTAAATAATCAATTATGAATTTTTTATTACAACTTTTAAAAAATATAAAAACTCCTATGTCTGACCACTTTAACATGGTCAAAACTTTATGAAATTCAATTTGTATTTTTTTAATCCTATAGTATGTGAAGCATAAAATATGATGCATATTTTGGATTCAAAAAATGTGATACCATTTGAAAGATATAGATGTTTTTCAATTAGCCTATCAATTAGGACTTTAGTTGTAATTCAAATAGAAAATGAATAATAATTACTTATTAAATTCAAAGTAAAGCATAATTTCTATTGGTGGAAAGCTAAGAATCTCTTTTAAAAACCCTTTTCATTTCATCAATTTTGGGTAAAAAAGGTCGTTAGCCACATACCCATCATATTGCCACTTTTTGGCCCATCATGATCCTACACATACCCCTTGGAAAGTATATTTAATGGATACAAGTAGTGTGAAAAAAAATTCATGGTGGCCTTGGATGATCTTTACTAGTCAAAATATGAGATCTAGAAACTAAAAGAAAGTCTTGAAAATGCAAAAAAAATTATCCAGTCATTGAAGGAAAAAATCAATGAATCAAGGGAGAAAAGAAAGGAATTATGTGGTTAGCTCAAGGGAAAAAAAAACCACTGAAGATGAACAACTCAATCAAGCCCTGAAGGAGAAAATAGAAGAATGTGAAAAGTTTTCCCAAGAGAATGTTTCCTTGAAGCATGAGACATAATCCATCATGATGAAGATACTAAGGAGTTAGACGACATAAAGAAAAATGATGAAAAGCTTGCACAATCCTTGAGAGAAAAGTTTGAACAATGTAGCTAACTAGAAGATGCACTAGTGGAAACCAAGAATAATGAAGAGGAGCTTGAAAAATAGCTTGATGATCTCAAAAATGAACTCGCTACAACAAATAAGTTTAAGGAAAAATTCAAAGTAAGCTTAGCCAAGCTTGATGAACTAATCAAAGGTCAAAGAATTGATGGTGATAAATGAGGTCTTGGATATGAAGAAGGAGAAAGCTCCAGATCTGGACAAAGGAGATTTGATCAGAAGAATTCTAGACAAAGAAAATTCAAACAAGGAAACTAGGTGAATGAATCTTGGAGGAATCTAGTAAGGAAACCCAATGCTCAAAGATTTAATGGATATTGCTATTGTTGTAAAACAATTGGTCATATGGCTTCTCAGTGTAGGAGTAAGAAGAACAAAAGTAGACCATCATTTTTAGGTCAATGCTTTAATTGCTACAAGTATGGTCATAAGTCAACTGAGTGCAAAATAATGATGCATAATTTACATAGAGACATCAAATGTTATGCATGCAATAGATTTGGACATGTTTCTAACCAAGGAAAATCAAGACAAAGCCAGTGGAACAATTGGATAAGAAAGAGGAATGTTGTTTGCTACAATTGCAATAAATTTGGTCTCACCTCTAGATTTTGCTGCAATAGAAGAGGTCTGGTTAAACAAAACATGCAATCAGATGTTAAGGGAAAAGGAAAGATCACTACAAATAAAATCAAGATGTAGATGTAGAAGAAATGGGTGAGGAAGAACCCCTCTATAGACACAAATGCATCCTCACTAGAAGTATCTTCTGGTAATGCCTCTGGAAACTAACTGTAGGTCTCTGCCATAGGGGGAGCTATCAAGAAATCCTTCTAAATCCCCTGCAAGTGGTTGGTACTGAAATTTAGATGAGTTTAGTAGGAAATTGGTTATTCTTTAGATGTTGTGAAATGAAGCTAAGACATCAATGAGGATTGTTGCTGGTGCACACAAGAATTGTTTGTCTTGAAATATAAAAAGTATAAAAACCTACAGAATTAGGACAAGAGCATTTATTGCAAAAGTACAAAGTTAAGTTTGATGACAATAAAAGAACCATTTTCACACTCATTTGACACAGTGCATTTAAGGGAAAGAAGTCCGAAATGCTCTAAGATAACCCTTGCTAAAGTGGAAAGGAGACTCAAGCTCAAAAAAGAATTTGTGAATCGACCTCCATTTCATCTCCAAAAGGTATTTATAGCAAAAACCTATAAATCTATGTACTTTCAATCATGTCTACCCCACTGTTGGTTGAAGTCAAAGATAGGTCACATCCAAAGTTTAAGTGGCACCCATACAAATCGGTAGACACTGTGTCCCTAAGTGCATTTTCCTCCATGTCATTTAATGTTCCGCACATCGAGGATATCAGGGCATATGTGCATGCGAACATTGAAGATTTGGGTAGTGCTCAGTTGTTGGAATTATACTCTAAACACATAGTGCAAGATGATTTCTTGGTGAAACCTAAATTTCAAACCCTAATGGACAAGAAATTTGCACAATACATGAAGTTTCCCATATTTGAGGAGGATGAGTGGGTTCAATAGATTATGAGCAGAGTGCATGATGAATTCATGTGGCTAGATATACCATTTAAAATCTCCAAGGAAGCTATCTATGGAGTGACAGGTTTAAACTCTTCCAGTAGTCTCCTTGTACTGAATTTCATAAGGAATGATGATGTCAATAAAGCAATTGGCTCTCATTGGGATAGAAGGGCAATGACCATAGATGATATTGCCAAAATTGATGTTAAATTTGTGTCCATGATCATAGGGTATAAGATCTATCATTTGAGTTGAGAAAATTTAGTATCGGGAACTACCATCTATATAGCCTATGAGATGATTAAGAAGAATATAGATTATGATTTATGTGAAGTTCTTAGAGGGAAACTTCTTGAAAATTTAAAGAAGATAGAGAAGGAAAAAATAGAATGTCTTCAAGTTCAAAAACCTATTGATCTGTTTGTATTTTTATTTCTCAGGTGAAGTACCAGGATTCAGTAAAGTTCAGTGGAGAAATGATATTCTGATTGTAGTATAGATCTGGGATATACTATGTAATCTTGGAAACTAAGAGACCCACAAAACAATTCTATGGGGTCATTTCAAAAAAAATCAAAATCAGATGCACACCAGAGAAAGGATACTTGAATTTGTAGTAGAATAATACAAGGACTCCATATGCTTTATGATGGATATTGATCAATGTTACATGGAAGTTTCTAATCCTAGGTCAATTTGGATCATGCTGGTGGGATATGAGGTAGATGGAAATATTTTGAAGATGTATGCAAAACATCTGTCAAACTCACCTCTAGATCCTAGTGAAGAAAGGTTTAGTACATATGCTGAGAAAATTGTACAAGTTCACTTAGATTTAAAGAAACTAGTGTCCATCAGAAAAGTAAGGAAGGAAACTAAAGTCTTTGCAGAGAATATGGGTATTCCCATTGAAAAAATAAAAGAAATAAGAAGATCAAGGGATGAAGTTGAAGCTGAAGTAGAAAAGGGGAAGGAAAAAGAAAAAATAGCTAGTCAGGGAACATCTTCAGCCAAAGCAACCAAGTGTTCCCCTGCTACCCAGCCAAGTAAGGCAAAAGCCTATGAAAGAAAGAAGAGAAAAATTTCAAGAACTTACAAAGCTACATCCAAAAAAGAAGAAGAGACAGATTCAAAAGAGATAGTGAGAGAATTGAAGGCTACTGGGACTCATGTGGTCAAGCTAAACAAAAGAAAGCCTTCTAGGAAAAGTGAAGAAGCTCAGAAGAAGCCCAAAATTGTCAAGCCTGGCATGCTTGTGGAAGAAGTTGAAAATGCAATAGTAGCTTATGGTAATATCAAACCTCTCTATGATCTATTTGAGACTTTTGATGATTCTGGTAAAAGGATTCTTGAAGAAGCTGTACTTAAGAATTTAAATGCTTTCAATAAAAATATTGTTGAGATTATGTTTGGCTTGCCTACAAGCCTATATAAGGCTTTGGAACCAAGAAGGAAAACTGCAAGAATTGAGGAAGAGAACTTGAGAAAAGGGTTCTTGTTCATTTGTGTCCTAATATGGGGATTGAAGAAATGGACTCACTTCTTCTAAGAGTCAAATAGGAATTCAAAAATAAATCAAGAACAAACTAACTCATGATTTGTAAAATCAAAGTTGTGATTAATGAGACCAAGGCAATTTTGGAAGATTTTTTGTCAAAAGAAAAGGAAAATGTTGAAGAAGTCAATACTGAATAGATTGAAGGTCATGAAGAAATAAATGTGGAAGTAAATAAATTAGAAGGAAATGGAGATAAAGTAGTGAAGGAAGGGAATGAATATGAGGAAGTAGAGGTGTTAGGAGAAGAAAATGAGAATGTGGAAGACATAAATGTATCTGATTCTATGGTATTTGAGGATACTTTGACTCCTCCCATTATTGAAAATAATGAGATTCCTTTAGTGTCTAAGGACCAAAGTGAGGAGATTGTTGAAGGAAGAGAAGCACCTATTGAAGAAAATGAAGCACCAAAATCCATTCCAGAAGTTTAGTCTGAATTTGACAAGGGTAAGCAGCCAAAAATCAGCCCAAATAAAGCAAATGAATCCCTATTGGAGCAACACATAGAATTAAATTATGAATTTGATAAGAATTCAATAAATTTATCTACTTTATCTCCAATTTAGATGCTAAAAGTTTCCAAAATAGCTCAAGATAAAGCAAATGAGAAAATATTAAAATTCCACATCGAAGATAGTGAGCTATTAAAACTTGCCTCTGGACTTTTGTAGAAACTATTTCCTGTGCATGCTTTGGACTCATCAGGATCCACCTTCAGTGAGTTAAGAAGATTAATAAACTCTATTGATTCTCATTTCAAATCCTTTGAGGACTCAACCCTAGTTAAAGTGAGAAAGGAATTTAAGGAGGAAAGACTTGGAAGCTTAATCAAGTTAATCTCTAGAGATAGGAAGTCGTTAGGAATTTCGATTCGACACACTCAATGTGATATATTTGAAGGAGGAAATGTGTAAAAATCCTGCTTAATCCTACCAAAATTTACAACTACAAATGAAAAGAAGATAAAAGACATTGAGCAGCAGTTGGCTATCATTTCCAACAACCTTGATCCTTTGGTTGGTAGTGTGTGTCTTTAGGATTATTAGGTAATATCCTTGCTTGACCAAATGAAGAATTCAAAGTTTGAAAATGAAATAATCATTAGTAGAGTAAGTGACTTAAGGGGACTGATTAGTACAAAAATTGAGATGATAGTGAATGCTTTAAAGGAAGAAAAATGTGTTGTAACTGCCCCTGATCCGATAAGTTTGGAAGTAGGAAAAACATTATCCTATCTTCTATGTGATCACATCAACATTTTAGAAAGTCTAAAGAGCATTTGTGACTCCACCCTTAGTGAATTGAAAAAGGTCTTTGAAGATATTTTCCAATTAATGTAAGTCTTTGGATAATAATTATATAATTTTTTATCCCTAATTTTGTCATTGAAGTCAAAGGGGGAGAGAGAGTCTAGTGAAAAAATTCTTAATAATCTTAGGGGGGGTAATATTTTACAGTATGTTAATCTCAACACTTGGTCATTTTTCACTAAGTGTTGCCATCAATTCCAAAGGGGGAGATTGTTGGCATATGATGTAAGTGGAAATTATTTTTTGGCTTCTAGTGTTGTCATTGATGGAAACTGAAGTCACATTTTTGGTCCGCAATTATGCATTTAGTCGCACCAGTAGAGGAAATGAGAATTGTGTGTTATCACTAGTGTTATTGACAGAACAGGGCATCCAGTTTGATAGCTTCACTAGATTACCATTTTGGGTTGTGGATCGATGAATTTTTTTTTCAGGTACTTGGAACATATTATTATTGAATCTCACGAAGTTTTTTTTGTAGCTATATGGTTGAGTAGGTTTGGTTGGACATATTCTATCTATTTGCTTGATAAAGCTGACTCAGTGGTAATAATGTGTAGTATTTGTTTAATTATTGGTCCTACCTATTGTTTAGCTAACTTGTTCAGATCCACATTGAAATTATCCATTGATTGGGCCGAGTAGTTTTGAATTTTATTAAGTTTTACTGAAGCTGACCTATAGCGATTGATTCCTTGTGAGAAGATATATTTAGCTGATCGATCATATCATTTGGATGGATGTAGAAGTTGTGTGTGTGTATGTTGTGAATGTCTAAGTTATATTTGAGTGATATCATGCATAGTTTCACTTGCACATAAATATTGTGTGCAAACTTGAGCATAACAGAGTAGAAGTTCAACATCAGAGCTAAACGCAAACTGTAATCAAGAATTTGTAGATGCTATTATCTCAGTTAATTTTCATTTGGATCTATTCCAAAATTTTGGAAGGGTAGTGAGCCCCGTTTTGAGTAGTAAGCTCTAGGCAGTGAGCCTGAATGTAAGTACATTCCCATTTTGTAATACTTCTTTTGAGTATACTCAAAACTTATTGTGGATTGGCCATCCACTATGGTTTTCCCCCCTATAGGGTTTCCACGTAAAAATCATTATGTTATGGTTGTGTGGTTTTTTTTTTTATGCATATTGATTCTAATTAAATGTGTTAAGTTGATTAAAGGCCAGGATAAAAGAATTAACTTTTGCAGAACACTGATTCAACCCACCTCTTAGTGTTGCTTGTTTCCAACAGTCCCTCCACAGTCAGAAGTATTCATGGAGAAGGGTACTTTATGTTGCTTATTGATGATTATTCTAGGATGATATGGGTTGCTTTCTTAAGAGAAAAATGTGAAGCATTAGAGAAGTTCAAAATTTTCAGAGCTATGGTAGAGAACATGAGAAAGGCCTAAAAATAAAATGCTTAAGGTCAGATAGAGGTCGCAAGTTCACCTCTAGGGCGTTCAATTCCTTTTGTGAAGAGCATGGAATTAGAAGACAATTATCTACTCCTCGAACCCCTCAATAGAATGGAGCTATAGATAGAAAGAATAGAACAATTTTGGATGCTACTAGAACAATGATGATAGAAGGAAATGTGCCTCACATCTATTGGAGTTAAGTTGTAAGCATTGTTGTGTACAGTTTGAACCAAGTAAATGTCAATTGTAATTCTGGTAAGACTCCTTTTGAACTATGGTTTGGTTACAAGCCTACTATTAAATATTTCAAGATCTTTGGAAGCAAGTGTTATATTAAGAGAGATGAGGATATAGGAAATTTTGATACATGAAGCGATGAAGGAATTTTTCTAGGTTACTCTACTAAAAGCAAGGCCTACCAATGCTATAACAGAATACTAAGAAAAATGATTGAGAGTGCAAATGTCAGAGTTGACGAGGACTTTGCTAGATCATCCAAATATTGTGGATATGATTCAGATGATCAGAAAGACAACACAAACAAAGGGAAGAATGCTTAGACACAAAATCAACTTCAAATTGTGCCATATGTTTTGATAAAACAACTTCAATTTGTTTTGGTCAATCAAGTAGGTCAGGAAGGAGAGACAAGTGCAAGTGCAGTGTTATGCCTTGCATACACGCCCCAACTTTTTTCTTGAAAAATTTAGGGACCCCCTTTTCTTTTTCTTCTTTTCATTTTCTTTGTCTATGTTAGATTCAGATATTGAACTGAAACCATAACAAAAAAATTTCCAAGGTTTCTGTTCCTGGTTTTGTCCTGATCCCGATTCCCCGCTTCACCTTCAGGTGTCGTTTAGATTCGTGTCCCATCTCATCTCGTCTCATCCTCATCTTGTTATCGAGCTCATTTTTGCTTCGTCTTGCTTTTTTCCATCTCTTCATGTTGTTTGTTCATCTCTGTCTTCTCTGTTTCTTTGTTTTTTGTTTTTACGTTGTTCATGTTTTCCTTTCGTCGTTTCTTCGTTTCCTTTTTTTATTTTCTTTTTCTTTGTGTCTACTCTTAAAAATTTGAGAAAATACCAAAAAATATAAAATTTACAAGATAAAAAAAAATTGTAAAACATATAATATTAAAAAAATCTCAAAATACAAAAATACAAAAAAATATAAAACACAAAAATCAAAAAATCAAAATAAAAATAAAAGTTAAAAATAAAGTTTTAAATAAAATAAATAAATATTTTAAAAGTCTATAAATAAAACTTTGGAGTAAAATAAGTTATATCAAATCTTAAAAGAAATAAATAAATAAAACTTTTAATTTCAAAGATTTGTTTTTTAGAAATTTTAAATTTAAAATCTTTTAAATCTAAATTAATTTTTTAAAAAAAATTGAATTCTAAGTTTAGGTAAAAATCCTAAAATGAAATAAATCTTTGAATTTTAAAGACTTTAAAATTCATAAAATTTATCAAAATTTAAAAGGACTTTAAAATGAAATAAAACAAGAAATTTTAAAATAAAGAGCTTCCAAAATTTGGAAATCGGATTCTCATGGCATTTCGGAGAAGGCGGGGAGCGGGGGTTAAATTTTCAAAAGTGAAACTCATTAACTCGACCTTGCGTGATGGCCTAAAGGTATAAAATATAAAGAGGAAGTTCAGTTCGTGCAGGATTGGGTCCCGAGAAGACATTGACCCAACATATTCAAATGTTATGGTTGAAAATTGAGCCCGGCCCCCTTAACAAAATATTGTCTTTGGAATCGGAGGAATATCTAAACCTAGGAAATAAAAGTTCCTGGTACCAAAACTGCTCCACTCCCACCTGGAAATGGTCCCGCTTCTGCCCTATCATGATTCTGCTCCTACACCTCGCACGGACCGAAGAAGAATCTTGAACCGAGCACAAAATATAAAATGTTCTTATTCAAAAATGGATCTGATTCCACCCTAAAGGAGACCCACCTCTTTCCACACTAAAGGTTCTAATGCCAGGATCAATCCCGATCCCACCTTCGACGCCAAGAAAGCATTTAAGAGGGAATTAAATGACAGTTTTTGGAGAAAGCATCGACAAGGAGAATGAACTATTTTACAGAGCGCCTACAGAGACATTGTCTCATGAAATACAATGAGTGCAGAATATGCATCGAGTGAATTTATTGAAAAGATTTTTCAATTTTCTAATGAATGCCAAGGTCAAGTGTAAAAATTAAATCCTACATATGGCCTTCACCAACATCCTCTTTGCCACGATACTTGTTACCATCATTCTTCATCCAGGTGCAAAAATGGAAGCTTCAGAATAGGGTATGGTGTCTTACATGTTGCCAAATCAACAATGAATGGAAATGTGGAAATAAAGACAAGGCACATGAAGTGTTCCACATACTGCCTTCAGGAGATGTCCATCTTGTAGAGTGCAATGATTGAAGGATTGGTACCCTATGGTCTCCGTGCCAAAATGAAAAGCTTTGGAAGAAGACATCGACATCCATCAGAGTACAATGGATAGAGGCTTTTTGTCAAATGTTGTAGTTACAAACCGCCCTAGTAAGAAAGTGAGAAGGCAAGGAAATAGATATGTTATAAAGGCACTTGATGTGTGAATTGTTTACAGAATTCCTCCATGAAGTGTTTGCAGATCTGTACAAAATCGATTTTTTGAAAAGGCATAAGAAACTCTCTATAGTGAGCGGCTAGTGAAGCCGAATCCCTCGACCTTTGCACATATCCTCCTACCATGCCAAAATAGGATTTTTGTAAGTTCATTTGAATTGGCCTTGGTAAAATGTACACACAGTGTCGATGCACAAATGGGCACCGGAAAACTGCATCGAAATGCTTCAAAAAGATATTGGCTCCTGCAATGAAGCAAAGTGTGCAAGCACAGACATGGCTCACCAACTGTTTTACAGAATGCATCATGGAATGTGGTGCCTAGGAATACCATTGTGTGGCTAGTAAGTGATGATAGGGAATGCACAAAATTGTTTTACAAAAAATACCCCAAAGAAATGTAATTTCAAATGCTATATTTGCACAAAATCGACAAGCCAATAAAGGGTTTTGACATAATATCTCAAAGAGATCTCATCTCATGGAATGTTTTGATTGCACTCTATACGGAAATTGGTTTTGTTAAAATTTTCGTGGAGAAATACATGCAAACTGTGGGAGCATACACAAAGCGCATGTGAACTGTTCGACTGAATAACTCTAAATAAATTTCATCTCATGAATGCATAGCCACAGGATATTCATAGTATGGATTTGTAGAAAACGATTTTAAAATTTTCAAGAAAATGTGGACGATGGGATTTAATGGTGCATAGAATGAAAGCATACACCAGGCAGTGAATCGTTTGGAGGAATTCAGAATATTTTGATCCACATACAATCGATAGATGTAAAAGCCAAACCTCCCAATCTCTGCCAACATTCTTCCTGCCCATTCTAGCAAAGAAGAAATGTGCGAACTATTTGAGAAAATACTTTGGAGAAATGACATTTCAAATGATATGGTGGTCGCTGGATATTCACAAAGTAAACATGCTAAAAATGCTTCAGAGACATTCAAGTGAAATGTGGAAACATAGACAAGGAAAACGCTAACCGTTTGACAAGAATGCCTCAAGGAGGTGCCATTTCAAGGAGGAAATGGTCTAATGCTGTAGTTGCAATCTACCCTGATGATTCAAGTGAAATGTGGAAACAAAGACAAGACATGTAAACTATTTGGAAAAGTTTCTCACTGAGATGTGTTCTCATGGGAACGTGATTGCACGATATGTAGAAAATGGATTTGGCAAGGTTGCTATAAAATGTTTGAATTAATGAAGCATCCTGAAACATGTCCTAACATTGTAAGCCTTGCGTGTGTTTTATGTGCATACAGCCGTGTAGATTTAGAATGAGGGTTGTACATATTTCAACAACATGGGGGTGGGTAAGTTAAGTGAGGCTCAAATAGTGAGGAATTGGATGAAAGATAGAGGAATGAAAAATACCTCAGATGTAGTTGGATTGAAGGCTATAAAATGGTACATTCTCTTTGTATCGAAGGAAGACTAAATTCATGGATACAAGAAATCTATGTAGAATTGGAGAAATTGTCTTGGGAGATGAACTCAAAAGGGTGTACTTTGGATACATTTGTAGTGAATGATATGGACAGTAGATGGGATTATAGTGGTTGCAGATTCAGGTTTTGTTTGTAACAGAAGAAGAAAATCTATTGAGGTTGATTGGGTGTTTCTAGATTTAGAAAAGCAAATGATATCTAATATTAAATCCATATATAATGTTAAATTAATGTTATTTTCTTTCAAAATGACATTGGCTTTAATAGGGATTTATTATTATTATTTTCATAATGATAATTTAAAGTTTATTTGCATTAAGTTAAATTAAAATTATTAGTCAATAATTCTATAAATTGATTAAAATACTTTATGTTCATAGGTGCCTTTTCAAAAATTGGACAAAGGGGTTGTTAGGCTAACCCATGGAAGAGTTTCCTAAACAAGTGATAATATAATTAATGAAGTTGTGGGTTTTGGGTACTTAAACATTAAACAAGATTAATTATGTGCCTCACCCATACCTTTAGTTCTCTCACAGACTAAGGATGGGATGAGAAGACTTGGTTGGTAAGATCATTGCCATGTCCTCAAGAAAGGTAAGTGGTCTTGCACAAGTCACCCTATGGAGCGACACCTTGAGATAGGCAGCCTAGATAACCATAGATGGAGGCGGTACCTTGTGATAGGTTGCCTAGATAATCCATGTAAGGCCATGCAATGACACTCTCCCACAATACCCATTTACTTTCCTTTGCTTGGTAGCCTCTAGAAGTGTTATTGTACTTGCTTGATGTTGTTTTATGTCAGTGATGATGTTAGCCTTGTCTACTTGAACTTGTCTAGATGTGGATCCTTTCTTGTCATCTCCTAGCATGGGGGGTGGACCTTCGGGTCCATGCGGTCAGATGGAACATTCTATGCACCAATTGGGTTCCTAGGATGTGTTCGTGATGCAGATGTAGATGCAAAATTCCAAAGCTTCACTTGGTTGGAGACTGTTTCACATTTTGTACCTTAATCTTCTCTATTGTATCATTCTCGTACTCGATACACATTTGTACCTTAGTCTTCTTTTTTGTATCATTCTTGTTCTCAATACACTCTTCCTGTTGATATAAGGGAAGCACTCTATGATGTGCAATTGTATCTTTGAAGTGTTCTATCTGTGGAAATATGCTCCACAATTGTATCATGAAACTATGAATTGAATCATAATAAAATGTTGTATCATTTTTCCTCTCTTATAATAATGAATGATCATATGATATCATTATGTAATCTTGGTTGTTTATTCGCTTTCATTTGATTAAAGTTTATGAAAGGTAATGACCATTCTATATGCCCTAGAGGATGTAGATGATCTTTGAAAATGCATAGTTTCTTTTCATGTTAAGAATGTACATATTCATCATATACATTGTTATATTTTCAAAAAAAAATTGTGTGATATTTTTGTTATCCTTTGGGGATCACACAACAGGGTGTTACATCATTGGTATCAGAGCCAAGGTTTTCAACTCTAGGTACTCTACATTAATTGTGCCCATTAAGCTAACTTTTGTGTTTAATTCTTCATCTGACATATTCCTCTCTGATGTCACATAGGAGCATGCTTTGGGTTAGAGGTCGTGGCCATGGTAGAGGCCGAGGAGGCAATGGCCATAGAGCCAACTGTGAAAATACTCCATCACAAAGTTCCCATGAATCAGAATGTGAGGAACAACAGGGATCTCAAATTCATCTAGAAGGAGGAGGTCCAAATCTAGAACATTAGGGGATAGATGGAATGCAGTTATGGAAGTTGTTGGAGGAGATGCTTGGTTGTTTAGGCCCTAGTCCAGAAGGGGAGCAGTGAGTAGAGAGGGAAAGGGAGAGGTCCCCAAGAAGGATCATTGCAATAGAGCAGGATTCTGTAGGTTGTTAGACATATGAGGGATCTATTGAGAGCCCATCCTCCCACTTTTGATGGTACTTGTGGGGGATTTGAGGCAGAAACCTAGTTAATAGACTTGGATCATTGCTTTGTCATGCATCCATACAGAAGCAATACTCGGGTTAGGTGCGCCATCATGCACCTCAGAGGTTTTGCATCTACATGGTGGAAACTAGAAGAACAAAAATTGCACTTGGACATTAGTATGGTGACTTGGGAATTGTTTTTGGAGAGATTTAGGGCTTGTTTCCCCTTAGATCACTGGAGACAATGTCGAGCAGATGATTTTCATGAGTTAAGACAAATGGCAATGTTAGTTGATCAGTACAAGTGTCAATTTTATGAGCTCAAGTAGTATGTAGGAATCAACAATGATGAGGCAATGTTGGTTCAACATTTTGTTAGGGGCTTAAATGCCTGAATTAGTGGAGGAGTTTGGGTCTTTGAGTCAAATACCATGGAGATAGCTATTGAGAAGGCTCATCTGGTAGAGCAAAAATTTTCCATGGCATGGGGAGGTCTCTGAGGTGTGCAAATTGGTAGTTCACCCACGTTTTGTTTTGGTTCACGAGGAGGGCAACCACAAGCTACGAGATATTATAGGAGTCATCATGTGCCTTCTAAGGGTGGATAGAAGAAGCATCAAGCACAACCTAAGCACAAAAGTTCCTAATCTCAGCAGAGCAGTAGATCTTAGTTCATAAAAAATAATCAAAGTTTGCAATGTAATCATCATAATCATTTTGAGCATCCTACTCAAAGCTCATAGTTAGCTCCTAGTCAAAGTAGTTATCAGTAGTCAAGTGCACCATCAGGAGGTGGAGATTTTGGTTGAGGTACAGGTTGTTTTTCCTATGGTCAACAAGGACATATTGCTAGACAACATCCCTAGAAGAAGACTTCAAGGTTCAATTAGAGGCCAACCACCTCCAAGCTGACAGTGGGTGATGTAGGAAGATCTCATCGAGTCTTTGCAATGGTTAAAGATCATCAAGCTGACTATCAAGGCATTGTGGTTGAGACTTTAGGTGTGTTGCAAGACACTAGTATTTCTATTCTCTTTGATTCTAGTGCATCAGATTCGTTTATTTCCCCTTTAGTAGTAGAGCATTGTAGATTGGTGGCAACTAGGCAAGGTCTTAAGTGGTAGGTTGAATTGGCCTCTGGGGCAAAGGTAGTAGTTGAATTGTTTGTTCAGGGTTGTGTATTGAAAATTGGGTAGTTGGTGACTTCGGTGGACCTTCGAATCCTACCTCTTGGGTCCTATGTCATCGTTTTATGTATGGATTGGTTGAATGCTCACTGAGCTATAATAGATTGTATCCACAAGGCTGTACAATGTGTAGATTTAGGAAATGAAGTGGAAATTGTCAACATATAGAGACCCATCTCATTGTGAATGATTTCTGCTATGCAACTAAAGAGGTGTTTCCATCAATGTTATTAGTTGTTTGTTGTGTCAGTCAGTGACTTGGATCTCAGAGAGAGTGAAGAGGTATCATTGGATGACTACCCTCTCCTTAAGGAATTCACAAATTTTGGGAATGCCACCGAAGCATGACATTGACTTCAGGATTGATCTTGTACCTAGGGCTAAGCTTATGTCTCGGGTTCCATATCAGATGACAACTCAGGAGCTTTAGGAGCTCCATCTACTGTTATAGGAGCTTTTAGCAAAAGGGTTCATTTTTCCTAGTGTATCCCCATGGGGATTGTTGTGCAGTTTTGCACACACACCCCACTCAGAGTAGGGACCCTCTTTTCATGGTGTCTTTTGACCTTTGGTTTTATTGGATTTGTCTTTTTGAGGTCTTGAGATGTTGATCTTGCCGACTTTAGTCTTGCCTTGAGGCTTGAATTGGTTAAAATTGGTTTTTAATGAAAATCTGGGTTTTGACTCGAATCCAGGATTTTCTAGCTCAGGCGGATTTTTCGGGCCCTACTTCATTGTCTGGTTACTCCTGAATTATCCAAAATTTGGGTTTCAGCTTGAATCCGAGATTTTTCAGCTCTAGCGGATTTTCCCGAACTGCGTTAAAATCTTGAACTTCATTAAAATCCCAATTTCTACCGTATCCACAAAATTCGTGTTCATCCGGATTTTCCGTGTGGCTTGGTTTTTTCCGAAATTCCGTTCCAGGCTCGGGTTTTCAGATTTCCTTGACATGTCTTGTCATTCATTAATGCTTGAAGTACCTTTGCTCAGGCGCAAGTGTGGATGGATTTAAGGCCTTTTGGGCATCATTTTGATTTCATTATTCACTTGCTATCTACTTTGGCATTTGGGATTCTTCATTTGAGGTTTTGATTGTTGAATTCGAGCTATTTGTGTGTGGATTGCTTGAGCGCTGATCAGGTTTTCATTGTTAGGGCATACGGTTTTATAGTTGCTTCCTCGAGTCTGACCTTCATCCAGATCGATCCATGGTATGTCGTTGCTAGCCCTTCCTTTGTTTGCATCAAGATTGAATCTATCGAAGTCGATTGGTAGCCATTTTAGGTCGGCCTTTGCTTGTTTATGATTTTGTATTTATAGAGCTAGGGTTTCACTTAACTCTTCACAAGATTTCATGACCCGCACCATGCATGCTTATGTTCATCAAATGAATGTCAGGTATATCAGTGTGGATGGGCGTTCTGGGTAGGACCTTGTCTTCTGGGCGTGAAATTCGCTATATTTTGCGAGGTTGGGGTTTTTGGTGTTTTGCTCAGAATTGCTAAGAACGCTTGATCCATCATGATTTTCATATCTGGTGCTCAGATTAAACCTGCTCATGCCTTGAGAAGTCTCGGTGTACCTTAGCTTGATCATTTTAAGGATAGTATTTCAAACTTCGAGCTTACCCTAGTTTTCATGGCGGAGGTCTAGTCGTCAAAATTAGGGCATCATTGTTTCGCCATGAAGACTAGTCATTTGAAGGCTTTGGAAATTTGAATTCATGTGCATTTGAATTTTTGCTTATTGGCGTCGATTTTGAGACCATTAGAATCCAAATAGGGAGGTTTGAAGTGATCATCTGATTCATTGTTCGCATGGTAATGATCGTCGGGTTTCCAAGGTGTCCGCGAAATTTCTGCGCACCCGGATTTTCCCGGTTTCAGCCAAGTCTGCAGAGTATAGCGAATTCTGGAGCTTCGAACTGTCCACGGAAATCCGACCTGTTCGAATTTTTTTGATTTTCCTACTTGGTTTCATTTCTTTCATTTTTTCAAAGTTAGGGGTAATGGAGTAAATGCTAAATGATGATTTCTTGCTGCTAATGGATGAATTTCATGATAATCTCATAACTTTTTGTCTGTACTAACGATTTATTTGGTGAATGATGTCTTGGCAGCAGGAATCCTTCTGGGTCGGATTTCTCCAAATTCCACCCTAACTGAATTTTCCCGGTTTACCTCATTTTCCCGGATTACTTCATTCTCTGGATTTTCAAAGATTGATGATTAGTGATAGTTCTTAATTGCTTTATGTGATTTTATGCTAACCCTTTGATTGGAATATGTGTGATAATTGGATGCTCATGACGTTCTTTTGTGAATGCAGGCTGAATCAAGTAGGGCTGTTGCAGGAAAGTCTAGGGGCGATACTGAAGCATCCATGGTTATAGAAGCAAAAAGATTAAGATTGGATACCAAGAGTCAATTGCCCGATAGTAAAATAGCTTCTGTGTGGTCTGAGGTCTTTGAAACCAATGTTGGAGCGTGGAGATATGAGTAATTCAAAGAAAGAACAGCTCAGAAGGATCTATCGGTCCTGAGACAAGGAATGATGAAGTCTGGATTAGTCCATGTGGCAGGGTTCCCTCCTGCAATCCAGTGCTATGAGTTGATACTAGAGTGTGCCCGATAGTATGACTTTGACACACAGAGGGTTGTAAGTACCTAAGGGAGAGTCTTGGCAAATTTCAATCCTGTTTCTATTGCCCAAGCTTTTGACATGTTGGATTTTCCATCTGTGTGTGCCTTAAACATTGATTTGGCCAAAACCTAATATGAGAATGAGCCCACTAAATCCCAACAAATGATTAATTCCTGGTTGGAGAAACCAAAGTCTCATTTTTCCAAACTACCTAAGCAATTACACAAGGTTAAATTCAGATCAGACATATATGATGCAGTCACACTATTGAGCAGAGTGGTAGGTTTGAAGAGTGCTGGAGTGTTGGAAAATTGGATGGTTCATGTGATCAACAAAATTGAACAAGGTACTAATTACCACTGGGTAGGACTCATCAGTACTGTGATTGATAAACAACTGAGGGATGTCTTAGAAACAAAGAAGTTCACCATGTCTTCCTATGTGATGTATGTGTTGGCTAGATTCTACCCATACAGGGGTTTGAATCCAAAGGGGACATTTGGACAAGATATAATTTATGACATATACTCGAAATTGCACCTAGGACACCAGGATTACAGAAGAGCAAACGATGCATTTACAATGTATATCACTAGGTTGCTTTAAAATGCGGAGCATGTGAGATTGTCTAATGGAGCAAAGGAGTTGATAAAGAAATATGGAGTTTGGTTCATTCAGTTTCCCACCTTCTCCTGCATTAGAATTGATGGATGTCAAGCTGCTCCATACAGGTTACCTAGGTACCCTACTAACCATATTGTGCTATTGGAGGTTGTGAGACATATATATGAATTTGATGCAATTGTTAAAAAGGCGAAGCATAAAACAAGTTTTGGTGGAAATTTCCCTCTTAAAATTGGTATAGCTGAGGTATGCCCTTCCATCCAATCAGCGCATGCAGCAAGGGATGAATTAGCAGCTTATGGTTTCTCCTTCCACTCCAAGAGGACAAACTTTGATATCACTGAGGAAGCGTAGAAGAAGGCCACCAGAGAATACCATCACAAGGATGACCTAGAGGATTACTAGGCAAATATCAAAGATGATTTTGAGGCAAGGAAGAAAAGGTACTCTAGGCTTCCAGTTGATGTGATTAGGCAATACAATGTCAAGTTGATCCCCGACCAGTTACAGGATGATGGGAATCTGGTGCAAGATCATGCATATTTGTTTGTCAAAGATAGATCAATTGGAGAGATAAACAGGACTGATCATGAGGTAACTGAGTTGGAAGACCTAATGGCCCCTGTCATGAGATTTACTACTTCATGGTTGAAACATAAGGTTTGGGAGTTGGAAAGTGAAAAGGTACCTTGTACCTTCAATTTAATGGGAAATCTGGATCCCCTGTCCACCTTAGAAGAATCTGGGGAAGATGATTCCAAAGGGAAGACCAAAGTGAGCTCACCCTTCAAAATTAAAATCAGAGGCCCAAAAGAAAGTGACCCGAAGCAAAAAAGAAAACCGAAGGGAAAGAAGAGGAGCAGAACATTTTGAATTAGTAAGTCTACAGAGGAAGAGGAACTTGAGAAGGCCAAAAAAGAAGATACTCCTCCAGAGCCTAAAAGGGCAAGGACAACTAGAGCTTCAAAGAGGAAGGATCTAGAGACTTCCAAGGATGAGACAAACCCACCGGTTGTTGAAGTAGAAAGTTCAAGAGAAAAGACTAAGGTTTATTTAAGGAAGTCAAGGACACCATCTCCCAAGGAGATCCTAAAAAAAGCAGGTCCTCTTCCAATGACTTCCACTATGGAGCAAGCAAAGGCTACTTCCCCTTCGCCAGGTGTACCTGAGCAGATGACCCCTAAAGAGCATGAGACTATTGGAGAGGCAGAACCGTTCAATTAAGGAGAACTCTTTGGTGCGGTAGCCGAGCTTGAAGTTGAAGAGGTAGAAAGGCACCCTTCTCCACTAGTGCAATATGAGGATTCTCCAGAGAGCAGTAAAGGTAATGGATCACCTGAGAAGGAGGATATCCCTATTAGAACCCCATCGCCTATGCAAGAAGAGGAACCTGAATTGAGTAACTAGGGTGATCAATCTCCTGAGAAAGGAAAATATGAAACACCAGAACAACATGAAGAGGTCAAAATAGATGAAATCCGGGTGGAGTCTATTCTCCCGGATTGGTTAGAAAAGGATATTACAAGAAAGAAACAAGTCATTGTTAAGGACACCCCTCTTGATTGGGATGAGATGCTATCCAAGATTGGTAAAGGTAAGAAGAAAAAGATGGCTAAGGTAGTTTCAAGGATAGAAAGGGATGAAGTAAATAACAGAGTTATCCATATTGCCACCCCTTCTATTAATAAGAGCAAACAAGAGGTTACTGGAAAAGATTATAATGTGCAGACCATCAACCTTGGACCAGTTTCTGTCGAGCAAGATATTGAAGAATATGAAGGGTCTAGTGCAATAATAATTGGAAGACTAAGGAAAGACACACAGTCTAAACATGAGCTTAAAAGGGAGAATGAGAGGTTTAAGAAGTGCCTAGAAGACTTGATGAAGCCTTTGCAATCTCTCCACCCATCTTCCTCTGTTACTCCTGGCTTCTTTCCCAAGGAAACCATTTCTAAAATTGAAAAGATGAAGGCTTCTACCCAAATTGCGACGGATTGGTTGAAGGATGTACAACTGAAAGGAGATAATGCAATAAAGGAGATCCTTTTGATTGGAAAGGATGCAGTAAGAGCTAAGGACTTGTTAGAACATGTGTTGTCTCAAGACAAGGAGGATATCGACCTTCTATTACAGAAATCTAAAGTGATCATAGAATATGGAAAAGATCAGTTGGCTACAGATGGGATCCTTTCTTCCTCCAAACTTAATGAGCCTTGGGAATGGTTCGAAGCTTTGCAGATTTGGCAAAGGCCATTAGGAAGATTCATAAATGAAAGAAGCAGATAGATAGTGATTTAACTAGAGTTTATGATGGATGTATTGCATTTTTTGAGATAAAGACCGGTAGGAGGAAGATTGCTCCTAAGTACCTGAGCTTAGAACAATTAAGAGAATGGTGGCATGATGTTTATGCTCCTGACTCTGAAAATGTAATAACAGGGCACCAGCTAGATGATGTAGCAACCTACTTGGCCGTGATGGATAAGTACCAGGCACACGAAGATGATTGGAATAAAACTGTTAAACAGTCAAAAGAGGAGATTGGCTCCATCGAATGTCGGCTCAAGATTTTGCCTTTACCACCTGTCGTCGAGCTGGATAAAGTATTTTTGAGGGTTCATGGATCATTGGCTCAGAATAAGGATAAGGGAGGCAGTAGTTAATGCCCATTTTGAAATTTGTGCTTCCCTATTATTATAGGGCATGTGTTGATCCAGGCTACATTGGGGAATGTGTCTAGGACGACCTTGATGATGTATCAACATTTAATGTGTGCCTTGTTTTGGCTAATTTTATTTTGTAAATGTTTGGCTAGGCCGACATGTTTTATGAATTCTCTATAAAAGGCATTCATGCCTCATTGTAAGGCGAAGAAGAATAGAAAAGTAAGAGTCAGAGTTCGATATAGTTGATTTAGAGAAGAGCTAGAGCATTTTGTAGTAGTTAGTTCTTGAGGCAAATATTGTAATAGAACAGTGGAATTGTTACAGCATTTTGATGATCTAATACAATTGAGGACATTGTGGTTTTCCTGTTGAAATCTCTTGTGTTAGTTTATCTTGTATTGTTCTTATTGTTTCATCTTTCAAATTGCTTGAAGATCTAGGATTTAGTGTTTAGAATCAGATTAGTTTGGTGAATGGTGTTCATGATTTCATATTTGGAATGTTAGTAGCAATCTCTGGTCTATACTCCCAGTAACTATCCTGGACCATACATTTATTTGTGCTTAGTTTGATTGTGGATGAACATCTATGATTTGAAAATCTATATACCCTAGAATATTGCACCGTTCTTGTGATATTACATTGTGGGTTGATCAAGAATTGGTTATTTGAGATTGGTCAATTCCAGATATCTATCATTTACATTGTTCATTCTATGAATAGTTTAGATCTTATTATATCCTTGCACTCTTATCTTTTGTTGTTTCTTTTTCATTTGGTTAGATTTAGGATTCAGGATCATCATATTATGAGATCTGATAAATTGGAAAGATACAGTTTTCTTGTAGTAAGGTCCGATTGTGATTACCAGCATTCTCACATATTATCTGAGTTGTTTATGCATTGTCATGACCTGACACCTGAGAGACCTTGGGGTGATTTTCAGTGATTTATTATTGAGGATTACCTTTCAAGAGAGATAGGATATTGTATTCTGTCTGAGTTGTTGTTGTGCAGAAAAAACCATCAACAGATTGGCACTAGAAGGAGGGCCTAAATGAGCACACTAGATCGTTTCTTGAATGCCATCTCTCCTGAGAGATATAGAAGTACCAGATCCACCCCAGGAGAAGAAGATTTACAGGAATTATAGTTCCCCTCTAGGTCAAGAAGGACTCAAGAAAGGGGAGAATCATCATCATCCATCCCTTCACCTGTCTCATCAGCATCTTCACTTCCTGAAGTTGAGGCCATACCCATCCCTAAGACAATTCCCATTCAACAGCCCCAGCCTATCGTTAACCATCCACAACCACCACCCCCACTTTTTCCAATGGCCTTCCTTGCTAATAATCCATCTCCCTTATTTTTCCACGCCTACAATGTTATGCCCAAAAACCCTGAGCACTTTTGTTCAAAGTTCCATGTTAATGACCCAAACAGGACTGCAGAAGAACATATAAGGATTTTCCAAACCTATCTCAAAGATAGAGGGAATGTTCATGAGGATGTTGCTTGTAGGTTGTTTCCTTATTCACTAGGAGAAGAGGCCTTTTACTAGTACAATCACCTCCCTTCTGGTTCAATTCTTAATTGGAATGATCTTGAAATGGCCTTTTTACATAAATTCAGGATACCTATCAGTGCCAATAAATTATATCTGCAATTCACCAAAGTAAAGAGAGAGGTTAATGAACCAATATTCAGTTTTAATAATAGGTTTCACTGTGCATACACCAGACTTTAAGACCCTTATGTTTTAGATAATAATACAGCCCTGGGAGTCTATTATGAAGCCCTAGACAGCCTTACAGCAACCTTTCTGAAGTGGAGACCCAATCCTCCAGCTACTCTAACTGATGCCTATACAGAAGTTGTTAAACTTAGTATAGATTTGAGACAACACTTGACTGGATCATTGCCTTCTTTAGGACTAATTGCACATCCCAATCAAGTTCAGGCAGTGCATCAGGATCTCGCCAATCATACCCTAATCATGAATCCAATAGCTCAACTACCTTTGATACCCCACCCTGGTCCTCCCATGAGCCAAGTCTCCCCTATGATGAATTTTCTCCAACAGTAGGTTAACCAGCCTATGTATCAGCCACAGCTGAATAGTTTCCCTGCCTATTTGCAGAACTCTGAAGTGTTGCATCAGTCTATGGGATCTGCTACAATGCCTATCCATCCTCAGAGTAATCCAAACAAGATCCCTTATCAAGATCCAAATAAGGATAGGATTGATGAAATAGCTGAGCAGATAAAGAAGTTAAATCTAGAGGTGACTTGCCTAAAAAATCAAAACAGCCAATTACAAGCTGCCCAGAAGAATATACAGTCCAATCAGAACAGAGAATTTCCATAAGGGAATAATTTTGACAGAGGATAGCGTAATGAAAGAGGATTCTATAATGATAGGGGATACAATTAGGATAAGGGTTACAACAATGACAGATGATTCAGTAATGATAGGAGATGAAATTTTGATAGAGGACAAGGTAGTGGACCAGGATTTGATAAGAGGCAATCGCAGGGACAGAGCAAGACATGGAATACAGGACCCAATAATGGAGGAGTCCCCACCCCATTGGATCAACTAGTTAATCAAATTGTTAATCAATCTACAAAGCAACCAATCAGTCAATACAAGCCTCCCAGTGGTGTATATTTGGATGAAGCAGCCCTATTAGGATGGTGTAGGCTCCATAAGACAAACCAGCATTTAGAGTTAGAATGTCCAGAATTTCAAACTGCCGCCTCCATTTTCCAGTATGAAGTGGAAAACAATGCAAATTAGAAGGAGATTATTCCCTCCACTCCCTATGACTCTCCTGTGTTAATATTAAATCACGCTCCCTTCCCAACAAGTAAGGAAAATGTACCAGAAGAGGAATCTGATTCTCAAGAAGAAAGGGCAGATCAAATTTGCAATGGAGATGAGGTTGCTCGATTATTCAATGAGGAAGCAATGAATGATAATGGCCCTCTGGATAGGGAAGAGGCTTATGTTGAAGAAGTACAAATGTTCCAGAGGCAAGGTTTAAGAGATATGCCTCATAGGCGCCCATAGGCTGGGGCACCTTTCACCACTTCCATTCCTCCAAATAATTTCAATACCCCTCCAGATCCTAATGCTAGTAATAATCCATCTTTTCCACATGTTTCTAGGCAGTACCTTTCAAAGGAAAGACAAGCTCAAACTGACCCACAAAAGGAAAGGGTTGTTCAAGCAAGTAGAGACAAGGTGGAGGAACCTTCTAGGGAAGTCTCCACTGATATGAGCGAGGAGCAAATGGCTTCATATGTCACTGAGGAGTTCAAGAAATTAAAGGTAAATCTTTTAGCATTTGAGTTATTAAGGTTCTCTGCAATTAGGAAGGCAGCTTTAGGTACTTATAATGCACATCAAGTGTCTTTGGATAAACCTTCTAGTGAGGATATCAGCAAGATTTCTAGTTCTCAGCCTATGAAGACACAAAATCAGGCCCACAGTCAGACTAACTTCCCCCCTGGAGATAAAGGAAAGGAAAAGGACAAGACTCAAGTGGCTCAAGTAGACACTCAGCCAACTTTGTTTCAAGGGAAGATAGAAACCCCACCATTTCCGATCTTCGTGCGCATATTCGGTAAGAATCTACATAATTGTTTACTAGATTCTGGTGCTTCCACCAATGTGATGCCATTTGGAGTATGTAGAGCTTTAGGAATTACACTTGCTGATTCCTAGAAAAAAGTAACTCAATTGGATAGAACTGAAGTAAATGTGGTGGGAGAATTAAACATGATTCACATGCAGATAGCCTCGGACCCAAATATTCAACAGGTTATCAATATTCAAGTAGCTGATAGCCTGGATGCATATGGTTTGATTCTAAGAAGAGATTTTACTAAGGCTTTGAATGGATATGTGTCTACTGATCACTCTCACATGTGGCTTCCCTGGAAAGGAGTGCCAAATCAGATCAGAATTGAGAGAGAGCCAAGAATGAAATACATGATTACGGAGTACCAAAATACTTCAACAAAAGTTTTAATATCAGAAGTAGGCATGGGAAATTATATGCTATCAACTCAGTATGAGGAGTCAGACTCAAAGGAGGTATTGATGCTACATACGATGCCTATTGATGCAGAGACATGATCCAACCAAGTTACTATTTTGACAGGATCAATGGAGGAAGAAGAAGAATCCGAAGATAATCAGATCAGGTTATTAGATAGTTTCCAGGAATTCATCAAACGGTGTGTTGAAAATCAAATTCACCTAGGCAGAAAGAAAAGCTTTGAAGAATTACTCTTATCTAATTGGAGTAGAGTTCATAATGCTTCCCATTCAAAGTTAGAGTGTTGTTTATACCAAACAGTAGTAGAACAAGTACAGAAATGCCTAAATCCAACCCAGACAGCTAAGACAGATGTGCAAAAACCTTAAGAAGGATGTAAAAATAAGAAACCTATACTGTCTGAGGAATCCTCCAACACTAATAAGCTGAAGGATGTGATAAAGAGGACTACCACTACTGAATGTTGGACTCTCAGATTTGATGGATCCAAATCCAAACATGGAGCTGGGACAGGGTTCAAACTGATCAGTCCAAAAGGTAAAAACTTCTTTGCAGCCCATAGACTTCAATTTCACTGTACAAATAATGTAGCAGAGTATGAAGTGTTAATTCATGGACTTCTTAAGAAAAAGGTTAAAATTTTGCAAGTTTTTGGTGATTCTGAGTTAGTAATTAAGTAAGTAAGGAAACAGTATTCATGCCATGATAGGAGAATGACTAACTATAGGCATAGAGTATGGGACCTTATTGAGGGATTTGATGCCTTCAATATTCAACTAATACCACAACAGAAGAATCAAACTACCGATTCTCTGGCCCGAGTGGCAAGTACCCTACAGCCTTTATCTTTGTCAGGTTTGAAGAAATTCACTGTAGAATTGAATCTTGTGCCATCAGTCCCAAACAATGTTACTAACTTCCAGGTATTTGAAGATGACAAGCATATTCTAGATTTTATTACAAATACAGATGTTTTTGCTTCCCAAATCATCGATGAAGCAGAACCCCAAGAAGCAGAATTGGATTTAGGAGTGATGAATCTGAAGTCTAATACTATTCCAAGAGGGATGGTACAGTTGGAGTGAATTTTTGATATGGATAAGATCAGAGATCAGGAGCAAGAGTCCAAGAAAGAGTCTATCAATGGACAGTGTGACACTTACAATTTGGGGACTAAGAATAATGCTAAAAACATTTTCATTGGCAAGGTATGCACTCCAGAAGAAAGACAAGGAATAATTGAAGCCTTGCATAGCTTTCTGGATATAGTAGCTTGGAGTTACGAAGACTTGAAAACCTATGATACATCAATCATAACTCATACTATACCCCTAAAGCCAGGTGCTAAACCTTTCAGGCAGAGACAGAGACCTATCAACGCATTACTGGAACCACTTATACAGAAAGAAGTTTAGAAATTACTGTCTGCCAGAATTATATTTCCTGTCAGGCATTCAACATGGGTGGCGAATCTGGTTCCGGTAAGGAAAAAGAATGGGGAAATTAGACTCTATGTTGATTTCAGGAATTTAAACAGATCGTCAGAAAAGGACAACTACCCACTCCCTTCATTGGATGAAGTACTTCAATTGGTTAATGGATCTCAGATGATGTCCTTTCTGGATGGTTATTTAGGGTACAACCAAGTGATGGTCCAGTACGAGGACAGGCACAAGACTACTTTCACAACTAAATAGAGTACCTTTTCCTATAGGAGGATGCCTTTTGGACTCATTAATGCAGGGGCCACATTTCAAAGGGCTATGGATATTGCCTTCAAGGATATCATAGGAAAATGCATCATTATTTATATGGATGACCTAACTATTTTTTCAAAAAATAGAGGGGATCACATCTCAGATTTGCGCAAAGTGTTCCAAAGGTGCAGGGAATTCGACATATCCCTGAATCCTAAAAAGTGTATTTTCGGGGTAACAGAAGGAAAGCTGCTCGGACATATTATATCAGAAAAGGGAATTGCTATTGATCTAGAAAGAGTGGAGGCTATACTGAAGATTCAACCACCTACTAGCAAAAAGGTAATGAAGTCTTTCTTTGGCAAGATCAACTTCGTCAGAAAATTTATTACTGGATTTGCTGAAATCGTGAAGCCACTCAATGCAATGCTGAAGCAGGATGCTAAGATCGAATGGACTACGGAAGCAAAGGAGGCATTTGCAGAAATCAAAAGGGCCATTGTTGATGCTCTAGTATTGGTAAGTCCTAATTACAGTAAACCCTTTTACATCTATTCATTTACTTTAGACCATTCATGTGCTGGAATGCTAACTCAAAAGTTTGATGAGGGAAATGAGCATCCCATTGCTTTTATGAGTGTACCATTAAAAGATGCTGAGTTGAAATATCCAAGTGTGAAAAAGTAGGTGTATGCCCTAGTCAGAGCAGTAAAAAAATTTAGACATTATATCCTCAGAAATAAGGTTTATGCAATTGTCCCGGATCCTACAGTCAAGTTACTTTTGATGCAAAATGAATTAGGTGAGTGTAGAGCTAAGTGGGTGACAATGCTACAAGAGTATGATATTGAGATCTAGCCCATGAATTTGGTAAGAGGACAAGGACTTACTCAGAATATGGCTGAAATAGGTCCTGAACTGACTGTTCAGAACTATAACATCGAGGAGGTTTCCCTTGATGGTTGGTATGATGACATAGTTTATTACTTGTTGAACCAATGGTCTCCAAGCCATCTTAATGCAGTTCAGAGATGAGCTTTGTGGTTAAAGAGTGATGGTTTCATGCTAAAGAGAGCTGTTCTGTATAAGAAAAATTATGAAGGCATTTATTTAAGGTGTCTCGGGAAATAGGAAGCTGAAAGAGTGATGAATGAATTTCATGAAAAATATGGCACTAGCCATGGTTCTGCGATTTCCACAGCAAATCAGATTTTGAGGGTAGGATATTACTGTCCTACATTGTTCAAAGACGTTCACCATCATGTCAAAACCTGTCACACCTGCCAGACTACAGCAATAAGGGAAAGGTATGCAACACTTCAACTCCAATCGGTCACCGAGGTAAGGCCTTTTGCTCAGTGGGGTATGGATTTCATAGGCCCCATCAACCCACCATCTTCTGCGGGACACAAGTACATTCTAACTATTACTGATTATTTCACAAGATGGACTGAGACATTTTCTTATAAGCAATGTACATCTGAGGTAATGATTGATTTCTTAGAATCTGCTATTCTTAATTGATTTGGATGCCCCATTGCTGTTGCCTATGATAATGGTCCTGATTTTGCATCTTTAAAATTTTCAAATTGGGCTTTTGAGCATGGCATTATTGTGAAGTTTGCATCTAATTATTATCCTCAGGGTAATGGTTTAGTAGAGTCCTCAAATAAGAACTTATTGACTGTCATCTGTAAGCTATTAGAGAGGAACCCAAAAGACTGGCACACCTAGCTTTGGTTTGCCCTCTGGGCAGATCGTACAAGACTTAAGTCATCCATCGGAACATCTCCTTATCATTTAGTATATGGTTTGGAGTCGATATTCCCTATTCAACTCAAGATCCCAACTTTGTAATTCATTAATGATTTTTATGATGAGGGGAATAGAAGGGAGGCTAGATTGACAGAACTATTGCACCTTGAGGAGAAATGAGACAATGCCCTTGAGAATTTTTCCAAACATCAGGGGGTAGTTAAGAAGTGGTTTGATAGGAGGGCTAAAGTCAAAGCCTTTAGGATTTCTGACCTTGTCCTATACTAGAATAAACCTCATGATCAAAAAGGGGACCATGGGAAGTTCGACAAACTGTGGCTTGGCCCATATCAGATTGCTGAAATACTTGGAGATAATGCCTTCCGTCTGAAGACTCTCATGAGAGACGATATTCCACTGCCTGTCAATGGGCAGTATTTGAAACATTATTTCCAGTCCTGAGCTCTTTTCAGCTCCCTGCTTTGTATATAGTTAGTTTAGGTTGCTTTCTGTTGTTTTGCTTTGGTTAGAGTAGGTTTGTTTTGGTTTGTTTGTTCTGGTTTGTGTTGCTATTGCCCTTGGTTCCTTCTCTTTTGGGGATCCCTTGTTGCATTTGTATGACAATGGTGACAAAGTAGGTGTGATGTCCTTGGTATTTCCCTTACAAACTCTAATCGTCCTTCCAAAACATCATGGTATGAATTCTCTACCCAATGTCACTTATCCTTGTGCTAAGGCAAAGGGTTTTCTAGTTAGATTGAACAAGAATACATTAGGGTCTCATATTTTCAAATATTAAAGATACATGGAGTTGCATAAGGTCCTTATGAAGTTTGAACAGGCGAAAAATCATTTTTCTGCTCTAGTGCCACTATGGTTCTCATCCCTGAGTGTGAACTTCATTGTTCATAGGTTGAAGTGAAAGCAGTGAAAAGACAAGTAGTATCAAAAAAAAAAAAGAGAGAAAGCTTGAATTCAACTCATCAGGGGGATCTGGATATCTCTACCGGGGCTATAGATGCCTAGCTGGTAGTAGAGCTATGTTCAGGAGAATTGCAGTGATAACCTCATCGGGGCTATAAATGTTTGACTAGTAGCGAGGCTCTATCCAGGATACTTTTAGAGTATGAATCTTATGTAGCTTGTTTAGATCAAGTTCAGTTCCTACTGTAGCTAAAGGAGGGTAATGAATGCATATGCACACACTTCGACCCTAGTGTAGGAAATTTTAGATGACTGAGAGTTTTTTGTTTTAATCATAGGTGGTGGCAGGGTGGATGAGTTGAAACCACAAGTTCTAGGTTCTTAATTCCAGTTTGTCATCGAAATACTCAGGAGCATTTCCCCAGCAGAGTCACCATTTGTTGTGCAGTTTTGCACACACGCCCCATTCAGAGTAGGGACCCTCTTTTCATGGTGTCTTTTGACCTTTGGTTTTATTGGATTTGTCTTTTCGAGGTCTTGAGATGTTGGTCTTGCTGACTTTAGTCTTGCCTTGAGGCTTGAAATGGTTAAAATTGGTTTTTAATGGTAATCCGGGTTTTGACTTGAATCTGGGATTTTCTAACTCAGGCAGATTTTTTGAGTCCTGGTTCATTGTCTGGTTACTGCTAAATTATCTGAAATCCGGGTTTCTACTTGAATCCGGGATTTTTCGGCTTTGGCAGATTTTCCCGAACTGCATTAAAATCCTGAACTTCATTAAAATCCCAGTTTCTACCGTATCTGCGGAATTCCTGTTCATCCAGATTTTCCGTGTGGCTTGGTATTTTCCGAAATTATGTTCCAGGCTCGGGTTTCCAGATTTCCTTGACATGTCTTGTCGTTCATTAATGCTCGAAGTACCTTTGCTCAGGCGCGAGTGTGGATGGATTTAAGGCCTTTTTGGCATCATTTTGATTTCATTATTCACTTGCTATTTGCTTTGGCATTTGGGATTCTTCATTTGAGGTTTTGATTGCTGAATTCAAGCTATTTGTGTGTGGATCGCTTGAGTGCTAATCAGGTTTTCGTTGTTAGGGCATATAGTTTTACAGTCGCTTCCTCGAGTCCGAGCTTCATCCAGATCAATCCATGGTAAGTCGTTGCTGGCCCTTCCTTTGTTTGCATCAAGATTGAATCTGTCGAAGTCGATTGGTAGCCATTTCAGGTCGGCCTTTACTTGTTTATGATTTTTTATTTATAGAGCTATGGTTTGACTTAACTCTTCACAAGATTTCATGACCTGCACCATGCGTGCTTATGTTTATCAAATGAATGTCGGGTATATCAGTGTGGATGGGCGTTCTGGGTAGGACCTTGTCTTCTGGGCATGAAATTCACTATATTTTGCGAGGTTGGGGTTTTTTGTGTTTTGCTCAGAATTGCTAAGAACGCTTGATCTGTCATGATTTTCATATCTGGTGCTCAGATTAAACTTGCTCATGCCTTGAGAAGTCTTAGTGTACCTTAGCTTGATCATTTTAAGGATAGTATTTCAAACTTTGAGCTTACCCTAGTTTTCATGGTGGAGGTCTAGTCGTCAAAATTAGGGCATCATTGTTTCGCCATGAAGATTAGTCATTTGAAGGCTTTGGAAATTTGAATTCATGTGCATTTGAAATTTTGCTTATTGGCGTCAATTTTGAGACCATTAGAATCCAAATAGGGAGGTTTGAAGTGATCATCTAATTCATTGTTCACGAGGTAATGATCGTCAGGTTTTCGAGGTGTCCGCAGAATTTATGTGCACCCGGATTTTCCCGATTTCGGCCAAGTCCATGGAGTATAGAAAATTCCAGAGTTTTGAACTGTCCGCGAATATCTAACCTGTCCAGATTTTTCTGATTTTCCTGCCTGGTTTCATTTCTTTCATTTTTTCAAAGTTAGGGGTAATGGAGTAAATGCTAAATGATGATTTCTTGCTGCTAATGGATGAATTTCATGATAATCTCATAACCTTTTGTCCGTACTAATGATTTATTTGGCGAGTGATGTCTTGGTAGCAGGAATCCGTTTCGGTCAGATTTCTCTAAATTCCACCCTGACTGGATTTTCCCAGTTTACCTCATTTTCCTGGATTGCTTCATTCTCTAGATTTTCAAAGATTGATGATTAGTGATAGTTCTTAATTGCTTTATGTGATTTTATGCTAACCTTTTGATTGGAATATGTGTGATAATTGGATGCTCATGACGTTCTTTTGTGAATGCAGGCTGAATCAAGTAGGGCTGCTACAGGAAAGTCTAGGGTTGATACTGAAGCGTCCTCGGTTACAGAAGCAGAAAGATTAAGATTGGATACCAAGAGTAAGTTGCCCGACAGTAAAATAGCTTCCGTGTGGTTTGAGGTCTCTGACACCAATGTTGGAGCGTCGAGATATGAGGAATTCAAAGAAAGAATAGCTCAGAAGGATCTATCAGTCCTAAGACAAGGAATGATGAAGTTCGAATTGGTCCATGTTGTAGGGTTCCCTCCTACAATCCAGTGCTATGAGTTGATAATAGAGTGTGCCCGATAGTATGACTTTGACACATAGAGGGTTGTAAGTACCGAAGGGAGAGTCTTGGTGAATTTCAATTCCGTTTCTATTGCCCAAGCTTTTGACATGCCAGATTTTCCATCTGTGTGTGCCTTAAACATGGATTTGTCCAAAACCTACTATGAGAATGAGCCCACTAAAGCCCAAAAAATGATTAATTCCTGGTTGGAGAAACCAAAGTCTCATTTTTCCAAACTACCTAAGCAATTACATAGGGTTAAATTTAGATCAGACATATATGATGTGGTCACACTATTGAGCAGAGTGGCAGGTTTGAAGAGTGCTGGAGTGTTGGAAAATTGGATGGTTCATGTGATCAACAAAATTGAACAAGGTACTAATTACCACTGGGCAAGACTCATCAGTGCTGTGATTGATAAACAACTGAGGGATGTCTTAGAAACAAAGAAGTTCACCATGTCTTCCTATGTGATGTATGTGTTGGCTAGATTCTACCCATACAGGGGTTTGAATCCAAAGGGGACATTTGGACAAGATATAATTTATGAAATATACCTGGAATTGCACCTAGGACACTGGGATTATAGAAGAGCAAACAATGCATTTACAATGTATATCACTAGGCTACTTCAAAATGTGTAGCATGTGAGATTGTCTGATGGAGCAAAGGAGTTGATAAAGAAATATGGAGCTTGGTTCATTCAGTTTCCCACCTTCTCCTACATCAGAATTGATGGATGTTAAGCTGCTCCATACAGGTTACCTAGGTACCCTACTGACCATATTGTGCTATTGGAGGTTGTGAGACAAATATGTGAATTTGATGCAATTGTTAAAAAGGCGAAGCATAAAACAGGTTTTGGTGGATATTTCCCTCTCAAAATTGGTATAGCTGCGGTATGCCCTTCCATCCAATCGATGCATGTAGCAGGGGATGAATTGGAAGCTTATGGTTTCTCCTTCCACTCCAAGAGGACAAACTTTGATATCACTGGGGAAGCATAGAAGAAGGCCACCAGAGAATACCATCACAAGGATGACCTAGAGGATTACTGGGAAAATATCAAAGATGATTTTGAGGCAAGGAGGAAAAGGTACTCAAGGCTTCCAGTTGATGTGGTTAGGCAATACAATGTCAAGTTGAACCCCGACCAGTTAGAGGATGACGGGAATCTGGTGCAAGATCATGCATATGAGTCTGTCAAAGACAGATAAATTGGAGAGATAAACTGGGCTGTTGATGAGGTAAACTGGGCTGTTGATGAGGTAACTGAGTTGGAAGACCTAATGGCCCCTGCCATGAGATTTACTACTTCATGGTTGAAACATAAGGTTTGGGAGTTGGAAAGTGAAAAGGTACCTTGTACCTTCAATTTAATGGGAAATCTGGATCCCCTATCCACCTCAGAAGAATCCAGGGAAGATGATTCCAAAGGGAAGACCAAAGTGAGCTCGCCCTTCAAAATTAAAATCAGAGGCCCAAAAGAAAGTGACCCAGAGAAAAAAAAGAGAACCAAAGGGAAAGAAGAGGAGCAGAACATTGAGAATTGGTAAGTCTACAGAGGAAGAGGAACTTGAGAAGGCAAGAAAAGAGGATACTCCTCCAAAGCCTAAAAGGGCAAGGACAACTAGAGCTTCAAAGAGGAAGGATCTAGAGACTTCCAAGGATAAGACAAACCCACCGGTTGTTGAAGTAGAAAGTTCAAGAGAAAATACTAAGGTTTATTCAAGGAAGTCAAGGAAACCATCTCCCAAGGAGATCCTACAAAAAGCAGGTCCTCTTCCAGCGACTTCCACTATGGAGCAAGCAAAGGCTACTTCCCCTTCGCCAGGTGTACCTGAGCAGATGACCCCTGAAGCGCATGAGACTAGTGGCGAGGCAGAACTGTTCAAGGAAGGAGAACTCTTTGGTGCAGTAGCCAAGCTTGAAGTTGAAGAGGTAGAAAGGCACCCTTCTCCACTAGTGAAATATGAGGCTTCTACAGAGAGCAGTAAAGGTAATGGATCACCTGAGAAGGAGGATATCCCTGTTAGAACCCCATCATCTGTGCAAGAAGAGGAACCTAAATTGAGTAACCAAGGTGATCAATCTCCTGATAAAGGAAAAGATGAAACACCAGAACAACATGAAGAGGTCAAAACAGATGAAATTTGGGTGGAGTCTGCTATCCCGGATTGGTTAGAAAAGGAGATTACAAGAAATAAAAAATTCATTGTTGAGGACACCCCTCTTGATTGGGATGAGATGCTATCCAAGATTGGTAAAGGTAAGAATAAAAAGATGGCTAAGGTAGTTTCAAGGATAGAAAGGGATGAAGTAAATAACAGAGTTATCCATATTGCCACCCCTGCTGCTGATAAAAGCAAAGAAGAGGTTACTGGAATAGATTATAATGTGTAGACTATCAACCTTGGACCAGCTTCTGTAGAGCAAGATATTGAAGAATATGAAGGGTCCAGTGTAATAATAATTGGAAGACTAAGGAAAGAGACATAGTCTAAACATGAGCTTAAAAGGGAGAATGAGAGGCTTAAGAATTTCCTAGAAGACTTGATGAAGCCTTTGCAATCTCTCCACCCATCTTCTTCTGCTACTCCTGGCCTCTTGCCCAAGGAAACCATTTCTAAAATTGAAAAGATGAAGGCTTCTACCCAAATTGTGACGGATTGGTTGAAGGATGTAGAACTGAAAGGAGATAATGCAATAAAGGAAATCCTTTCAGTTGGAAAGGATGTTCTAAGAGCTAAGGACTTGTTAGAACATGTGCTATCTCAAGACAAGGAGTCTATTGACCTTCTGTTACAGATATCTAAAGTGATCATAGAATATGGAAAAGATCAGTTGGCTGTAGATGGGATCCTTCCGTCCTCCAGACTTAATGAGCCTTAGGAATGGTTTGAAGCTTTGCAGATTCGGAAAAAGGCCATTAAGAAGATTCATAAATGAAAGAAGCAAATAGATAGTGATTTAACTAGAATTTATGATGGATGTATTGCATTTTTTGAGATAATGACTGGCAGGAGGAAGATTGCTCCTAAGTACCTGAGCTTAGAACAATTAAGGGAATGGTGGCATGATGTTTATGCTCCTGACTCTGAAAATGTAATAACAGGGCACCAGCTAGATGATGCAGCAACCTACTTGGCCCTAATGGATAAGTACCAGGCACACGAAGATGATTGGAATAAAACTGTTAAATAGTCAAAAGAGGAGATTGGCTCCATCGAATGTCGGCTCAAGATTTTGCCTTTACCACCTGTCACCAAGCTGGATAAAGTATTTTTGAGGGTTCATGGATCATTGGCTCAGAATAAGGATAAGGGAGGTGATAGTTAATGCCCATTTTGAAATTTGTGCTTCCCTATTATTATAGGGCATGTGTTGATCTGAGCTACATTGGGGAATGTGTCTAGGCCAACCTTGATGATATATCGGCATTTAATGTGTGCCTTATTTTTAAATTCCTAAGGCTAACTTGTTTTAGCTAATTTTATTTTGTAAATGTTTTGCTGGGCCAACATGTTTTATGAATTCTCTATAAAAGGTATTCCTGCCTCATTGTAAGGCGAAGAAGAATAGAAGAGTAAGAGTCAGAGTTCGATATAGTTAATTTAGAGAAGAGCTAGAGCATTTTGCAATAGTTAGTTCTTGAGGCAAATATTGTGACGGAACAGTGGAATTGTTGCAGCATTTTGATGATCTAATACAATTGAAGACATTGTAGTTTTCCTGGTGAAATATCTTGTGTTAGTTTATCTTGCATGGTTCTTGTTGTTTCATCTTTTGAATTGCTTGAAGATCTAGGATTTATTGTTTAAAATCGGATTAGTTTGGTGAATGGTGTTCATGATTTCATATTTGGAATGTTAGTAGCAATCTCTGGTCTATACTCCTAGTAACTATCTGATTGTAGTAGGCTGGTGAAGTCAACCTAGACCATACATTTATTTGTGCTTAGTTCGATTGTGGATGAACATCTATGATTTGAAAATCTATATACCCTAGAAGATTGCACTGTTCTTGTGATATTGCATTGTGGGTTGATCAAGAATTGGTTATTTGAGATTGGTCCATTCCAGATATCTGTCATTTGCATTGTTCATTCTAGGAATAGTTTAGATCTTATCATATCCTTGCACCCTTATCTTTTGTTGTTTCTTTTTCATTTGGTTAGATTTAGGAATCAAGATCATCATATTGTGAGATCTGATAAATTGGAAAGATGCAGTTTGCTTGTAGTAAGGTCTGATTGTGATTACCAGCATTCTCACATATTATCTGAGTTGTTTATGCATTGTCATGACCTGACACCCGAGAGACCTTGGGGTGATTTTCAGTGATTTATTATTGAGGATTACCTTTCAAGAGAGATAGGATATTGTATTCTAAGTTGTTGCTATGCAGAAAACACCATCAACAGGGATCACAAGTAATATTCATAAAGAAGAAGAATGGTTCTCTCTATTTGTGCATCGACTACAGATAGCTAAACAAAGTGATAGTGAAGAATTGGTACCCTTTGCCAAGAAATTATGATCTATTTGATCAGATAAAAGGGGCTCAGATGGTATTTTCAAAGATAGATCTTAAGTTGGGATACCATCAATTGCGGATAGCCAAAGTTTATATTCACAAAACAACATTTTGCACTTGGTACGAGCATTATGAATTCACTGTTATGCCATTCAAGTTGATGAATGCACCATCATTTTTTATGAGCCTGATGAATCGAGTCTTCCAAACTTATTTGGACAATTTTTTCTAGTGTTCCTTGATTATATCCTTCAATATATTCAAAAACCATGGAGGAGCATGAAGAACACTTAAGATACATATTGCAATGCCTCCGAGACAATCAGTTGTATCCTAATTTGTCAAAGTGTGAATTCTATAAGACTAAAGTTAAGTACTTAGGTCACTTTGTCTCTGGTGAAGGTATTTCTATGCATCCTTCAAACATCCAAGCCATTATTGATTGGCCTACTCCCACAAATGTTCCTAAGATTTGCATTTTTATGGGGTTGGCAGGCTACTATACGTGGTTCATGGAGGGATTTTCAAGGATTGTACATCCCATCACTACCCTTCAGAGAAAAGGGAAAAATTTTGTTTGGTCAAAATAGTGCTAGTTATCTTATCAAACCCTTAAGGAAAACTTGACTAGTGCACTGATCCTAGCATTCCCTAATCCTACTAGGGAATTTGTAGTTTGTATAGATGCTTCCTTGGATGGATTAGGAGTTTTTTTGATGCAAGAAGATTGGGTGATTGCATGAGTCCCGCAAGCTCAAGGACCATGAGCTAAATTACCCTATTCGTGATTTGGAGTTAGCTATTGTTGTTCATGCCCTTGTTAGATGGAGGCACTTTTGATTGGGGCATCAGTTCGAGCTTCATAGAGATCATCATAGCTTGTAGTATATCTTTATGCAGTCAAACCTAAATGTTGGGAAGAGGAGATGGATGGAGTTTCTTTGTGAATATGACTTTGAGGTTAAGTACATCCAAGGCTAGGAGAACATCATCACGGATGCTTTGAGTCAGCAGAGGCATGAGCTATCTGTAGTAACTCTTGATGTGGACTTGGGGACCCAGATCCTTGCAGCACTCCCTTTAGATAGTTGGTATTGGGAAGTGAAGGCAGAAATTGAGTCAGATAGGTATCAGGAGGGAAATTTTGTGGGTTATACTTTGGATTTTGATGGGCTTATGTATTTTTTGGGACGTATGTATGTACCTCTGACAGGTGGTTTTCGTACCTTGATCATGACTAAGGCACATTGGGTTCTTTATTTTTCTCATCTGGGAGTCAAGAAAATTTATGCAGACCTTTGTTCGTTGTATTTTTGGGCTAGCATGAAGAAAGATATTATGGATTTTGTGGTGAGATTTTTGGAATGTCAGAGAGTTAAGGTAGAACATTAGCATCTTGTAGGTCTTTTATAGCCTCATCTCATTCCTGAATGGAAATGGGACATTATATCAATGGAATTCATTTTTGGTTTACCTATGTCTTCTCATCAGCATGATGTTATAATGGTCACTATCGAATGGTTGAACAAGGTGGCACACTTCTCTCTTATCCAATCCTCCTATACTACTTCCTTTGTAGCTAGAATCTTCATGGAGGATTTTTTTTGATTGCACAGAATTTCGAGAAGTATCATTTTTGATAGAAATTTGGTGTTCACTTTGACATTGTGGACATCCTTGCAGCATTCCTTAGGAACCCAACTAAACTTCAGTTCTTCCTACCATCCTAAAATAGATGGTCAAACTGAGAGAGTCAACCAGATTCTTGAGGACATGCTCTACATGTATGTAATGGATCATTAGTCACGTTGGGAGGATTACATGCATATGGTAGAGTTTTCTTACAATAATGGTTATCATAGCTTGATTGGCATGGTACCCTTCTAGGTATTATATGGTTATCCTGGTCGGACCCCATTGAGTTGGGATCATCTTGAGGACCAAGTTTTGCTTGGACCTAAGATGCTTCAATAAATGGAGCAATAGGTCGCTCACATCAAAGAGCACTTAGTAGCATCCCAGGGTAGACAAAAGAAGTATGTTGATGCCCATAGGGTCAACCATCAGTTCTTGGTTAGTGATCGAGTTTTCTTGCAAGTGCATCTATGAAAGAGCCCAATCCATTATAGAAAAGGCTCCAAGCTCACACCTCATTTTTTGGGACCATTCAAAGTGTTGGAGAGGATTGTCAATGTAGCTTATCGCCTAACATTTCTGCCCAGTCTATTATGCATACACAATTTGTTTCATGTTTTTGTACTCAGACCCTATTAGCTAGATGTTTGTCACATGCTTGATTGGAATGCATTGTAGGTCAAGGACAGGTAGCTGGCACTTGATCCCGTCAACATTTTTAAGCACAGGAGACTCATTCTCAGGGGAAGAGAGATTGAGCAAGTGTGGGTCTAATGGGACCCTAATGATGAGTCATCAACGACATGGGAGGATTCGTCCTACATTCGAGAGTATTTTCCCTTTTTGTTTCCTGGCTTCCAAAAGTAAGCCTAGTTCTAGGGGGAGGATGTAATGCCTCTCATGATACTCTTCTCTTATGGTACTTTGTGAATACTATTTATGTTTGATGCATACTTGAGATTATGTTGGTGATTTTTTTTCAATTTGACTTACGTGTTTTTCTTGGATGCACATGATACTATTCTATGTTGTTGAGGATATAACAATGTATGATGTTCATCTTTACCTAATTATGTGATATTGTATGGTTACGTAAATTTATTTTTACTCGTTTCATGATATTTATGATGATGATTGATTGAGGTTTGAGTGAGAGGGACAGTGTTGCATCACTCATCTGTGAGTGCCTTGCCACACTGCAATTATCTCTCATGGTGTGTATGGCATCAAATATATATATGCTATGTGTTTTGACACTTTTTTTTATGCAAGGTTGCAGGTACCCAAGCCTCGATTCCACCTGCTCTGGCAAGATAGGGTGAGCCTTATAAATACCCAATGGATATGACGTGGTTTACGGATTTGACAAGAAAGTATACTTGTTTGTGTCTATCATCCAGTCAATGTCTGACGATGTCGTCCGTCAGTATTTTGTCCTATTATAGTATTGTACTATTTCATGTTGATCATTTCAAGCTGTAAATCTTGACATGTTTATCATTTTATTTTGATGCGTATTATTATTGATAATAGGATAATTAATGTGTTTCTAGTATCAGACATAGTCATTGTTTATGTTCATTTAGGCCTTGTTTTGAGCTTCATAGTTCATTTTTATATTATGGATTTAATTATAGTAATAAATTAAATTATTAAATTTTAATAATTAAAATATTAAATTAATTTAAAGGTTATAATTATATTGAAATACAAATGAAACACAAATTTGTATTTAAAAAAAAAAGATGGATATTTTAATTTAAAATATAGTTGATTGATAATCCAAATATTAATAAAGTTTAAAGTCTAAATTTAAATTATTTAGAGGGATGTAATAAAATATTACATCTAAAGTAAAGTTTTTTAAAAAATAATAAAATAAAATAATAAATAATAAATATATAAATATCTATATATATAATTAAAAGTTTTTAACCAAGGAGAATTATTTAAATTGAAATGCTATAATTATATATTCTTTAATGGTTAAAAATATATATATACATAACTAAATAAATATTAATTTAATGATGAATTGTTTTGGTATGTGCAAACAAGTTTTAGTGGGGGTAGATTTCTATTTCCTTTCAAAGGGAACAATTTCTTGTAGGTGGAAAATGGGAGAGAGGTAAAAGTGTCAGGTGGCGAAAATAAAATTTGGGTGATTAGCCACCTATCTCGTTTACTATTAAGCTTTCTTAATAAAATTGGAGGAATGGAGACATGGGGATACATCATAAAAATAAGAAATTTTCTCTAGTAAAAGAAGATAAATAGAGGAAAAAGGGAAAAAAAGGAGGAAGAGTGGTCTCGCCATCAGATTTTGGTTTCAAACAACAAATTTAGGTACCATCATTTTCTAGTTTCCCTATACAAGGTTGCGAATAAATAGGCATGAATTACTACATTACAATTATGTATTTATTTTCTTGTGTGTATCTGAATTCTTGTCGAGGGAATTTTAGTCATCTCTCCTCATTTTTAAAATTTTAGTATTTAAAAGTTTTTAACATATCACAATTTTAAAAGTTTCCTAGCAATTGTTTAATTTTATTTTGAATTCAAGTATTTTGTTATATTTTTCTTCTGCTAGCAGCCATCTTCCAATTTTTGGAAAAATTATGTATCACTACCTACTCTCATCTTCCATAGCTAGTTGTTAAACTCCTATTTTGATGTGAGCAATGAGGATACTAGTAAAGGTTTTAGGAATTGGACTTTATTTATTCTATTTTCATTTGCTAGAAAATTTCTTAAGTCATCTAGTAAACTCATTCACAGTCCCTAAAATTCATTTCCCTTGAATCCTTCTAGCATGTTGTTCCCATGTCTTATGGGCATCCTCCTCCTCCATTTAGCCCATTTGATACCATTGGAAATTGATCATAGTTGCAACTTTTAGAATGGAAAAGGTGTAGAAAATTATATAAACTACCTATTACCATTTTCATCTTGTCCCAGTTGCAACACTTGAACATAGGCAACTATAAAGGTGAAACAACCTTGCTGATTTCTTTGTTAATCCATCACATTTGCAGTATGTGAAAGTAGAATGTTGTAGAGGTTTAAATAATTTCTTAATTTCCATTGTCAACCTATCTCAACCATGGATCTTGAACATAATAGGAAGTCTAAAATTTTATTAACCTGCTAGTTGCATTTGCTTGAAATTTTCTTAAGCCTCCCTTATAAATCCATTTTCTGCAATTTCTGCACTCTAGGTTATCACAATTCATTGGCACATTTAGTCCAACATATGCATTTTTTTTTTGTTATATCCACCTTGCCTTTCTAACAAGTTTTCTCACAATTAATGGGGTTTTTTTTAATCCCTATGGTCAATAATTATTTGTAGCTACTAATTTCTTTGAACAAAAAAACCTTCAGTGGTAAAAAATACACATAAAATGTAGGTCACACATCTCTATCTTAAAAGAACATCCATGGAGGTTAGAGGGTTACACATGGCTGCAACCTTCTCCCTTCACCACACCTAGGCTTGTTTCCTTATGATGCACAGGCCCCATAGTTTTTTTTCTTTTCTTTTCTTTTTTTAGATAGCTCTTACAGGCATGTTGGTTAACCACACTCTCCTCATGATCAACTATATTTACAATGCTTAGAAATTGTAATTTATAATAATATTTATAAATTGAGAATAATATAGGATTAGGTAGCTATCAAATGATAATTTCTCCTATGACTATTCTTTATTAGTCAGTTTGAGAGAGTGAAATAATAAAAAAAATTAGTATTTTATGGGAATTTAAAAGTAAACAAGAATTAATTACTGAAGTGAATGAATTAGAATAAGTTAAAACAAGTTTTTAGGTTTAATTAATTTCAAGTGATATTTTTATGTAAGTATAGAATTCTTAAAACAAGAAAAATAACCATCTTAGTGAAGTCTCAACTCGATCTTTGAAAAATTAGAAGGTTAGTTAATAATTATATGAGAAATTAAAAGAATAAATACATATCTTTTATATAACACTAGCATGTAATTAATTACTCTAAATAAAATGGAATAGTAAATTGGATAATGTAATTAAGTTAAAAGTCAAATTCGAATCATGTGCTCTTATAATTTACTCTTATAATTTAATATTTTTCTGTGGGAATTAAATTACTCCTTAATTAGTTTTGAATGATTTCTTCAATCTTGTGCTTGTATAATCTACCTTTTTACCATGAGAATTAATTACTCAAGAATACTATGATCTTAGTTCTTTTAATATTTTAATGATGTTTTCTAAGTGAAAAGTTACAACGAAAATTAAAGTGTTGTGTTTACATTCAGATACATTTAAAATGCGATCTATTTTCAAATACATTTCAAAGCAGATTTATTTCTAATATGTAACGCCCCGTCGTGCAAACCCCAAAGGAACAAATAAAACTGCAACAATTTTTTTTTAAAAACATAATAAATGTACTTAAGTATTCTAACATAACCATGTTCTAAGTTGCACAACAAAATCCATTGGGGTACACGAGGTGACATTACTAAACTAACCCATCACAAAGATAATAGATTAAACAATACATAACCAATAACGTAAATCCAATCATTCATGACATCAATTAAACATTCATTCACGATATCAAGAAAGATGTGAATATACCAAATAAAACCATACATACATATGACAATAAATGAATCATCAAGATATAAAGTATATATATATATTGACAAATACAACATAACATAATCAGTAACTACAAATGATAATACATGAATGAATCACATGGGTGTTAGTACAACACATCCATCTAAAAATACATCTCAAAAATCACATATACAAATTACATCATAAATCTTCCCAACAAACGTGGGAGTCAATACATCAATAAATAAATTACATCTAAAGTGTTAACATACATCTAGTACATAAGAACACTAGATCAACTGCACCTACAAAACTCTGCAATGAAAGAAACAACTTCATCCAAAGGGAACCCAATGGGGTGCAAAGCATGTTCCACCCAACCACCCTCATGCTGGGAGTAAACAAGGAAGGATCCTCGACCAAGTACGTCTAACAGTAACACAAGACTAACTCTAGAAAAGATAACATAATGTCACTAGACCACACTGAAAACTAAACAACAATAATTCACCAAAAGACTTAACAATAGACCACTTTCCAAATAATACAACAATAAGCCATGAAAAAAATCATCAATAAATCTCAAGTCATAATATCAATAGTCTAATTCCAGAGGACTTCAATAAAACAACACAAATAGAATGTTAGAGGAGAGTGTCATCGCATGGTTTCAGATGGATTATCCAGACAACCTATCACAAGGTACCACCTCCATCTATACATGCATTATCCAGACATCCTAGTTTAAGGTGCCACCTTCATCTATGGTTCTCCTGGTAGCCTATCTCAAGGCACCGCTCTATAGGGTTACTCATGCAGAATTGTTAACCTCTCATGAATACAAGGCAACGATCTTGCCAACCATGACCTTCTCAGTCCCCTTTAGTCTATGATAGTAGTAACAGGCGAACATGGCATAATAATTATCTTATTAATATTTAACCACCCACCCATAATTAATTACTTAGATTATCACTTATTACTTTAACTCTATGCGGGTTAGCCTAACAACCCCTTTGTGTGTCGGCCCCCACTTAGAGTCACTCTCTAAAAACTTAACAAAAAATATCCAACACAAAAGGATTGTATCAACAAGAAATACTGAACCAATCAAATGGATCCTCCATGAGGCATAACCATCTCTCCAAAACATATGAAACACATCCAAAAAATAGTACAATCCAAGTGCAAACTAAATCACAACCATGGTCAAAACATAGACAAAGCATCAAAATATGAGAGCACAATTACACATCAGTATCCCCACCTCTAGAAGTTCCTAATCAACAACTTAAGTTCCTATAACAGGATAGACTAACACTAGGGTTCCCCACAAGACATAAACCTGAACAAAATAAAACCACAATCGACTCAAATACTAGTCTCAAGAGTAAGCAATTTGCATAAAACAATGATATACAACTCATTCCAAAACACAATAAATTTTTCCAATAATTAATCAATTGCTCGAGAAAATTCAATCTAATTTAAAGTACATAATTTATCCCTAATTTCCTCGATTACATTATAACATTGCAACTTGTTAAATTACCAATTATTTCCTAACCAAAACAATATAAATAGCTATCTAACATATATATATATATATATATATATATATATATATATATATATATATATATATATATATATATATATATATAAAATGCATGAAATTAAATTGAAATTATAATACCAAAAGAAATGGCATGCATCATAAGGAAATCCCACAATACATAGTACTGTGGGGGGGGGGGGTGCGCAGCCCCCACAGGCTGTACCCAATAGCCTCGGCTACTGTGCGCAGTTAGTGGTGGTTGCATACAGCCAACCACTGGGGGTCGTGGGTGGTATGGCCTCGGCCAGCCACCCACCTCCAATTTAAAACAAAAGAAACTTATATATATATATATATATATATATATACAACACATACCTAAGAAAAAATGTGAATTCTCATAGCAAATGAATTTTTTTAATTATATTTTATATTACTCATCAACAAAATTCGTAACCCAAGAATAACCAAATATATATATATATATTATTATATTCATTTAAAAATCATAGTACACAGTGCATAAGTGTATAAATATATTTTTATATAATACCTTATTTCATACAAAATTACAGAAATTCACAATATAGATTTATATTTAAATTTTACTCTTTTCACATGAAATGAAATCACACCAGGTACATGATATATATATAAAATAAGACAAACAAACTTATAACATATACATATACATATACATATACATATACATATACATATACATATATATATATATATATATATATATTTAACAAAAGGTTTAGAACAATAATATAACAAATAGATTTTTCAATAAACCCAATATAGATTTGGGCATGTAAATTCAACCCATGATTAAAATGATTGTTTTCTTTTCAAAAAAATAATTTCACAACCAAATTTTATTGAAGAACTTTAGAAGATTTTACTATAGTTTCCTACAAAAGATTCAAGGGTTAAATACAAACAACTTTTCAATCACAAATCCTTTTTCAAAAATAGAGAAATTGATTTTCAAAACATGGAAAACAAGATTTTATTCATGGTATATTAAATCTAAAGAAATAATAAATTAAAAGAACTCGGAGTCCTTGATTTGATGTAGAGTCCCCTCTACAACTTCTTCTCAATTTTTTGCCTTCAACTCCCTTCTGAACCAATCTTTTCTTCAAAACAATTATTTTACCTAGAACCACAAAAAAATATTGTTCTTTTCTTTTAGAGACAAAAACCAGAAAAAACCCTTTTGTCTATCCAAAAATTCACTCACAATAAAAATAAATCAAAATAAATAAAGCTCATCATCTTTTTCCTCAAAAAAATCCTCTCCATTCATTGGTTTCTTTCTTTCTTTTTCAAAACCACACTTATCTAACAATTTTAATTAAAAATTAATTATTTTCTCAAGATATTATCCACACAAGATTTTCTCTACAGATTTTCTAATTTAATAAGAGGAAAAAGATAATATATAATTATCATCATCATTTCTAATTTAAATTAATTTCCTACACTTTTAATTTATTAACTAAGTTTTAAATTTACAATATATTTAAAACTCGGCATTTAACTAACTTACAATTAATTAAAGCAACAAGACAACATTAATTAATCTTATAAAATAAGATTAATTAAATAACCAATAACCATAAATAAAATAAATAATCAACAATCAAACTACACAAAGACAAGGACAAAACCTTAATCATGACACAACAAAACTCGAAACAGGATGACGAACTTGGGATGGGGACACTTCCTTATCAACTCCCTTTTTTTAACATTGTACCCATCGGGTTAATTTAATGCTCACTCTGTCCTATCAAAACAGGTGGAATCAAGACTTTATTCCTACAATTCCTACATACCAATAAATGTCAAGTAACATATATATAATCAAAAACATCATATCATGAGAAGGAATTGCAGCGTAGCAGGGCACTCGTAAACGAATGGTGCTACACTATCATTTCACCAAAGCTATACTAACAAATACAACGTTAAATGTAAAGTAACATTGCAAACTAATTGATCACATCATAAACTAATTACTAAACCACTACATCACAATGTATTACTAAAATCAAATTAAACATCACCAAACCAAAAGTAACCATAATGTCATATGAAATATCCATGACATCAAATGAAGTAGCATAATCATCAATCAATCTAAACTATCCAATCCACCAATCCAAATAATAAATAGTAACTATCACAGTCTCATAGTATCAATCCAACCACATAAAATATCAAGTCTAAACAACAACATGAGGGGTATTACATCCTCCCCCCTAGGACATGGCTTACTCCTGGAAGCCATTAAACAAAAAAATAAGCACACAAAGACTGACAACCAGATTTTTGCACCCTTGGACCTACGTTGCCTAAAGACAAACTTAGGTAACCAAGTACATATTACACAAACGAAATGGCACACCCTCATGAGTATGAGCAACTAGGTCAACACAATGGGATCATAGTGCCTCAATGTTTGAACCTAGGCTCTGATATAATACATTTAAATTAGATCTATTTTCAAAGGGCATTAAAAATTAGATTTAACTACAAAGTTAAAGTTATTTACAAATTTATTTACTATTAGATTTGTGATTTACACATATGTTATATTTTGATTAAATTTAATTGAATTAAATACACATGTTACATTTGAACTAAATTTATTATAGGTCATATTTTAAATTTTAATTAATCTGAAGTAAAGGAAAGTATAGGCTAGGAATTTTAAACCCCAAAAATCTAATGTTCTACATACTATAGGTTTCAGAGTGCTAATCTAGATATTATGATGGAAACACTTTTAAGTGGATTATTTAATTATTTATTTCATTATCTTTAATAAGATTGGATTAAGTTCACATTTAAATGAGTGGGTATTTATAATCGTCTTTGAACATGTTTAGATAATTATTTTATTTATATTTTGAATGCTCATTGGAATTGATTTCTTATGCATGCTAGTGGTTCTATGATTGATCATATATGTTTCCCTTGTTTAATTTTGCTATTGAGATAAACTTTATGTATAAACATGTTTTGGGTGAGTTGGGAACCCGTAAATGCTTAAGTCACTTCCCTTTTCATAAGTTATGGGTGGTAGGTTGTCAGGCTTGCAGAGGCAGTGGGGAACCTATTGTGTGTTGAGATTTTTCATGATTAGAACTTTGTGTTCCATTGATTGTAATTCTATTTTGAGTTTGTTGGTGTACCTTGTTCAATGATTTCTTTTCCTTTTGGTTATGACTATGAGTGAGATGGTGCATGCCTCACACATGCTTTCATTTTATGGCTTTTATGTTTGGTACACCCCTTGTGGTTGTGAGCTTTGTTTTGGAACTATTGGGGAGGATGGCTCTTCATGGGGGCCAATGCACAAAGGGGTTATTAGAGTAACCCATTGTAATGCCCCGCCGTGTGAACCCCAAAGGACAAATAAACAATAATCACTGCAATTTTTTTTTTAAAAAAAGATAACATAATATACATGTAATACACATTAAGTCATAACATGAATTTCATTTAAGCAGATTCACTCACACATACATCCCTTGGGGTACACAAGGAGTCATTACGTGACTTAGATCCACATAACAACAATAAAGAATAAAAGCTAAAGATATAAACATTAACAATATAACGCATACATGATAATCATTGATAAGAAACCATTTGAGTAAGTACAACATATAAATAATTAACTCAACACAATGAATAACAACTGCCATGGCCAATAACCATACCGAGTTTAACATTACATCACAGTACAATGTTTAAGAAGTACAATGATACAAAAGTGTTTCCAACATAAATGGAAACCATACACAAGATAACATGATACAAATAAACATATGAATACAAAAAATCATAACTGGCTCCAAGACAGATACAACTCTGGAGTAGCCATACCAGCATCAATCCACACCTCTTAATCCTCGACTGGGGACCCAATGGGGTGCTTAGCACGTTCCACCCGACGATGTGAGTCCGAAGACCCACCCCCCGTGCTGAGGAGCTAACAAGAAAGAGACCACAACCAAGAACATCCAAACAGGGAACCACAAGACTCAACAACATACAAAAGTATCATAAAACTCAAGGATTACAAGAGTCAACATAATAACTTAAATTCATAGAACCCATAACATAAATCAAAATGATAACCAGTAACAAGTAACCAAAGGATGATCATTAGACACTTCCAAATCAAACTAAATAAACATAATACAATTCCAAATTGCAATTAACAATACAATAACATCATAACACATTACCATAAAAGTACAAGATCATAAATCAAATATCATTGAGATCATACAAGACCACAAAGTACACCAAAGATGTGTCAAGGAAATAATCACAACTCAATATAAATCCATATATCAACAATCTAAACCAACTCCCACGACCTACTTCCAGAGGAACACAATAAAGTAAAACACATGGGCAACTAGGGGAGAGTGTCATCGCATAGTCCTACATGGGTTATCCTATGCTCTTCCTCCCAACTGGAGGCGTCGGCCCCCATCTATGGCTATCCTGTGCTCTTCCTCCCAACTGGAGGTGCCGGCCCATAGGGTGACTCATGCAGAGCCGTAGACCTCTCATGAAGACGAGGTCACGACCTTGCCAACCACGGCCTCCTCAGCCTTCCATTATTCTGCGAAAGCACTAATGAAGACGAGGCATCCATTTTTTTATCTTATAATGATATTACTAACCAACCCTCCTAAGTTAATTATTAGGTTTTCACTTAATTACTAACTCACTCGTGGGTTATCCTGTGCCCTTCCCCTTAAGCGGGGCGCCGGCCCCCACGAGGAGCCACTCTCCCTAGGGAACCAACAACATAAAAACCAAGGGTTGTACCATCATAATTTGAACAAAGAATCACAACATAAAAGAATGCGAGGCATTACCCATCTCGCTAATAAGTACAACATCAGAGTCTTAAAAAGTTCCGTACAACCCTTCCAAAATAATGAAACCAAAACACTTGCCACATCAAGGGCACATAAAGAGAGCACATTAACTGACAATCAACTCAAGCCTCTGGAAGATTCTCAAAAAGTTTACACTAGGGTTTCCCCATCAAAGAACTAACAACAATAATTGCAAAGCCACAAGCACTATTTGTGATACAAAAATAATGAGAGAATACATCAAAATAAGATCAACAACTCCATTCAAACAACATCAACAACTTTGATACGAACTAAATCATAAATCCAAGGGAAACCTCTATTTTCTCCTCTCAGAATACCCATAACTCAAAGAACTTTTCCATTTGACTCATTAACAACTCAAGCAGAACCATCAATCATGACAATGATAACATTAACCGATTTACCACTTAGGGTAAAGAACAAGAGAAAACATATAGCAACATAAATAAATACGAGAAAATCCCCCACTCAAAATCAACTCACGAAAAGTCACATCGAAAAGATCTATCAAAACAATCCATACATTCAAATACAATATATCCATTCAATCATAAGTAACTTGAAGCAATCTAAAAAGAACATTATTTTAAATATCAATCATTTCCAACATTTAAGGATAGCACAATATTGTGAAGTGAAGATAAAACCTAATGTTTTTTTAAGTCATAAGACACTAATCATAAGTATACTCTTTCAAACACAAATTAAAACAAATATAATCCAATTTACACATTATACTGTTACTCTTAAATAACAACAATCTCCATTCCTAATTCTATCACTTTCTTTTTTGTTAAGATTACTTAATTCCTTTATACAAAACAAGTTACTAACTTTACGACGATATAATTCAAGAATTTCCTTAATATTACTCAATTAATCATCTAATCCATTTAATCCTTCTCTTTCTTCTAATCTACAAAAAGTGATAACATTAAACTAGCATTTAAGGCTTCCTTTATATCCTATTTCTTTAATTATTGAGACATCATTTAAGTCAATTTAAAGAAAACGAAGAGACATATTTTACTATCTATCTCACTACACATTTGTCACAATAATGACTCCATTCCCCTATAGCTATATGGAATTGTTCTCACATAATAATTATTATACTAAATACTCAATCTCCTTTTTAAACCATAATGTTTTTTCCCTATTAAACTAGCCCCTCATTTTAAGACAAGGTAAAGGGAAGATAATAATTATTTTTAGCTCACACGTAAGGAAAAACAAATTTAAACTAACTATAAACTCCTATATGAAATAACCTAACATTACATTCCTAGACTTTTGATCAACTAAACATACTTAGACTCCTATAGTTGAACTCATAAAGGAGGCTCACATAAATTTCTCAGACCATCCAAATAAAATCATTCCATCAACATGAAGTTTAGAGAGACTAAAGAAGAATTACAAAATGATACTCATTTAATGCATAACTACTAGATTTATAAATACATATATTTACAAAGCTTGATTATGTAAAGTAATCTAATATTTATAGTGTAAGGGCTTAATTTATTTTAAACTCTCCACATAGGATCTTTTTATTAAATGAACTTTATTCATTTGAAGTTGCCCTCAATTACTAAGACATATCTTACAATAAACTATAGATGCATATATATATACATCTCTCCCTATATATATAACTTCAAAATGTTGTTTACAAAACAAGAAAATAGATATATATCAAAGTAACCATACTAATATCAACATATAAATATATATATGTATCTTCGTGTACGCCTAAGTCTATTTGCATATGACTCATTAACTTTGAATGGGAGCTTGTGAAAGAGTTTTCATCTCTTACTGAAGAATATTAAATATGTAAACATCTTTAAAAAATCAATTTCTAACTAAGAATCCATAAATATACTCCTCATGGATCGAATACCATCCATAAACAATAATCAACAAATTAAATTCCTACTACCCAAGAAGGGTGGCTAGGTGTGGTTCAAATGAAGTGGATATTGATGGAAGCTAGAGGAAAAAGGAAAGATACCCTATGGAGATGGAATGAACGCCATGAAATGGTACATGCTTTATAAGGAAGAGACAGATCACATACGCAACACAGAATATCTATGCTGCGCTGAAGAAATTGGCTTGGTGAAATTATCAAATTCAAGACTATTACTTAATGCCCACACTGCATCTAAATTCATCTCCAAGATTGTTGCAAGAGAGTTTGTTCTGAGAGATGTGAACCCTTTTCATTATTTTAAACAGAGGCAATATTTTTAAGAGTAAAGTGAATTATGAATTTTAGACGTTGCAGCTGTGACAGTGACGGGTTTCAAGGAGACTATTTAATTTTGTACAATGCATCAACTCTAAATGGCGTAACTAAGACAGGTTGCTAAGTATATTAGAAAGATTATTTAAACCTCTACAACATTCTATTTTTGAGTACAATAGAAGTGACAGGTTGTCGACGGAATCAGGGTGGCTGTTCACACCTCTCCAATCTTCTATGCTCAAGTGTTGCTGCTGAGACAAGTTGCCAAGGTATCAGGGGGACATTCATCGAATGATGACTGATAGAGGAGTGTTGCAGAAGTTGCAGTAGAAGCTTCCCTGGTAGACATGTATGCAACACACCAAATCTAGACAAGGTGCACGAGTTGTTTGATAGCATAACCCAAAGAAATGTGATCTCATGAAAAGCTATGGTTGCAGAATATGCACAAAACGAATTTGGAGAAAAAACAAAGCTTGGAAAATTTGAACCAAAATAATTTACAGGTGTAAAGCTAAATTCCATATCCTTTCCAGCATCTGAAGCTTGAATCAAAATACGGTTTTATGGAATACTATGATTTCAGGGTATATGCGTAACGCTGAAGGTAGAGTTTTAGAAAATTTCTTGCGAATGCAATTGTAGGTGATCAACAAAATGGATAAAGGACGTGTGCACGCGATTGGGAAATCTCTAGAAGATAAGTATGAAGAGAAATAAATAAAACATAGGCTATAAATGACATCTAGAGGACGAAACTCTTCCCAGGATAAACAAAACCTAATTAGAAGAATAAGCGAGAAGAGGCATGATAAGGAGGTCTCAGATCAGAACATACAACAAAGACTATTTAATCATGCATGAATATTTTATGAACAGATCTAAAAAGGGAGTATAAATATCTGGACATATGTATATCTGGATGGATTTGCATGATTCGAAGATCCCTACATTTCTTCTAGTCGAGCACAAAATAAAATAATTTCATACATAGAGAAGCTCATAAGTAGATTACCTTGGCACCACAGTTGAGCTTGAGACCCTGAGTGCCCTCGTCCTCTTTGAGAAGAAGTCTAGCCAACCCAACTTTACAGTGCGATTTAGCCTGTTCAACCATATTGAAAAGTAGATCCAGAATACCTTGAATGCTATCTGATCTTACCCTAACTACAAAAATTGGATCTTTGATGGAGATCCTCAATTCACTACTTCATCCCAAGGACTCCTTTTCCCCATTTGTTTCAGGCCCGAAAGAGGCGTACCCTCCATCAACACCCCCAAATTTTCTTTTTATCCTCCTGATCTTCCCCCCCAGAGTTGTCTCTTCAATTCTAATTTTTGAGTTTCAATGATTGAAATCTCTGCCTGGAAGGTGATGAGACAGAGGAAGATAAAGCGTTTACCAACTTTTCTAGCTTTTCTTTCCCTTTACTCTTCCCAAAATATTATCACGATGCTTTATTTTTATTTATTTATTTTGCAATAATCTATTCACTTTCCATTTTTCAATTGCTTTCCTTGCTTTTATGTTCAGTTCAAAATCTTATCTTCATGATTTATTGGACATGATGCTTACCTTTATTTATTTATAATATTCTATTAGAATTTATTTTGTCACATTGTTTACCATATTAACATTATTATCTTCACAAGATAATTAAATTAGGTACCAAACTTTTAATGAATTTTCTCGCTTTACCTTCATTCAAACTTAAGTACAATTTTAATATTTAATCCTCTCTAATGTTTTCTCACTTTTAAATTTATTAATTGAATTTAATCATTAAATGATAGTTATCTTTCCTCATCTAATCCATTTACTTTAAATACTAACTCCCAATGATAATTCAATTAATTTTTATTATTGAATCTAATTCTTTATTTAATTCCAAATAAAACAACTAACCTTATAATTAAATTAACTTTATTAATCAAATCCAAGCATATCATTAGTGTTATTTCATAACCTTAAAATTAAATTAAATAATAAAATCACCACATCATCATGACATTACCAACAACAAGTTACTTGACATCAACGACAACCGCAAACGGAGGGCACTACATCCTCCCCCCCTTAGATATCGACTTACTCTCGGAAGTCGATCTCAAGCATAAACACGATAACACAACAATATCAATGATCATAAGCACATCAACACCATAAATTAAAGCATCAATTAAATGTCATCAAGTAAGCAATGAAAATTAAACAACGCAAAAATAAGGAAATGATACCAAAACGAAAGTGGTGACGGGGTTGCAACTAGACCAATTTGTCAAACACTAGGACAGATGATGAACTAGGTTGGGAAAAATTTCTTGTCAGCTCCTATGTTCCACGTCAAGCCCATTCGGTGTATATAATGCTTGCCCTGTCCTGACAATGCAGGTGGAATTGAGACTTAGTTCCTGCAATCCTGCATGCAAACAAATGTTGTGCACAATACATATATATCACAAATACATCGTGAGAGAACTCTCAGCATAGTAGGGCTCTCGCGAGCGAGTGATACCATACTCCCTCCCACCAAACCACACATAATAGTCAAAACAATTCTAGTAACTCGTAAACAGTTTGCTTCTTATTAGTTAGGCAATATTCGCATAAGGATGCTAACCATAAACCTAATTCATCTATTGTATCAAAATGAATTACTACTTGAAATTATAAGTATCTATACCTACATATTACCATTGCATTACCTTCATCACTACGTTTCTGAAGCCAACTTCCTGTAAATCAAAAGCTACCATAGAACATTGCACATTAGTACCAATAATTCAAGTTGCAATCTTAACCTCAAGATACTATATTCTACTAAAAATCATAGAATAATTATCCACAAAACCTCACATCTTCATTAAAACTCATAATTTTCACACAAAGAACTCCACTCTAACCATTATTCAACACCAAATCTCACATCAATTTCAATAAAAAGGGTAAAATTTTACACCTTCACAAATTCAAGAAAACATAATTCATCACTCAAGGACAACAAAATCGCAAATTCCACACACTCTTGACATATTCACACACATAAAACACATCACCCAGAAACACATCACACTAAAACAAGGGTCCATAGAGCATCCCTGACAGGAAGGATACCGGTGCATTGCGCACTACACCCAGGGTCCTATCCTTTCCCATCAGTTTCCTGCACCATCGACCCGACAATGGTTAATAGAAGAAACTCAGGTTCACAACAATCACAAAAGAAAAGTGAAACTCAAGACTCACGGGTCTAAGCGCAAGGTTACATAGTGAGCACACATAGTGCCCAGCGTATGAACCTAGGCTCTGATACCATGTTGTAATGCCACACCATGTGAACCCCAAAGGACAAATAAACAATAATCACTGCAATTTTTTTTTTTTTAAAGATAACATAATATACATGTAATACACATTAAGTCATCACATGAATTTCATTTAAGCAAATTCACTAACACATACATCAATTGGGGTACATGAGGAGTCATTACACGACTTAGATCCACATAACGACAATAAAGAATAAAAGCCAAAGATATAAACATTAAAAAATATAACGCATACATGATAATCATTGATAAGAAACCATTTGAGTAAGTACAACATATAAATAATTAACTCAACACAATGAATAACAATTGCCATGGCCAATAACCACACCGAGCTTAACATTACATTACAGTACAATGTTCAAGAAGTACAATGATACAAAAGTGTTTCCAACATAAATGGAAACCATACACAAGATAACATGATACAAATAAACAGATGAATACAAAAAATCATAACTGGCTCCAAGACAGATACAACTCTAGAGTCGCCGTAGCAGCATCAATCTGCACCTCTCGATCCTTGACTGGGGACCCAATGGGGCGCTTAGCACGTTCCACCTGACCATGTGAGTATGAAGACCCACCCCCCGTGCTGAGGAGCTAACAAGAAAGAGACCACACAAGAACATCCAAATAGGGACCACAAGACTCAACAACATACAAAAGTATCATAAAACTCAAGGATTACAAGAGTCAACATAATAACTTAAATTCATAGAACCCATAACATAAATCAAAATGATAACCAGTAACAAGTAACCAAAGGATGATCATTAGACACTTCCAAATCAAACTGAATAAACATAACACAATTCCAAATTGCAATTAACAATACAATAACATCATAACACAGTACCATAAAAGTACAAGGTCATAAATCAAATATCATTGAGATCATACAAGACCACAAAGTACACCAAATATGTGTCAAGGCAATAATCACAACTCAATATAAATCCATATATCAACAATCTAAACCAACTCCCACGACCTACTTCCAGAGGAACACAATAAAGTAAAACACATGGGCAACTAGGGGATAGTGTCATCGCATAGTCCTACATGGGTTATCCTGTGCTCTTCCTCCCAACTGGAGGTGCCGGCCCATAGGGTGACTCATGCGGAGCCGTAGACCTCTCATGAAGACGAGGTCATGACCTTGCCAACCACGACCTCCTCAGCCTTCCATTAGTCTACGAAAGCACTAATGAAGATGAGGCATCCATTTTTTTTATCTTATAATGATATTACTAACCAACCCTCCTAAGTTAATTATTAGGTTTTCACTTGATTACTAACTCACTCGTGGGTTATCCTATGCCCTTCCCCTTAAGCGAGGCGCTGGCCCCCACGAGGAGCCACTCTCCCTAGGGACCCAACAACATAAAAACCAAGGGTTGTACCATCATAATTTGAACAAAGAATCACAACATAAAAGCATGCGAGGCATTACCCATCTCGCTAACAAGTACAACATCAGAGTCTTACAAAGTTCTGTACAACCCTTCCAAAATAATGAAACCAAAACACTTGCCACATCAAGGGCACATAAAGAGAGAACATTAACTGACAATAAACTCAAGCCTCTGGAAGATTCTCAAAAATTTTACACTAGGGTTTCCCCATCAAAGAACTAACAACAATAATTGCAAAGCCACAAGCACTATTTGTGATACAAAAATAATGAGAGAATACATCAAAATAAGATCAACAACTCCATTCAAACAACATCAACAACTTCGATACAAACTAAATCATAAATCCAAGGGAAACCTCTATTTTCTCCTCTCAAAATACCCATAACTCAAAGAACTTTTCCATTTGACTCATTAACAACTCAAGCAGAACCATCAATCATGACAATGATAACATTAACCGATTTACCACTTAGGGTAAAGAACAAGAGAAAACATATAGCAACATAAATTAAATAAGAGAAAATCCCCCACTCAAAATCAACTCACGAAAAGTCACATCGAAAAGATCTATCAAAACAATCCATACATTCAAATACAATATATCCATTCAATCAGAAGTAACTTGAAGCAATCTAAAAAGAGCATTATTTTAAAGATCAATCATTTCCAACATTTAAGGATAGCACAATATTGCGAAGTGAAGATAAAACCTAATGTTTTTTTAAGTCATAAGACACTAATCATAAGTATACTCTTTCAAACACAAATTAAAACAAATATAATCCAATTTACACATTATACTGTTACTCTTAAATAACAACAATCTCCATTCCTAATTCTATCACTTTCTTTTTTGTTAAGATTACTTAATTCCTTTATACAAAACAAGTTACTAACTTTACGACGATATAATTCAAGAATTTCCTTAATATTACTCAATTAATCATCTAATCCATTTAATCCTTCTCTTTCTTCTAATCTACAAAAAGTGATAACATTAAACTAGCATTTAAGGCTTCCTTTATATCCTATTTCTTTAATTATTGAGACATCATTTAAGTCAATTTAAAGAAAACGAAGAGACATATTTTACTATCTATCTCACTACACATTTGTCACAATAATGACTCCATTCCCCTATAGCTATATGGAATTGTTCTCACCTAATAATTATTATACTAAATACTCAATCTCCTTTTTAAACCATAATGTTTTTTCCCTATTAAACTAGCCCCTCATTTTAAGATAAGGTAAAGGGAAGATAATAATTATTTTTAGCTCACACGTAAGGAGGAACAAATTTAAACTAACTATAAACTCCTATATGAAATAGCCTAACATTACATTCCTAGACTTTTGATCAACTAAACATACTTAGACTCCTATAGTTGAACTCATAAAGGAGGCTCACATAAATTTCTCACACCATCCAAATAAAATCATTCCATTAACATGAAATTTAGAGAGACTAAAGAAGAATTACAAAATGATACTCATTTAATGCATAACTACTAGATTTATAAATACATATATTTACAAAGCTTGATTATGTAAAGTAATCTAATATTTATAGTGTAAGGGCTTAATTTATTTTAAACTCTCCACATAGGATCTTTTTATTAAATGAACTTTATTCATTTGAAGTTGCCCTCAATTACTAAGACATATCTTACAATAAACTATAGATGCATATATATATACATCTCTCCCTATATATATAACTTCAAAATGTTGTTTACAAAACAAGAAAATAGATATATATCAAAGTAACCATACTAATATCAACATATAAATATATATATGTATCTTCGTGTACGCCTAAGTCTATTTGCATCTGACTCATTAACTTTGAATGGGAGCTTCTGAAAGAGTTTTCATCTCTTACTGAAGAATAATAAATATGTAAAAATCTTTAAAAAATCAATTTCTAACCAAGAATCCATAAATATACTCCTCATAGATCGAATACCATCCATAAACAATAATCAACAAATTAAATTCCTACTACCCAAGAAGGGTGGCCAGGTGTGGTTCAAATGAAGTGGATATTGATGGAAGCTAGAGGAAAAAGGAAAGATACCCTATGGAGATGGAATGAACACCATGAAATGATACATGTTTTATAAGGAAGAGACAGATCACATACGCAACACAGAAGATCTATGCTGCGCTGAAGAAATTGGCTTGGTGAAATTATCAGATTAAAGACTATTACTTAATGCCCACACTGCATCTAAATTCATCTCCAAGATTGTTGCAAGAGAGTTTGTTCTGAGAGATGTGAACCCTTTTCATTATTTTAAACAGAGGCAATATTTTTAAGAGTAAAGCGAATTATGAATTTTAGACGTTGCAGCTGTGACAGTGACGGGTTTCAAGGAGACTATTTAATTTTGTACAATGCCTCAACTCTAAATGGTGTAACTAAGACAAGTTGCTAGGTATATTAGAAAGACTATTTAAACCTCTACAACATTCTTTTTTTGAGTACAATAGAAGTGACAGGTTGCCGACGGAATCAGGGTGGCTGTTCACACCTCTCCAATCTTCTATGCTCAAGTGTTGCTGCTGAGACAAGTTGCCAAGGTATCAGGGGGACATTCATCGAATGATGACTGATAGAGGAGTGTTGCAGAAGTTGCAGTAGAAGCTTCCCTGGCAGACATGTATGCAACACACCAAATCTAGACAAGGTGCACGAGTTGTTTGACAGCATAACCCAAAGAAATGTGATCTCATGAAAAGCTATGGTTGCAGAATATGCACAAAATGAATTTGGAGAAAAAACAAAGCTTCGAAACTTTGAAGCAAAACAATTTACAGGTGTAAAGATAAATTCCATATCCTTTCCAGCATCTGAAGCTTGAATCAAAATACGGTTTTATGGAATACTATGATTTCAGGGTATATGCGTAACGTTGAAGGTAGAGTTTTAGAAAATTTCTTGCGAATGCAATTGTAGGTGATCAACAAAATGGATAAAGGACGTGTGCACGCGATTGGGAAATCTCTAGAAGATAAGTATGAAGAGAAATAAATAAAACATAGGCTATAAATGACATCTAGAGGACGAAACTCTTCCCAGGATAAACAAAACCTAATTAGAAGAATAAGCGAGAAGAGGCATGATAAGGAGGTCTCAGATCAGAACATACAACAAAGACTATTTAATCATGCATGAATATTTTATGAACAGATCTAAAAAGGGAGTATAAAGATTTGGACATATGTATATCTGGATGGATTGGCATGATTCGAAGATCCCTACATTTCTTCTAGTCGAGCACAAAATAAAATAATTTCATACATAGAGAAGCTCATAAGTAGCTTACCTTGGCACCACAGTTGAGCTCGAGACCCTGAGTGCCCTCATCCTCTTTGAGAAGAAGTCTAGCCAACCCAACTTTACAGTGCGATTTAGCCTGTTCAACAATATTGAAAAGTAGATCCAGAATACCTTGAATGCTATCTGATCTTACCCTAACTACAAAAATTGCATCTTTGATGGAGATCCTCAATTCACTACTTCATCCCAAGGACTCCTTTTCCCCATTTGTTTCAGGCCCGAAAGAGGCGTACCCTCCATCAACACCCCCAAATTTTCTTTTTATCCTCCTGATCTTCCCCCCCAGAGTTGTCTCTTCAATTCTAATTTTTGAGTTTCAATGATTGAAATCTCTGCCTGGAAGGTGATGAGACAGAGGAAGATAAAGCATTTGCCAACTTTTCTAGCTTTTCTTTCCCTTTACTCTTCCCAAAATATTATCACGATGCTTTATTTTTATTTATTTATTTTGCAATAATCTATTCACTTTCCATTTTTCAATTGCTTTCCTTGCTTTTATGTTCAGTTCAAAATCTTATCTTCATGATTTATTGGACATGATGCTTACCTTTATTTATTTATAATATTCTATTAGAATTTATTTTGTCACATTGTTTACCATATTAACATTATTATCTTCACAACATAATTAAATTAGGTACCAAACTTTTAATGAATTTTCTCGCTTTACCTTCATTCAAACTTAAGTAAAATTTTAATATTTAATCCTCTCTAATGTTTTCTCACTTTTAAATTTATTAATTGAATTTAATCATTAAATGATAGTTATCTTTCCTCATCTAATCCATTTACTTTAAATACTAACTCCCAATGATAATTCAATTAATTTTTATTATTGAATCTAATTCTTTATTTAATTCCAAATAAAACAACTAACCTTATAATTAAATTAACTTTATTAATCAAATCCAAGCATATCATTAGTGTTATTTCATAACCTTAAAATTAAATTAAATAATAAAATCACCACATCATCATGACATTACCAACAACAAGTTACTTGACATCAACGAAAGCCGCAAATGGAGGGCACTACATCCTCCCCCCCTTAGATATCGACTTACTCTCGGAAGTCGATCTCAAGCATAAACACGATAACACAACAATATCAATTATCATAAGCACATCAACACCATAAATTAAAGCATCAATTAAATGTCATCAAGTAAGCAATGAAAATTAAACAAACCAAAAATAAGGAAATGATACCAAAACGAAAGTGGTGACAGGGTTGCAACTAGACCAATTTGTCAAACACTAGGACAGATGATGAACTAGGTTGGGAAAAATTTCTTGTCAGCTCCTATGTTCCACGTCAAGCCCATTCGGTGTATATAATGCTTGCCATGTCCTGACAATGCAGGTGGAATCGAGACTTAGTTCCTGCAATCCTGCATGCAAACAAATGTTGTGCACAATACATATATATCACAAATACATCGTGAGAGGAACTCTCAGCATAGTAGGGCACTCGCGAGCGAGTGATACCACACTGTCCCTCCCACCAAACCACACATAATAGTCAAAACAATTCTAGTAACTCGTAAACAGTTTTCTTCTTATTAGTTAGGCAATATTCGCATAAGGATGCTAACCATAAACCTAATTCATCTATTGTATCAAAATGAATTACTACTTGAAATTATAAGTATCTATACCTACATATTACCATTGCATTACCTTCATCACTACGTTTCTGAAGCCAACTTCCTGTAAATCAAAAGCTACCATAGAACATTGCACATTAGTACCAATAATTCAAGTTGCAATCTTAACCTCAAGATACTATATTCTACTAAAAATCATAGAATAATTATCCACAAAACCTCACATCTTCATTAAAACTCATAATTTTCACACAAAGAACTCCACTCTAACCATTATTCAACACCAAATCTCACATCAATTTCAATAAAAAGGGTAAAATTTTACACCTTCACAAATTCAAGAAAACATAATTCATCACTCAAGGACAACAAAATCGCAGATTCCACACACTCTTGACATATTCACACACATAAAACACATCACCCAGAAACACATCACACTAAAACAAGGGTCCATAGAGCATCCCTGACAGGAAGGATACCGGTGCATTGCGCACTACACCCAGGGTCCTATCCTTTCCCATCAGTTTCCTGCACCATCGACCCGACAACGGTTAATAGAAGAAACTCAGGTTCACAACAATCACAAAAGAAAAGTGAAACTCAAGACTCACGGGTCTAAGCGCAAGGTTACATAGTGAGCACACATAGTGCCCAGCGTATGAACCTAGGCTCTGATACCATGTTGTAATGACACACCGTGTGAACCCCAAAGGACAAATAAATAATAATCACTGCAATTTTTTTTTTTTAAAGATAACATAATATACATGTAATACACATTAAGTCATCACATGAATTTCATTTAAGCAAATTCACTAACACATACATCAATTGGGGTACATGAGGAGTCATTACGCGACTTAGATCCACATAACGACAATAAAGAATAAAAGCCAAAGATATAAACATTAACAATATAACGCATACATGATAATCATTGATAAGAAACCATTTGAGTAAGTACAACATATAAATAATTAACTCAACACAATGAATAACAATTGCCATGGCCAATAACCACACCGAGCTTAACATTACATCACAGTACAATGTTTAAGAAGTACAATGATACAAAAGTGTTTCCAACATAAATGGAAACCATCCACAAGATAACATGATACAAATAAACAGATGAATACAAAAAATCATAACTGGCTCCAAGACAGATACAACTCTGGAGTCGCCGTAGTAGCATCAATCTGCACCTCTCGATCCTCGACTGGGGACCCAATGGGGCGCTTAGCACGTTCCACCTGACCATGTGAGTCTGAAGACCCACCCCCCATGCTGAGGAGCTAACAAGAAAGAGACCACAACCAAGAACATCCAAACAGGGAACCACAAGACTCAACAACATACAAAAGTATCATAAAACTCAAGGATTACAAGAGTCAACATCATAACTTAAATTCATAGAACCCATCACATAAATCAAAATTATAACCAGTAACAAGTAACCAAAGGATGATCATTAGACACTTCCAAATCAAACTGAATAAACATAATACAATTCCAAATTGCAATTAACAATACAATAACATCATAACACAGTACCATAAAAGTACAAGGTCATAAATCAAATATCATTGAGATCATACAAGACCACAAAGTACACCAAATATGTGTCAAGGCAATAATCACAACTCAATATAAATCCATATATCAACAATCTAAACCAACTCCCACGACCTACTTCCAGAGGAACACAATAAAGTAAAACACATGGGCAACTAGGGGAGAGTGTCATCGCATAGTCCTACATGGGTTATCCTATGCTCTTCCTCCCAACTGGAGGTGCTGGCCCATAGGGTGACTCATGCGGAGCCGTAGACCTCTCATGAAGACGAGGTCACGACCTTGCCAACCACGACCTCCTCAGCCTTCCATTAGTCTATGAAAGCACTAATGAAGATGAGGCATCCTTTTTTTTTATCTTATAATGATATTACTAACCAACCCTCCTAAGTTAATTATTAGGTTTTCACTTGATTATTAACTCACTCGTGGGTTATCCTATGCCCTTCCCCTTAAGCAGGGCACTGGCCCCCACGAGGAGCCACTCTCCCTAGGGACCCAACAACATAAAAACCAAGGGTTGTACCATCATAATTTGAACAAAGAATCACAACATAAAAGCATGCGAGGCATTACCCATATCGCTAACAAGTACAACATCAGAGTCTTACAAAGTTCCGTACAACCCTTCCAAAATAATGAAACCAAAACACTTGCCACATCAAGGGCACATAAAGAGAGAACATTAACTGACAATCAACTCAAGCCTCTGGAAGATTCTCAAAAAGTTTACACTAGGGTTTCCCCATCAAAGAACTAACAACAATAATTGCAAAGCCACAAGCACTATTTGTGATACAAAAATAAGGAGAGAATACATCAAAATAAGATCAACAACTCCATTCAAACAACATCAACAACTTCGATACAAACTAAATCATAAATCCAAGGGAAACCTCTATTTTCTCCTCTCAGAATACCCATAACTCAAAGAACTTTTCCATTTGACTCATTAACAACTCAAGCAGAACCATCAATCATGACAATGATAACATTAACCGATTTACCACTTAGGGTAAAGAACAAGAGAAAACATATAGCAACATAAATTAAATAAGAGAAAATCCCCCACTAAAAATCAACTCACGAAAAGTCACATCGAAAAGATCTATCAAAACAATCCATACATTCAAATACAACATATCCATTCAATCAGAAGTAACTTGAAGCAATCTAAAAAGAACATTATTTTAAAGATCAATCATTTCCAACATTTAAGGATAGCACAATATTGCGAAGTGAAGATAAAACCTAATGTTTTTTCAAGTCATAAGACACTAATCATAAGTATACTTTTTCAAACACAAATTAAAACAAATATAATCCAATTTACACATTATACTGTTACTCTTAAATAACAACAATCTCCATTCCTAATTCTATCACTTTCTTTATTGTTAAGATTACTTAATTCCTTTATACAAAACAAGTTACTAACTTTACGACGATATAATTCAAGAATTTCCTTAATATTACTCAATTAATCATCTAATCCATTTAATCCTTCTCTTTCTTCTAATCTACAAAAAGTGATAACATTAAACTAGCATTTAAGGCTTCCTTTATATCCTATTTCTTTAATTATTGAGACATCATTTAAGTCAATTTAAAGAAAATGAAGAGACATATTTTACTATCTATCTCACTACACATTTGTCACAATAATGACTCCATTCCCCTATAGCTATACGGAATTGTTCTCACATAATAATTATTATACTAAATACTCAATCTCCTTTTTAAACCAGAATGTTTTTCCCTATTAAACTAGCCCCTCACTTTAAGATAAGGTAAAGGGAAGATAATAATTATTTTTAGCTCACACGTAAGGAGCAACAAATTTATAATAACTATAAACTCCTATATGAAATAACCTAACATTACATTCCTAGACTTTTGATCAACTAAACATACTTAGACTCCTATAATTGAACTCATAAAGGAGGCTCACATAAATTTCTCAGACCATCCAAATAAAATCATTCCATCAACATGAAATTTAGAGAGACTAAAGAAGAATTACAAAATGATACTCATTTAATGCATAACTACTAGATTTATAAATACATATATTTACAAAGCTTGATTATGTAAAGTAATCTAATACTTATAGTGTAAGGGCTTAATTTATTTTAAACTCTCCACATAGGATCTTTTTATTAAATGAACTTTATTCATTTGAAGTTGCCCTCAATTACTAAGACATATCTTACAATAAACTATAGATGTATATATATATATATACATCTCTCCCTGTATATATAACTTCAAAATATTGTTTACAAAACAACAAAATAGATATATATCAAAGTAAGCATATTAATATCAACATATAAATATATATATATCTTCGTGTACGCCTAAGTCTATTTGCATCTGACTCATTAACTTTGAATGGGAGCTTGTGAAAGAGTTTTCATATCTTACTGAAGAATATTAAATATGTAAACATCTTTAAAAAATCAATTTCTAACTAAGAATCCATAAATATACTCCTCATAGATCGAATATCGTCCATAAACAATAATCAACAAATTAAATTCCTACTGCCCAAGAAGGATGGCTAGGTGTGGTTCAAATGAAGTGGATATTGATGGAAGCTAGAGGAAAAAGGAAAGATACCCTATGGAGATGGAATGAACGCCATGAAATGGTACATGCTTTATAAGGAAGAGACATATCACATACGCAACACAGAAGATCTATGTTGCGCTGAAGAAATTGGCTTGGTGAAATTATCAGATTCAAGACTATTACTTAATGCCCACACTGCATCTAAATTCATCTCCAAGATTGTTGCAAGAGAGTTTGTTCTGAGAGATGTGAACCCTTTTCATTATTTTAAACAGAGGCAATATTTTTAAGAGTAAAGCGAATTATGAATTTTAGACGTTGCAGCTATGACAGTGAAAGGTTTCAAGGAGACTATTTAATTATGTACAATGCCTCAACTCTAAATGGCATAACTGAGACAAGTTGCTAAGTATATTAGAAAGATTATTTAAACCTCTACAACATTCTATTTTCGAGTACAATAGAAGTGACAGGTTGCCGACAGAATCAGGGTGGCTGTTCACACCTCTACAGTCTTCTATGCTCAAGTGTTGCTACTGAGACAAGTTGCCAAGGTATCAGGGGGACATTCATCGAATGATGACCGACAGAGGAGTGTTGCAGAAGTTGCAATTGAAGCTTCCCTGGCAGACATGTATGCAATGCACCAAATCTAGACAAGGTGCACGAGTTGTTTGACAGCATAACCCAAAGAAATTCGATCTCATGAAAAGCTATGGTTGTAGAATATGCACAAAATGACTTTGGAGAAAAAACAAAGCTTCGAAACTTTCAAGCAAAACAATTTACAGGTGTAAAGCTAAATTCCATATCCTTACCAGCATCTGAAGCTTGAATCAAAATACGGTTTTATGGAATACTATGATTTCAGGGTATATGCGTAACGCTGAAGGTAGAGTTTTAGAAACTTTCTTGCGAATGCAATTGTAGGTGATCAACAAAATGGATAAAGGACATGTGCACGCAATTAGGAAATCTCCAGAAGATAATTATGAAGATAAATAAATAAAACATAGGCTATAAATGAGATCTAGAGGATTAAACTCTTCCCAAGATAAACAAAACCTAATTAGAAGAATAAGCGACAAGAGGCATGATAAGGAGGTCTCAGATCAGAACATACAACAAAGACTATTTAATCATGCATGAATATTTTATGAACAGATCTAAAAAGGGAGTATAAAGATTTGGACATATGTATATCTAGATTGATTTGCATGATTCGAAGATCCCTACATTTCTTCTAGTTGAGCACAAAATAAAAGAATTTCATACATAGAGAAGCTCATAAGTAGCTTACCTTGGCACCGCAGTTGAGCTCGAGACCCTAAGTGCCCTCGTCCTCTTTGAGAAGAAGTCTAGCCAACCCAACTTTACAGTGCGATTTAGCCTGTTCAACCATATTGAAAAGTAGATCTAGAACACCTTGAATGCTATATGATCTTACCCTAACTGCAGAAATTGGATCTTTGATGGAGATCCTCAATTCACTACTTCATCCCAAGGACTCCTTTTCCCCATTTGTTTCAGGCCCAAAAGAGGCATACCCTCCATCAACACCCCCAAATTTTCTTTTTATCCTCCTGATCTTCCCCCCCAGAGTTGTCTCTTCAATTCTAATTTTTGAGTTTCAATGATTGAAATCTCTGCTTGGAAGGTGATGAGATAGAGGAAGATAAAGCGTATACCAACTTTTCTAGCTTTTCTTTCCCTTGACTCTTCCCAAAATATTATCACGATGCTTTATTTATATTTATTTATTTTGCAATAATCTATTCACTTTCCATTTTTCAATTGCTTTCCTTGCTTTTATGTTCAATTCGAAATCTTATCTTCATGATTTATTGGACATGATGCTTACCTTTATTTATTTATAATATTCTATTAGAATTTATTTCGTCACATTGTTTACCATATTAACATTATTATCTTCACAAGATAATTAAATTAGGTACCAAACTTTTAATGACTTTTCTCGCTTTACCTTCATTCAAACTTAAGTACAATTTTAATATTTAATCCTCTCTAATATTTTCTCACTTTTAAATTTATTAATTGAATTTAATCATTAAATGATACTTATCTTTCCTCATCTAATCCATTTACTTTAAATACTAACTCCCAATGATAATTCAATTAATTTTTATTATTGAATCTAATTCTTTATTTAATTCCAAATAAAACAACTAACCTTATAATTAAATTAACTTTATTAATCAAATCCAAGCATATCATTAGTGTTATTTCATAACCTTAAAATTAAATTAAATAATAAAATCACCACATCATCATGACATTACCAACAACAAGTTACTTGACATCAACGACAACCGCAAACGGAGGGCACTACATCCTCCCCCCCTTAGATATCGACTTACTCTCGGAAGTCGATCTCAAGCATAAACACGATAACACAACAATATCAATGATCATAAGCACATCAACACCATAAATTAAAGCATCAATTAAATGTCATCAAGTAAGCAATGAAAATTAAACAACGCAAAAATAAGGAAATGATACCAAAACGAAAGTGGTGACGGGGTTGCAACTAGACCAATTTGTCAAACACTAGGACAGATGATGAACTAGGTTGGGAAAAATTTCTTGTCAGCTCCTATGTTCCACGTCAAGCCCATTCGGTGTATATAATGCTTGCCCTGTCCTGACAATGCAGGTGGAATTGAGACTTAGTTCCTGCAATCCTGCATGCAAACAAATGTTGTGCACAATACATATATATCACAAATACATCGTGAGAGGAACTCTCAGCATAGTAGGGCTCTCGCGAGCGAGTGATACCATACTGTCCCTCCCACCAAACCACACATAATAGTCAAAACAATTCTAGTAACTCGTAAACAGTTTGCTTCTTATTAGTTAGGCAATATTCGCATAAGGATGCTAACCATAAACCTAATTCATCTATTGTATCAAAATGAATTACTACTTGAAATTATAAGTATCTATACCTACATATTACCATTGCATTACCTTCATCACTACGTTTCTGAAGCCAACTTCCTGTAAATCAAAAGCTACCATAGAACATTGCACATTAGTACCAATAATTCAAGTTGCAATCTTAACCTCAAGATACTATATTCTACTAAAAATCATAGAATAATTATCCACAAAACCTCACATCTTCATTAAAACTCATAATTTTCACACAAAGAACTCCACTCTAACCATTATTCAACACCAAATCTCACATCAATTTCAATAAAAAGGGTAAAATTTTACACCTTCACAAATTCAAGAAAACATAATTCATCACTCAAGGACAACAAAATCGCAAATTCCACACACTCTTGACATATTCACACACATAAAACACATCACCCAGAAACACATCACACTAAAACAAGGGTCCATAGAGCATCCCTGACAGGAAGGATACCGGTGCATTGCGCACTACACCCAGGGTCCTATCCTTTCCCATCAGTTTCCTGCACCATCGACCCGACAATGGTTAATAGAAGAAACTCAGGTTCACAACAATCACAAAAGAAAAGTGAAACTCAAGACTCACGGGTCTAAGCGCAAGGTTACATAGTGAGCACACATAGTGCCCAGCGTATGAACCTAGGCTCTGATACCATGTTGTAATGCCACACCATGTGAACCCCAAAGGACAAATAAACAATAATCACTGCAATTTTTTTTTTTTTAAAGATAACATAATATACATGTAATACACATTAAGTCATCACATGAATTTCATTTAAGCAAATTCACTAACATCACATCAATTAGGGTTTATGAGGTCATTACTGCGACTTAGATCCATAACGACAATAAAAGAATAAAAAGCCAAAGATATAAATGTTAAAAAAATTATAGCATACACTTGATAATCGGTGATAAGAAACCATTTGAGTAAATTTCAACACTATAGTAATTAACTCAACAATGAATAATTACCAGCCAATATACGGGCTTAACGTACATGGGTACAATTGCTTTGAAATTACAATGAAATTACAAAAGTGTTTTCCAACATAAATGGAGAGCCGCCTGAATAACATGATACAAATAATAGGATGAATACAAAAAATCATAGCGGCTCCAGGGATTCTTCTAGAGTCCTTGCGTACTTGACATCAATCTGCTACCGATCATATTTGGGACCCAATGCGTGGTAGCTTATACGTTCCACGACCATGTAGTGCTTGAAGACCCACCCGTCAGAGGGCTGGCGAAAAGACCAACCCGAGAACATCAAATAGGGAACCACAAGATTCGACAACATACAAAAGTATCATAAACTCAAAGTTAAAGTCAACGCAGCACAACTTAAATTCACTTTGAGACGCACTTGCATAAATCAAAATGATAACCATTAACAAGTAACGAGGTCACCAGACACTTTAAATCAAAGCTGAATAAACATAACGCAATTCCAAATTGCAATTAACAATACTAATAATAACATCACCAACTATGGTACTGCATGCAGGTACAAGGTCATAAATCAAATATCAAGTGGGGATCATACAAGACCACAAAGTACACACCAAATATTGTCGAAACCCAATGCATCACACAGCTCAATATAAATCATATCAACCAATTTCTAAATAACTCCCGACCTACGCCGGAGGAACACAATAAAGTAAAACACGCTTGGGCAACTAGGGGATAGTGTCGCCATAGAGCCTACATGGGGCATCACATTATCTTCACTCTGGCTAGGTCTGCATTATAGGGTGACTCATGCGGAGCCGTAGACCTCTCATGAAGACGAGGTCACGACCTTGCCAACCACGACCTCCTCAGCCTTCCATTAGTCTATGAAAGCACTAATGAAGATGAGGCATCCTTTTTTTTTATCTTATAATGATATTACTAACCAACCCTCCTAAGTTAATTATTAGGTTTTCACTTGATTATTAACTCACTCGTGGGTTATCCTATGCCCTTCCCCTTAAGCAGGGCACTGGCCCCCACGAGGAGCCACTCTCCCTAGGGACCCAACAACATAAAAACCAAGGGTTGTACCATCATAATTTGAACAAAGAATCACAACATAAAAGCATGCGAGGCATTACCCATATCGCTAACAAGTACAACATCAGAGTCTTACAAAGTTCCGTACAACCCTTCCAAAATAATGAAACCAAAACACTTGCCACATCAAGGGCACATAAAGAGAGAACATTAACTGACAATCAACTCAAGCCTCTGGAAGATTCTCAAAAAGTTTACACTAGGGTTTCCCCATCAAAGAACTAACAACAATAATTGCAAAGCCACAAGCACTATTTGTGATACAAAAATAAGGAGAGAATACATCAAAATAAGATCAACAACTCCATTCAAACAACATCAACAACTTCGATACAAACTAAATCATAAATCCAAGGGAAACCTCTATTTTCTCCTCTCAGAATACCCATAACTCAAAGAACTTTTCCATTTGACTCATTAACAACTCAAGCAGAACCATCAATCATGACAATGATAACATTAACCGATTTACCACTTAGGGTAAAGAACAAGAGAAAACATATAGCAACATAAATTAAATAAGAGAAAATCCCCCACTAAAAATCAACTCACGAAAAGTCACATCGAAAAGATCTATCAAAACAATCCATACATTCAAATACAACATATCCATTCAATCAGAAGTAACTTGAAGCAATCTAAAAAGAACATTATTTTAAAGATCAATCATTTCCAACATTTAAGGATAGCACAATATTGCGAAGTGAAGATAAAACCTAATGTTTTTTCAAGTCATAAGACACTAATCATAAGTATACTTTTTCAAACACAAATTAAAACAAATATAATCCAATTTACACATTATACTGTTACTCTTAAATAACAACAATCTCCATTCCTAATTCTATCACTTTCTTTATTGTTAAGATTACTTAATTCCTTTATACAAAACAAGTTACTAACTTTACGACGATATAATTCAAGAATTTCCTTAATATTACTCAATTAATCATCTAATCCATTTAATCCTTCTCTTTCTTCTAATCTACAAAAAGTGATAACATTAAACTAGCATTTAAGGCTTCCTTTATATCCTATTTCTTTAATTATTGAGACATCATTTAAGTCAATTTAAAGAAAACGAAGAGACATATTTTACTATCTATCTCACTACACATTTGTCACAATAATGACTCCATTCCCCTATAGCTATATGGAATTGTTCTCACCTAATAATTATTATACTAAATACTCAATCTCCTTTTTAAACCATAATGTTTTTTCCCTATTAAACTAGCCCCTCATTTTAAGATAAGGTAAAGGGAAGATAATAATTATTTTTAGCTCACACGTAAGGAGGAACAAATTTAAACTAACTATAAACTCCTATATGAAATAGCCTAACATTACATTCCTAGACTTTTGATCAACTAAACATACTTAGACTCCTATAGTTGAACTCATAAAGGAGGCTCACATAAATTTCTCACACCATCCAAATAAAATCATTCCATTAACATGAAATTTAGAGAGACTAAAGAAGAATTACAAAATGATACTCATTTAATGCATAACTACTAGATTTATAAATACATATATTTACAAAGCTTGATTATGTAAAGTAATCTAATATTTATAGTGTAAGGGCTTAATTTATTTTAAACTCTCCACATAGGATCTTTTTATTAAATGAACTTTATTCATTTGAAGTTGCCCTCAATTACTAAGACATATCTTACAATAAACTATAGATGCATATATATATACATCTCTCCCTATATATATAACTTCAAAATGTTGTTTACAAAACAAGAAAATAGATATATATCAAAGTAACCATACTAATATCAACATATAAATATATATATGTATCTTCGTGTACGCCTAAGTCTATTTGCATCTGACTCATTAACTTTGAATGGGAGCTTCTGAAAGAGTTTTCATCTCTTACTGAAGAATAATAAATATGTAAAAATCTTTAAAAAATCAATTTCTAACCAAGAATCCATAAATATACTCCTCATAGATCGAATACCATCCATAAACAATAATCAACAAATTAAATTCCTACTACCCAAGAAGGGTGGCCAGGTGTGGTTCAAATGAAGTGGATATTGATGGAAGCTAGAGGAAAAAGGAAAGATACCCTATGGAGATGGAATGAACACCATGAAATGATACATGTTTTATAAGGAAGAGACAGATCACATACGCAACACAGAAGATCTATGCTGCGCTGAAGAAATTGGCTTGGTGAAATTATCAGATTAAAGACTATTACTTAATGCCCACACTGCATCTAAATTCATCTCCAAGATTGTTGCAAGAGAGTTTGTTCTGAGAGATGTGAACCCTTTTCATTATTTTAAACAGAGGCAATATTTTTAAGAGTAAAGCGAATTATGAATTTTAGACGTTGCAGCTGTGACAGTGACGGGTTTCAAGGAGACTATTTAATTTTGTACAATGCCTCAACTCTAAATGGTGTAACTAAGACAAGTTGCTAGGTATATTAGAAAGACTATTTAAACCTCTACAACATTCTTTTTTTGAGTACAATAGAAGTGACAGGTTGCCGACGGAATCAGGGTGGCTGTTCACACCTCTCCAATCTTCTATGCTCAAGTGTTGCTGCTGAGACAAGTTGCCAAGGTATCAGGGGGACATTCATCGAATGATGACTGATAGAGGAGTGTTGCAGAAGTTGCAGTAGAAGCTTCCCTGGCAGACATGTATGCAACACACCAAATCTAGACAAGGTGCACGAGTTGTTTGACAGCATAACCCAAAGAAATGTGATCTCATGAAAAGCTATGGTTGCAGAATATGCACAAAATGAATTTGGAGAAAAAACAAAGCTTCGAAACTTTGAAGCAAAACAATTTACAGGTGTAAAGATAAATTCCATATCCTTTCCAGCATCTGAAGCTTGAATCAAAATACGGTTTTATGGAATACTATGATTTCAGGGTATATGCGTAACGTTGAAGGTAGAGTTTTAGAAAATTTCTTGCGAATGCAATTGTAGGTGATCAACAAAATGGATAAAGGACGTGTGCACGCGATTGGGAAATCTCTAGAAGATAAGTATGAAGAGAAATAAATAAAACATAGGCTATAAATGACATCTAGAGGACGAAACTCTTCCCAGGATAAACAAAACCTAATTAGAAGAATAAGCGAGAAGAGGCATGATAAGGAGGTCTCAGATCAGAACATACAACAAAGACTATTTAATCATGCATGAATATTTTATGAACAGATCTAAAAAGGGAGTATAAAGATTTGGACATATGTATATCTGGATGGATTGGCATGATTCGAAGATCCCTACATTTCTTCTAGTCGAGCACAAAATAAAATAATTTCATACATAGAGAAGCTCATAAGTAGCTTACCTTGGCACCACAGTTGAGCTCGAGACCCTGAGTGCCCTCATCCTCTTTGAGAAGAAGTCTAGCCAACCCAACTTTACAGTGCGATTTAGCCTGTTCAACAATATTGAAAAGTAGATCCAGAATACCTTGAATGCTATCTGATCTTACCCTAACTACAAAAATTGCATCTTTGATGGAGATCCTCAATTCACTACTTCATCCCAAGGACTCCTTTTCCCCATTTGTTTCAGGCCCGAAAGAGGCGTACCCTCCATCAACACCCCCAAATTTTCTTTTTATCCTCCTGATCTTCCCCCCCAGAGTTGTCTCTTCAATTCTAATTTTTGAGTTTCAATGATTGAAATCTCTGCCTGGAAGGTGATGAG